>JH431868.1:227531-324419 GCA_000239455.1 Strigamia maritima | reverse complement strand
GTTGTGGTGGTTGTTAAGTGACGTCATTGCCCAAACTCAATCTCACGTGGATTGTCACTTAACAACCACCACAACAAAACAAAACAATCCACGTTCAGAGGAGTAGGGTTAGCATTTTCGAGTTCGTTTTTTTTGGTTTGTTGGTTCGTTGGTCTTCTTTTGGGCACGTTGAGTGTGTTGAATAATCCTTTCATTCGTTTTCTTATTTAAGACAATTTCGATTTGTTGGTTCGTTGGTCTATCTATAATCAGAAATTTTTAGTGGGATTTCTACAGTTGCATGGTTTGATGCAGTCACTTCGGAAATGCCAGTGTCCATATGTGTGTTCGATTAATTTGTAACCGAGGATGTATATAAATCAGGCGCCGCAGGCGCAAGGCAGGTTTTCTGCTACATTCCGGTTGTAGTGAGTTCATTTACGATGGAATTCGGATTTAGAATTTAGAAACGTCTATACCAGATGGGATTTAAAGTGATTTTAATGTCCCACCGGGTTTTGGTGGCTCATTATTTTGTACCGGAGTGGGTTTTCATGAGTTATTGTTTAATGTTTTTTATTATTTATTTATTATATTTCTAGAAAACACACATTACTAAGTTCACAAATTTCCTATATTCAAAAATTATGTGCATGTTGCACATGAGACGTCTAGTCAAACAAAATTAAATTTTAGACTGCACTTGACCTTGAAGTTAAAGTGCTCTTGAAGATTTTCCTTATTTCTTTTTAGTATACGGTACTGATATGATACTTTAAATATGTATTGGCCCGAATTAGAGTTGAATTCACTTTTGGAATTCAACAAAAAGACAATCTTCCAAACCCAATTAACGTAAAATAAACTTCATTATTGTTTTTTTGTAACTTAATTATAGCTAACAATACCACAGCTGAAGACATTGTTTGGGCATTGTCATGTCACAAACAATATAAAAAGATGGGTTAATAATTTTCCCTAAACACAATTTGTGCACGAAACTCCCATCAGTTAATGCCCATGCATTGTACTAAAAGTATATATTGTGGTATCTTATTTTAATCCTCTAGTTGACCTGAGTCAAAAAATCATTGCTTCGTACTCCAAAAATGTGCATGCCATTGTTAACAAACGAAAACGCTTGTAAAATATTTCAAAAAATTATTTACATTTGGGTTTTTGTATTGTTGCGCACATTTTTTGGATACGAAACAATAGGTGCGTTCAATCCTGAAAAGGAAAAGTCACTTCTCCTTATCTGCCTTATGGAAAAGTGACTTCTCAATGAACACACAATTAAATTGTTCATGCATTTTCATTTTCATTTGTATTTTTATTGTTTCAACTGTGGAACAAAAATTAGATTTCGTTGATAAAATTGTCTATTCAATCTTGTCTAATATATTTTATGAGAATCTGCTAAAAAATAGATAAAATTTGTGAAAAATGACGACAAATCGGGTACGGACATGACCGAACATTGGGGCCGACGTAGGTGCACGTTCCGCAGCCCCAATGTTCGGTAATGTCCGTACCTGATTTGTCGTCATTTTTCGCAACTCTTACCTATTTTCATGCTGATTTCTCAAAGGATTCTTAGAATGTTGTTGAATGAAGTCCCCACCTACAAAATTAGCAGGATTTATTTGCTAAAACTTCAGTTCAGAGTCCAGAAACTTCACGATCTAATCGTTTCCAAGATGGATTTTTTGTGAACACTTCGCATGTGCAGTAAAAAGAAGTGACTTCTATAAGGCAAAGAAGTGAGTTGTATTTGCCTTTTCTCTAAAGTCACTTAAGTCACTTCTATAAGGCAAATATGACGTAAATTACATCATATTTGCCTTTTAAAAGTCATTTCAGGCAAATAAGTGACTTTTCATTTCAGGATTGAACGCACCTATTGATATTTCGACTCGGCTCGACTAGAGGATTAAAATAAGATACCACAATATATAATACTCCACATTGACATACTCCAAGTTGATTTACAATTACGTAATGTATCTGATGTTGGTCGAAAGAGTGAAAGACCTCATTCAGCATCAGCAGTAAATATTCAAATGAAACTTTGGGAGTCATGTAAACTTTATTAAATAATAAAGTGAAAAACACATTACACTGTATTAAGTCGTCGACACTGATATGGTAACAGTTACCTTTTATCAGGTTATATTTATTAAGCAGCATTGGGGGTATAAAACCCCCGTGCAATTACGTTTGGGGTCCATCCCAGTCCATTTAAAGCTGCTGCTTTAACTATTTACGACACGCGTTAAGAACAACGACATGTTTCAACCGGCTAGCGCCTTCTGTACATTAGCAAAAAGTCTTGGAAAAAGTTCAACTTAAAGTAAATTCTAAAGCTTTAAACCTGATGTCGCGTGCGAACAAACCATTAACTCGTTGCAATTTAATGGAAATTTAATTCACAAAATTGGCATTTGAAAAGTAATCCAATAACATCCTCCACTACAACACAATTTGCTAGCAAACAGTACAAATTTTAAATTAGAGAAATTAAAGACGAGCTGAACGGGTATCAGCTTGCACATTTCATATGGTCTAGATATCGCAAAAGTTAAGCCAATATCTTCAAGTTGTTTTTTTTGTTTTGGTTTTAAATAATTTTTTTTTGTTTGTTTTTAAAAAATTCCGTTCGCAGTAAACTGTCAGCATAATAAGCTTTTTTTAAAAAAAAAAATCACTTGCCATTTCCTTTTTTAGCCTAAGCAAAGAAACTGTGCTCGCCTACAACTATAGAAGCCCATTTTGAAGCTGATGTCAGCCAAAAGACACACAGAATATAACAAAAATAAAGATTTGCAAAGAAATAGTGTCACGAATAACGAAATTTTTTCAAATAAATAAAAAACATCAATGTATTTAACTTATTATATAAAAATAAGACATTTCATCCTTCAATCTAGAACCCAACATGTGCCTAATCTATGATCATGAACTAACTTATACTTGGTTCATGCTATGATGTCCCATCATGCTTTATTGTGACCAAGATTCAATGCTACAAAAATATTTCACGTACCTTTAATACTTGTAAACGATTAATATTTGAATAAGACACGTTTATATCGTTAAAATATATATTAACAGATCAGCGACATCGGGTATATATCTCTTTAAGTAGTTTTGTGGCTAGTAGCACACATCGTGCGTTGTTGAAGATGTCTAGAAAAAATTCAGTTTTATAATAAATCGTAAAAATTGCAAAAGAAAACACTTTCCCAGTTTATGGAGCCTTAAAATGAAATTTTTCATAGAAGAGTGGCGTTTATAAACCGTAAACCAGTTTAATTACCTTCGCATCTCCGCTCGTCCACTGTTGATGTTGAATGAAAGGTTTTGATCTCATTTTGTATTTTATAGTAACTTCTAATTAAGTATTTAGTGGTACTAAATAAAAATAAATGTAGCATAGTAGTTAGTTCCTTACTTCTATCTGTGATAGCGCCATTTATTTCTGCACCCACGCCGCATGATGGTGAAATTTTGAGTTACCGTTTATACGGCGATCGAGTCAAATTATTTTTCTTAATATTATATCAAGAATATTCCTGACCTTATATATATACCATAGATATATCATATAATTACTTATAATAAAATTAATAAGCAATGAATTACACATAATTTTAAAAAAAGAAAAGGTAAAGTTTTATAAATCACTTCATTGTTACACTTTGGTTCTAGATGCGGCAGTTTCAGTGGAATTAATCACAAAATGCTAACATAAAACACATTTTTTTTGTTTTTTTTTTTGCACTTCTAAAGTTTCATTCCTAAATTCACTTCAAAATATTCACTCGCCACCTCAAATTAAAATTAAAAAAACATTTCAACTAAACTCTGTTTCCAAAACATTGCGAGAAACTCCCATTGGTTGGAGCCTGTTTGCCTACACATTAATTCAAAAAACCACCAAAAACTACCATATATGGTCATTTTTATGATCGTTTATGGTCGTTTTTTGTTCGTTTTATGTTCGTTTATGCCCTTTTATGATCATTTTTCGAATTATTTTTTTAAGTGCATTAAAAAATTGCTGGGAAAAGGCTCTAACCAATGGGAGTTTCTTGCAATGTTTTGGAAACAGAGTTTAGGTATCTAAATCTGAAATTTATACACCTCGATAAATTGTTTCTGAAGTTCTTCGTGTCAATATGACACACAACACTTAATTCTGAACATTCATCTATTTGACTCTCATATCAGTACAAGTTCATTGTTCGGATTATCAGAATCCTTCGTATTAGTAATAGATGGTTCGAGATTGTAAATTAGTAATTAAAGCAGACTCAAGTCAACTCAATAATTATTATTATTTTTTTGAATAATAAATAAAAAATAAATCAAGTGCCTTGTAAATTGAGATTGACTAAACTTCCTTCAATTCCCCTCTCACTGTGAAATCCTCTGCATCAATATGACGCACTTTTTTCAAACTTCTCCACAGTTCCAACAAAAACACTCGAGTTTCTTCAACTGTCATCAACTTCGCTCTCGTGGTCATTGGGCGGATCGAGGCCTGTGTGCACTGTCACAGCAACACTGCGATTGATACTGACAGCGGGGTAAAAAACCCCATACAAATCGGTAAACGCCACAGGACCTTGAGGTTCCTGGTTCACGTAGAAACTCAATTGATGAGTGTCAAGATCCAGGAAGACCCCAACAACGGAGCCCACATTAACGCCTCCTTCTGAACGATGTTCGTGTCCGTCGCAGTGCAAAAACCAACTCCGTTGGTTATCGATATACATGCCCCATCCTTTATCATCTTTACCTAAAAAAACCAAACAAAACCATCAAAAATGTCAATTAATAACTATTTTCAAACATCTAACCGAGCATTGCTTCTTTATTCACGTCAAACCGCGCCACTCCAAAAACGAGATCAGTGTTGCTGTCGTATCGGTCGACTATAAACTCCCAGTAATGGGCACCCCGCGAGAACCCGATTGTACCTACGACCACACGGTGTTCGTAGCTGTCGCACACCACTGTAAGATTGTCATTTGAAAATTGGACGTCTGGGGGAGCAGTGGCTGGGTCTAGTGTGAACCAAGCGACTAAAATGTAAATATAAAATTTAAATTTAAATTTAAATATTTGCCACATGATAATGTGATTCTACCTTCGGCTGTTTGTAGGCAAACGCATTCGCTGCACGGCCCTTCACCGGTGTTGTTGAAAGCTTTGACTCTCGCATTGTACATGCTGTTGAAATGCAATCCATCAACGGTGCAGATGGTCTCTTTGCCACAGTAAACTTCCTATAAAATTTGTAAAGCTTTTATTAGCATGATCAGTAGAACTTGACTAATTTCATTGAGATTGATTGATGGTGGAATAACCATAATGTAATAAATTGCAGTTTGGTTAATCATGTGACAATATTATTAAACTAGGAAGTGAAAAATCATGTAAAAATATTTTTTTATATCTGTATTGCACACATGGGAAAGCGCAGAGAATAACAACAATATTCATGAAGTTGGAAACGTTAATGCAGCATCGGTAGGAAAAAATATTAGCATTGCAAATTTGTCAGGTGGCTGCCAGCTGTGCTGCTCCATCAAAAGCGTCTGTTGATTTCCCGGAGCCAATTGAAATCTGATGCAAACAATTCCTAAAAATTACTAACTTACTGGGTTACATTTTTGGATAGATAATTTGCTTAAATTCGGGAGAGAAAAATTGTGCAGGATATAAAAAGTATTTTAGTATTGGCACACCTTTTTACAGTTTTTACCTTCAACAAAAATCAATATCAATCTGAAAAGAAAATTGACAGTAGCGAGAATCTAAGACCTGCCTGTCAACGATAATTCCACTATCGCTGGCAATCAAACTCGTCTACTACTCGCATTCAGTCATCCATTTTTTTGCTCTTAACTCGGTTGTAATGCTAGTTGAACAAAGATGGCGTTTTATCTCGTTTGTTATTAGCAACTTTTTTCCTATATTTATCTCGACGCGCCACAGCACATAAATAAGAGAAACGAGCACGTTCGGCTGTTGTCACTTCTCTCGCTGATTTTTGTTTGTCGCCATCGAGAAAACTTTTTCTTGCCAATATTTTTTGCGCCGATATTTTATTTTTTTTTGGCTTGAATTTCCGGCATTTAACAAAAAAATATCTTGTGCAGTTGTACTGTACCAAGTAATTAATAATGAATGATTCTAACAATCGATAACACAAATCAAAGATGTTATTTTGCCCAAAAAAAATTTAGAAACAATTTTTTCTTTTTGATATTTCTATACTAAATTTTTGATAACCAATTGTAAATATAAAAAATTAAATATATAAAAATACCCGAAATGCGCCATGGTCGCCATCATCCAATTCAAGCACAAAACCTTCAACAAAACTGGCTGGATGCGGTTGCCAAGCAATGGTCACACTATTGTTTTCCGCACTGCACTCATCTGGAATGATGATGGGCGATCGGGGTGCTAAAGTAATGAAAAAACATAAAAATAAAACCGGATTATTTTATTTCATTTTTAAAAGCAGTCGAATTTTTACTTCTGTATTTTGCATGAATTTCAACATTTATGACATTTCTTCGAATGATTTTTTTTTCTCTTCCCCTTTACTTTTAATGTTAATATCAGCTGACGCGTCTTTGAACCATGCAGTAGAAAACAGAGCTCTTACAAATATTAATTTCCTCATAAATGTCAACTCGTATTTTTTATTATTAGAACTACTCAAAATCCAGCCCAATAAACATGCCTCACTTTTAAGAAAAAATTTCTCGCAAGATGTCAGAACTGACGTAATAAAAACGAATTTTAAAAATTAAAATAAATTAAATGGGAAACTATAATAATAAAAAAGAAATTTATAAGTCAATAAGTTTTACCTGAATGCTGTGTGCCTCCTTTGTCAGCTTAGAGACACAAAAACAGAGTTAAATGAATTATCACAATAGATAAAAATGTAAAAACTTGAAATTTTATATGTCAGATGGACAGCGCCACATGATTTTGGCACTAAAACGACATTCATAGATGAAGGTATATCCCAGCTAATTGGTTGTAAAGTCGTTCTTGATCCAATAAAATGACCACATCAACCTTAAACGCGGTGTGCACTATGTTTAATAGCTCGGTAACCGTTTCCTTTCACCCATCCGCAAGCATTTATAACTATTCTACTGGCATTTGGTTTTTTATTCACTTCAAGCCTCATAAAAAACACTTGAGCCAGTCGTAAAATTAATGTTTCATATAATGCCGTGTTTTTTCCAATATCGTTATGGTCATAATAATAAACTAAAAGAGCTTGCTGAGAAAATCCTTCTCTCATGTCAGCTGGCCCTTCAATTACGAAAGCTCCAATAGATTCAGCTAGAGATAATTTGTCCCTCACAAACATCCAAATCCACAAAAACTGCAAAAACTGCACAATTCAAAAGTTGTTAGCAATTTATACAGGAAACTTTAAAGGCGCCATTTTAAGCACTCTGCTGGATCTGATTCAACACGACACGACTAAACTCTATCCAACGTGCACGGAACTGAGAAGTGTACTTTTTTGCATTGTACTGAAAGTATATATTGTGGCATCTTATTTTAATTCTCTAGTCAAGCTGAGTCGAAAAATCATTGTTTCATAGCCAAAAAATGTGCAACAATACAAAAGTATTTTCGTTTGTTAACAATGGCATGCACATTTTTGGACTACAAAGCAATGATTTTTCGACTCACAAGTCAGGTCAACTAGAGTATTAAAATAAGATACCACAATATAAACTTTCAGTACAATGCATAGGTCATTAACCAATGGGAGTTTCGTGCACAAATTGTTAGATAGAGTTTACAATGGAACTTATTAATATAAACTCTTTACTAACGTTTCAACTGGAAAAAGTTGAGTTCTTCTATTGCTCTAATCACAGGTGCATCATCTAATGTTAAATCTATTTGGTAGGAATGTAGGGGTACTGAAGACATGTCTTTCTGCCATTTTATGTCCACATTTGTCACTCGATTCATGAGGGCAGTGCCAATCTAGCAATAAAATTAAGAAATTTAAAGTTTTACACTCAAACTGACATTATAAAATTTTACTTGTAAAAACGCCGTGGAATCCGTCTCCTTTAAAGCTTCAATGCAATATTGTAGAAGTCCAGTTGTCTGTTGTAATTTATGAGTGCAAGTGCCAACTTGATCTTTAAGAGCACGTAGTTTAAAATCGCGCTCCTTGTGCACGAATTCTATCAACTGCTTTCTTTGTGCATGTACAGCGTCCACTATAGCATCACATTGAGCAGTGAATTCTTGTTCCAGCTCTTCACATTGATCCTGAAACCATAAAGAAAATTAAAATAAAAAAATATATACTGTATATGAAAAAAAAATTTATGCATCCGTAGTTCCGTACTTACATTGATATTGTCAGAAGCACCTTTAAGTCGTTGAATGAATTCAGTCGCAGTTCTTGCTTTTTCCGACAACGCTTGTAACGTTTGAGATAATTCCGTCTATAAAATAAAGAATAAAAACAATAGAATTATGAGTGTTGTTGCTTGCCAGTAAAAACAAACTTTGTTTTTCTTATGAATAATTTTAATTTTAAAAAAAAAATCTTTCATGTTTACACATTGCTAATTAGAAATTTCTTTGCCACCAATTTCACACCATCTTAAGATTGGCAAAGAGAGTTTACGATATCTTTATGCATTTTAATTTTCATTTCGTGCAAATGTGTCGCATAGAGACTTCTTCTTCCCCCGTCACTAATATGTTTTAATTAAAGAATGAAAATGAGAAAAATGGAATGAGAAAGAAAAAAATGTAATAGGAAGAATTAAAGTAAAGAAAAAAGTAATTTCATTGCTAAGAATTAATAAAAATGTTTTTTTTTTCTTTCTTTTATTTTCTTCTTTTAGAGTGAGAAAAGAGAAATATATACGGTTCAGAAATCCGTTCCAACATGCCACAAATAAAAGTAATATCTTTCGCGAGTTTTTTTTCAAGAATAGATTTGTTATTCCTACATTAAAAGAAAGAAAAATTACACCAATGTGGGTTTTGTTCGAATCAAATGCCTAGTGGAATTCAAAGTATTTCCATACATCAATATGAATAGATGGGAAAACTTTATATCATCCATTTTCTCCCCTTCTGTACTTGATCGCAAACCATTTAATTCTTCACGTGAATAAACTTATAATCCTTTTCAGAATCAAAAAACACTTCAATATCACCCTGCAAATGAAGCTTCAACAAAGGCGGAGCTTTTTTATTAGTATAGTATGATAAGAAAACTATTGAGTAACAACTGCGCAAACTTCTTCGAGACAATTCACCAGCGACATCTATTGGCACTGGCACAAACCAAATTATCGGATAAATTATCCCAATTTCTGGTAATCGTTAATTTGTGTCACGAAAATGCTGTATCTCAACTCAGAATAAATCCCCCAAGTGCCCAAAACGCTTTGAAGATCTTTTTCTGGCAAGAATTCAACTCACTAACTTAAATTATCAATGATTACCCGCATTAACGCAAAGATAATATCACGAAAGTGAAAACAATGAAATTAACTCTGCAATATGACGTTGATTGGTTTCTTTACACCATAGTCTACTAAACTAATCGCCAAAACTTGATTTTACCACTACACTAACTACACTAACTAATTTCACTCATTTCACTATTCTCAAAAAATAAATAGTTTTAGCAACACACGCATCTCTGTCTTCTTTTATACTGTACTGATGCTGTCAAGCGGAATGTGAGCAATAACTTAAAGCAAACGGTACATTCCTTGTTCCCACGAGGCTCGAAGGAAGGATTATCCAAGGCGCCTGTGGTCTTACCAACACATTCTTTAACAGTAAAATGTAGGCGCATCAACTGGCCACCTGAGAGAATGAAGCAATATGGTGCAAGAGTTAATTACCCACTAGCCAAACCAATGGCCGAAGTTCTGCTCTCATTAAGAAATCTCGTAGGAATTTACCTTGGGCTTGGGTACAGCAAACTGTTGCTACAACTTATTTGGGCACAGTTCATTCTGTTTGTGTTCATTAAAGTTCTTCGAGTGGCTGGTTCATAAAGTATTTGCACATTGACAGTCTGTGTAAACTTGGTCTGCACAACATCTGTGCAAATGTCTACTTTTCGAGTGCTTCTATAAGTAGCTATAAGCACAAAATGTACTTATTTTTCATCCCATACGGTAGAGTGTAAATGTAAATTGCTTGACCGTTAACTAATTTAGAATCAAAGTGGTTGATCAATAAAGGTCTAAACTTGACCTGAAAAAGTTGGGTAATATATCACAGGAAATAGTTGAGCCTTTTTCTCTGAGAACCGTCCAATATACGCATGCACTGAATTCCAGACCGGCGCCAAAACAGAAATTCTCGCAGAAATTACTAATAATTTTTTTGGAGGTTTTAGTAAAATTACCATAAATAATAATAATAATAATAATAATAATAAATAATGAAATAAAAATTATACTTTTATATTTTTGTTATAGAAAAATTTAAATGGTGAATGGTCGAGTGTAGAATCAAGTGAAATTTACTCGCGCAGTGACCCATTTATATACATTACCACGTTTAATATACTTTGCCTTTATTATTCTGCTTTGTCATGAAATGAGAGCGCCCTTTTAATGACCAATCCACACAAAAGTCATCGCGTATAGTGACATGCACTTTAATCATAATGTAAAAGTTTAAGAAGACGCGTCTCCAGTGTTTTCATCAACTTATATAATGGTAAGGAATTAACCACAAAAACATGGGGGACTATAGTACTCGTAAAGCACTTATAATCAAATTGTGTAAAGGTCATTGACCACTGAGCTGGAAAGGCTAAAAGGTCTGGTCATCTCAATTAGCTTCCCCTACATGCTATAGAGTAATGGAAGCAAAGTACAATACAAAATAAATACGAAAACAACAATAATAAAGATCAAGTGCACTGAGGATTAACTCGCTGGCGCCACCAAGTGATAAAATTCAGCTTGAAATGACAAAATTTAGTTGTCGGAAGAAAAATTGAAAAAAAAATTAGATTGGATATTGAATCTTTAATAGCATCAGTATTGATCCCCAGTTGGTAGTATGTTGTCGTTATATCACCAGTTCATAGATGACCTCCGAAATTCACTTCAAAGATACCATTATAAAATCCAGTGAGAAAAAAAAATCAATGTACAGCTTGGTGTTATTGAATATTGATCACCTGAACATGAAATTCAATAAACAATGCACCAGTTTTCCTAACAAGATTTAATGTTAGTTCAACTTTCCATCATTCTATTACTTTTGTGTCAAAATCACTCGCTATTTCACTATTCACACCGACGCGCGGCAATTATTTTGAAACAAAGCCGAAAGTTAATATATTCTTCAAAGAAAATATATCCAGTATCAAGACACAAATGTAATTACCGTAATTTTATAATTTACAAACTGTCAATTTGCATCAATGGAAAATTGCTCATATTGCCATTTTCAACATTTCTTGTAAAACTTGTATAAAAAAAATTGAGTCTCAGATTAATGGAAAAGAAATTTGTTTCAGTTTTTATATACACCAAAAAAACAATAAAAACAACAATAACATATGTGCCTGTGAGAAGTATAAGAAAAAATTGTATTTTGAAATTTCTCGTTTTATTCGAAAAAATAAATAGCAAGAGAAAATTTATTTAAATATAGATAGAAAAAGACATTGCAGGTTTTCGATAATAAAAGTTGCTACACCTTTTGTCGAGTAACGCCGATACTCAACCCCAATCACATTTTATCTTTTCTTTATTCTTTTCATTACAGCTTGAAATGGGTCGGCATCGTGACAACGCGTCAATCAGTCGGCTTAACAACGCTTCATCAACGCACTTTTTTATACATCCAATCGTGCTCCTCATCCCTACCAAATACGTGCACTACTGTAGCTACTCTGAGTGTGACATCGAATTCAATCAGACGCGAGACGCGCAGGTCGGCAAGGTTTGGAGGTGAGCGACGACGATCCAATTACCCTTGCGTCGTGTCACGTGTGAATCCAATCTGAAAAATTTCGCTCGTCGTCCATGGAATCGGGTTAAAAGGAGATAAAGAACTAGAAATTATGCATCCATGTATGGAAATGTGTCGAAAAATTGATTTCCCTGTGTTTTTATTTAATCAAAGTTGCAATTTGTTTTTTTTATTCTTTTATTTTCCTTTTAATCCATTTATTTTGTTTGAAAAGTGCCATAAAATTGTTTTTTATTAGGTTGAAATATCTGTGTAACAGGCTTCCTTAAAGTATAAAATAAAGGCGAAATTTCCTTTCTTAGGTCAAGACTCAAGAGCCTTGTCCACTCATTGCAGATGCAATAAAACCCGTGCAATGTAAGAAAATGTGTTAAGTTACCCTTGCATTTGACTCAAATCTCAGCCTTTAAATAAGTAAATCAGATCAGGAACTATCAAGAACTGCAGCTTAACTTTACCTGGTTTAACGACATCCTCCATTAGTTAAAGGTTAATAATTTACACATGTGTTTATCTTTTTAGCTCTGCATCATTGCACTCACACATCATCGCAGCTGGTTCATCATATCCGCCCTCCAGATGGGTTAAAGACACGTCTTCATAATCAGATTTTTAAAAAAAATTTTTTTTTTTTTTTTTTTTTTTTTTTAGTAAAAAAAATTAATTATAGTTTTAGTGCACAAATTGCTAAGGATCTGTCTGCTTCAATCAGATTTTTCTCTCTTTTTTTTGAGTTTCTGTGTTTTTCTTTTTATTACCGCATTACCGAATGTGTGAGTTACGTAGGTTGAGATGGTTAACTTATGTTTTGGCAAATGGCCAATTTTAAGTTAAATCGTTTCGATGTGAAATCAAAGCTTCAATCAATCATTCCGATAGACGGAAGAGTTTTATGTAAAATTTGTGACATGCAATTTCACGTTTGACCTCAAAATGTACTTTTTCAAGCGGAAATTCTAGGCAAATTTCCAACACATTTTCCCCCACAAAATTGTAATGATTAAATATGGTCGTCGTGCATTGTGCACACGGTGCAACATTGTGTGAACAAAATTCAAAATTAAATCCTTTAATAAAATAAAAATTATCTCATCAAAAGCTTTCAGTGGATAACAAATTTCAAGTCAAATAGTAAAACTAAATTTTTTTTAATGCACAAAAAAAAAAAACTTTTTACGTAAAAATGTCCCGAACAAAAAAAAATTTTTTTTTAATAAACTCCCACAAAACATCATCAATCATTCGAACTTGGATGAAAAAGAGTAGTCAAGGTTCAGTCACACGTTAAGAAATGCGTTTTCCAGTGTATGGATTAAAATTGTTGCGAGCACATTGATTTTACGGATGAAAAAATTTAATCATTTTATTAAAAAACATTGTTTGTTTTTGTCCTAAAACGTTATGCCCCAAAAATAAAATAAAAATAAATAAATCATATTCTCTTCCTGTATAATTTTTTTTAAAAACCATTCTACACCAAAGAAACCATTCTACTTCAAGTATAGTATCCAGCTCACGTCCAAGTTTGTAAAATCCCTTTAGGATTGCTCCGTACAAAAATCCTTAGCGACTGCAGCTCAAAAGATAAAACCCCACTGCGTCACTACTGTCTCTCTAAGTATCGCTTTACCAACGGTTTCCTTTCTACTTTGAGCCCTTAATAACTTACAAAATTTCTTCCGCAACTTCAATTTCTTTTTTTTACCACAAGAAATTACAACTGGAACTCCAAAAGGAGACAATATGAAGGGTCACTTCAGCTGTTGAGCACATTGGAAAAATTTTTTATTCATTAAAATTATAAAAGATTTTTTTATTTCTTATTATGAATTATACAGTATGTAAATATGGAAAATCTTTTATAAACAACAATTTGTATCTCTATTTTCTATTTGTTTATTTTTGCAATGTGATATAGTACTTGTTATTCCAGGTAAAGCCTTCTGTTGGGCTTTTCAAGCTGCTTTCAAGCTAAAAAATGTATGAAATATTTTCTGTTGCAGGAAGGCAAACTCTTGTAAACTGGATTGTGCATTTCAGCAAAAATTTCCAACGTAAAGCAAGATGTATTAGGTAGAAATACACACATAGAGACGACTCGTGAATGCTAAACGAGTAATAATGCGTCAAAACTCCAAAATCTATCACCCCCTTAAAACTACTATGCTTACTACATTTTTTTTAAAAATTTATAAGAACCAATAAATGAATGTTTTATGCGTTTATTTCAATTAAAATGCCATTAAGATATCAGTAATCATTTAAAAACTAAAAAAAATACCAAGATCCTGTTTATTACATATCATTAATGGCTCCTAAAGATAGGTCAATACTTTTTGTTTCATGTTATAACTTTCTCTCATGTCTTGCATTGGGAAAAAAAATCTCTGTTCACAAAATGTGAAATATTTAACAAATAATTCTAGAAAAAAATTTATAACTTTTAATTTATTAGGAATAATAAAAATACAAATAAAACTTTTGCGTCTGGTGCATAAAGAACAAAAAACATGAATAACATTCGTGCATAATAATTCCAAACGAATAGAATCATACATCATCGCCAGAATTAAAATTTATTCGTAACATAAATCATAAATCAAACTCGACAATTCCATATGAGCGAAATTGATTTTCCAGTGCAATAAATATGTAATAATAAAACATGCGCAGACATCATTTTGAAGAAACTTCAAACAATTCCAAATTAATAATTAATCAAATCACCACTAAAAAAAAAAAATGATATCTTGTAACCACCGTTACCTATATAATACGCGCAAGATTGGATGACCGTATGTTCATTGGGAGCCATGTTTCACCAAAGCTCCTTAAGATGAATTCGAGCGTGAAGAATAGCAGATAGGTGGGGAGGTGAAATAAGGCTGCAAAGCTCCAATTAAGGCGTGGCAAATCAGAAAAACTGAAAGTTCTTGACCTCTTTTATAACTACAATAGCTAAAAACTGGTTTAGACGTCTCGAATAAATTGCATAAGATGCTCTTTTTGTCAAAATTTAAATTCTATTTCTAAATGATAAGAAGAATATGCGTTTAAATGTTTCAAATTTTCATGGGTTTTCTATCTTTTTGCTTTATAAAAGAGTCTGAGACGCGCGGCGACGGATTAAACGCTCCTAAATACCATGTTTTTATGTGTTTTAAGCTGATTTATCGTTAGAATTATTTAATTAACGCTGAAACTCTGAAATTACAAATTTCTTTGTAGTTTAAAAATGTAAAATAAAATTTATTGATCCTAAACAGGTTTAAACCCATGCCAAGTGATAACAATGAGATAGAGACTATTAAAAGGTGCGAAAGACAGCTGACACGAAATAGACTTCGCTTCAAGTTTTTGATCCTACGCCTCGCATCCCACTTGAAAAACGGCGGGGAAGCGGATCGAATCCGCCAACGAAAAATTGACATTAAGACCCATTTCTTTTCATCTAGAAAGCCTATTTTTATCAAGGAATAAAAATAGCACACATCTGGAAATTTATTCATTCCTACCCCATCGTTTCGCACAAACTTGAAAGAAATAAAAAAAAATTTTAAAAAAAATTGCAGACTCATTTCATTAAATTAAACTTCACTTTTGTGTTGAAATCAAAAAATCTTTCAAAAAAAAACCATTAATTACTTCAACAGCAGGACAATATCTGATGACTTTACACGTTTGCCACAATCACATTTCTGTAATTCAACCTCATTATCACAAATTTAAGTGATTTAAACTGTTTGCAACGCGATTTTCGTCCCCGTGCACGAAAAACTGACTAAAAAAAGTTACGTTTTTACTTAATTTATTAAAAACCAGTGAAATGAAATTCCCTTTACATTAAAAATTGAAGGCCCTGAAAAGGGCCTAAATAAGAAATCGTTTTGACTTCAATTCAAACGATTAAAATTACTTTTCGCTATTTTTGGTGTAATTGCTCACCGCCTTTGTTCCTTCGCTGACCGCGTGTTTCGCCAATTCTCCCGGAATAACCAAACGAACAGCGGTTTGAATTTCCCGACTAGTAATAGTCGAACGCTTATTAGCTTGCGTTAAACGAGACGACTCCGTTGCAATTCTTTCGAAGATGTCACAGACGAAACTGTTCATGACCACCATCGCCTTGGAAGAAACGCCAATATCGGGATGAACTTGCTTCAATACCCGGTAGATGTAAGTAGCAAAACTTTCCTTCTTTCGCTTCCTCAACTTCTTTTTCTTGACATCGTGACTGACGATCTTCGGAACCGGTACAGCTTTCTTCATTGATTTGCCGCCGCTGACTTTAGGTTTAGTTGGTGGAGCCATGATTGATCAGAGATGACGAAATGTCAAAATGACTGAATGATTTGTCCAAGTTTACAGGTGACTAATATACGAAATGGGGTGGATACTGGGAATATAGCACGGACGTGGTAGAGGCATGGTAGAGGCAGCCAATCAGAAGTTCTCAATCAAAGTAAGGAATTAAACGTCGATTATTATCTCATAATTTATTAAAAGTTATGGTTTCCATCGTAAATAAACTTGAATTCAGTTATTTTCTCATTATTTGATAACGATATGTCACATACGGGCACAGTCGGGCAAAATATTAACCTACAGATTGTTTTGAATCAAGACATGCGACATGTGGCACTTTGGCACTTAAATTTAGACAAAAAGTGTATACGACTGCAAAGAAACACTTTGTTTCAACTCAAACATACAATTTGTTGTTGCAGCTAGCACTCAAAAGATAAAAAAATGGCATTTATAAGAAACAGAATTTATTTTGCTTCAATTGAAGAAAAAAATCACTTGGTGCAAGCCGAATATAAAACACATATCATCTCATACATCACTGTGGTGATGTATGGTATGTGAAATCGCCATTTATCAATCCTAAGCTGCTTTTAACGTATAGATATCACCCTTTATCCCAAGTTTAATGTCTTTCCAACTACCGTGGACTGTGTTAGAAAAAAAGAAAACTTAGTTAAACTCTGAACACGAATTTCATATTTTCAACTCCTTGAAATGTCAAGAAGAGGAAACAACAGATCCAGATTATCCACTTATTAAAATTTTTTATTTCCGTTCCTTTCGAGTAGTTTTCTCTCGTCTTTAAAAAAAAAAATCTTCTAGTCTTACGGATGTCAATGTTATGCCATTCATTCCCAACGGAAACAAAAAAAATTATGCAAAATTATTTAAATGAGAAAAAAAAAATTATTTCCCTTAAGAAATAACACAATTTGTTCGCACCAAAACATTTTTAAAAAAATAAGTTCTGATTTATGCATGATTTATTCACTTTTAATTTAGATTTCATTCAAAATAAACATACCGGTACTGCAGGAATATAAGAAAAAAAATTTTCAAATTCGTATTATAGAAGGCGGTAGCCCTCGCCAAATAAGACACTTGGCAAATATAGGGATAACGAGTCACCTGAATGGTAGAAATTTTAAAAATTACACTACTATGAACTACAGTCTTTTCGAATTTTTTTTTGTTTCCGTTCACTACTTAAACGAAAAAAAGTTTTAATTTGTTTAAAAAAAAAAAACAATTCAACCACTTTACACAATGACCCTTATTTGTTGAAATTGATGCATTTTCCAACGTGTTTGCAGTGGAAATGTTTTCAGATTTTAGGAGTATATTCTTGTTTATATTAGTAAAAATGTGATATCACTAAGTAGTCACTTGACCAGACACCCATAACACAACAAAACATACAAACCAACAACATAATATACTATATGTACAAAACCCAAACAACCCCCTCAAAAAATACCCGCAACTAAACCCCCACACATACACACCCACATCAAAAAAACCTCCTAGCGGCCCTCCATCCCACACATCAAAACACAAACAACACCCACCCAAACACAAAAACACCGTAAAAACCACACACATACACAACACAAAACGCCCCCACCCCAAACCCAAACTGCACCCAACCAGCGCCTAACCACAGCCACAGCTGCAAAAAACAACACCTAAACCTCAAATCTAAAAAAGCAAGAGTCAAGGAAGGTTTGAACTCGGTTATTACTTGCTGCTTACTTGGTGGTGTTGTTGATCTCGTCACCTTGCCGGCTTACTTGGCGGTATCCCCAGCAGGGCTGTCTTTGGGATGATTTTATTTAGTGCTTTGCATTACTAACTTATTCATAAAGTTATTAGCCAAGTTAATCAGGTGAAAATAGATCGGCAACCTGAAGGAATTTTTATGCCATCCGATTCGCTGCTGGTATGACTCCATGGTAACACGTGTCACCCGAATTCATGAAAACTAATGCTCTTCCTCTCATTCTGCTTCTGGTCACATTCATCCCTCTTTTCAAAATCATATTCCCCTTTTTCCATCGTTCTCCCCTACTGAATAAACATCATCAATCGCTTTAGGTCTAAACCTTCTCACAAATATTTTATCTCGCACTCCGCGTTAGGTAAAGTGCATCAAATAAATGAATTTTATTTATTCATATATTATTGTGTCTGGAGGGTCGCGTCTCTATTAATATGTCACTGGTGCAAATTGGGCTTTTTCACTATCGAGTATTCATGTAAAAATTTCTCACAATTGAATCATGAAAACACACAAAAGAAATTGGATTACCTATCAAAAAACACATCTACATAGAATTTAATTTTGTCATTCAAAAATTCAATTTTACCGAGGTAAACTGTAATATTTTCTTTAGATAATTTTTTTTCCATGAATATATTTATATTTTGTGCCTAAATACTTCATGAAACTAATGTGGAAGATAAAAGTTTCTGCCTCAGGTTCGGTCCGGGTCAAACCCTTGAAGATGTTAACTCTTTGATGTCAGGTGTCACTTGAAACACAAGATCAGACAAGATGTGGCGGGAGATCGAACGAGATGTGGTAAGAGATTAGACGGGATTTAGTACGAGATCGGACGAGATGTGGCGTAAGATCGAACGAGATGCAGTGCGAGATTACACGAGATAGTGCGAGATTAGACGAGATGTAGTGCGAGATTAGACGAGATGTAGTGCGAGATTAGACGAGATGTAGTGCGAGATTAGACGAGATGTAGTGAGAGATTAGACGAGATGTAGTGCGAGATTAGACGAGATACAGTGCGAGATTAGACGAGATGTAGTGCAAAATCTCACTTTATTTTTTGGTACAAATACAAAAAAACTTTGGCGATAATAAACTCGTTGATGGCTAGAATGTCCAATCGCGAGCCAATTAGTTTACGAGTCTGTAAACAGATTAAAATCACTTAGTCATGAATACTTCAGTAATGATTGAAGACTGGCCTAGAAATCACACCCACTTGCAACTTGACTTTTGATAGGCACTAGGAAAACCGAAGAGTATCATGCATTTATCACTCGTCCAAGCCGCCATTAATCTCCACTCAACAAGTGTGTAATAAATCTAAAGTGAATTTCCCATCACAAGAAATATTTTTAAAAAATAATATTGTATTTTGGATAAGCCAACAAATGAACTTCCGAAGTTGAATCGATTGGTGAGGGGTTAGTTGGGTCAAATAATTGAAAAGCGTGTGTCCAAGACTGATAAGAAAATCCAAGAATGAAAGTTGATAGATTTGGCAAGAAATCTATTGAGAAAAAAAAGTCTTTTGAAAAAGTTTGCTTGTAATTTGGCCAAATTTTCTAAGACTGATGGTGTTTGTGTTTTCTTGCGACCCTGGAAGATTGAAACTTTTGAAAAGTATCAAAAGTTTTTAATGGATTAGGCATAAAACATCAATCTGTGTGAAGAAATTGAAAAATAACAGTAGAAACTTGTAGTAGAGAGAATCTCACTTTCTCATATTCGTAAAAGTTTGTGAAATTCAATTACATACGCGCTGCTTAATAAAAGAAAAACAGCTTGTACGAAGACATGCTACGTGTGCACTTCATAATTACTTCTATCCAGTCCGCGTTCCTTTATTGTAAAACTCTAAAAATGCCAGTTAAAAAGAAGTAGTAAAAAGCACCGCCTGGCATTAAAGATGATGGCTTTCCAGCATTGCAAATGAAGAGTGCAATGGAAAATGAAAATATGCTTTAATTAGCAAAATTACCCTTTTTTCTATAATAATATTAGAATCACTTTTTCAACCCAAGTTTGCATCTAACAGTCACAAAATTATAATATTTATAAAGAAATCTAAAATGGTAAATAATTTTTTTTTTACAATTTATTCACAGAAAATAATCAAATCACAATTTTAACAGTTGCAATTGCTCACACATTCCATCCCCGCCAAGTTAAAATTATTTCAAACAATCTAAAAATAACAACTAACTTTATTCTTACTTTTTTAAAAAAAAACATTCTCATCAAACCTCAAAAACTTTATTTTTTGACCCAAATTAGTCCCATTTCCAATGTTTATTGAGCATACACTTGTCACAGCAATTTTGATTAAAGTAATTTATCGCTATTTTTTCCCTCTCCCTTTTCTTTTTATTTTTATCTCTTCTCCTCCTTCACTTTCCTTTTATATCACCCCACCCCATATATGGCGTATGTGTACAGAATATAAAGAACGCCACAACATTCTCCAGCACAACAATCGATAAGAAAAATGCGAAGAGAAATTGCAACAAACTCAACCCTATCTTTCCTCCAACGTCATCCCATTTTAACGATGTTTTAACTACCTCTAAATTACATTCACGAGGCATTCGACTGAACTTCATTAGGTCATTTCGTGACCAAAACGGTTATGCACCTCGATGCATTATACGTAGTATGAATAACCACAAACTCAAAATATTTCCTTTTTTTAAAAAAAAAGTTTCCTTTCTTATATGGCGTCAGCAATAAAATCTTCAAACTATGTGTCTTTGATTGAATTTTTTAAAAAAAAATGTTTTTTGGTATTATTAAGAATGAATAATTATGCAAATTGGCGGTTTTTGATTTTTACTTTAAAACGATATTGGCCATTGGGATATTGTAAAATTTTCCTTTTATGCGG
The DNA here is from genome assembly GCA_000239455.1 of Strigamia maritima. Classification (NCBI taxonomy): domain Eukaryota; kingdom Metazoa; phylum Arthropoda; class Chilopoda; order Geophilomorpha; family Linotaeniidae; genus Strigamia; species Strigamia maritima. Next base: position 303,426 of record JH431868.1, on the reverse strand, counting down.
AAAACTTCCTGGGAATCTTGGCTATATGGATAAAAACAACATTGATTTATTGAAAAGTGTCTAGTAAAGATTTTTGACAAAAGAAAAACCCGATAACAAAATAAAAAGAAATTGATTGAAATTGTCAAGGTAGGCCCAATTTGATGAATAAACAAGCTAATTGCATCCTCGGTTTTTATTGAATATTTGCATTTGCACAATACATAATGATGATTATTATATAAAAATGAAAACAAACTTTTCCTTCAAAAATCAAAAAAATATTTTAAAAAATCGACTTTTTCAGAATTTTCAATAAAAATTTTCTCCACACCCCATTAGACTTAAGTGTTTACCAGCTTTCACACACGCAAGTAATGTTTGCTAATAAGATCCGAGTCATTTGTACCTCACAACACAAACTACTAAACTTTACACATTAACGTAAAATAAAACATAAAAAAAAAATCTAAAAAAATGTCTGCTAATATTGAACAACCTGTCGCTACTGAATCAAGTTTAAATCGGCTTATATCATTTACTTTTCTGGTTTCAAAATATATTTAATGTATTTTTTAATATACTTAAAAAATTTAACCTCACTTCATTAAAAAAACGAGGTTAATGTTCTTCCTATTATGTGATAATGACCCTCTTAGTTAATTATCATTTAAAGCACTTAATCCGTTGAATTTAAAGCATATTTTATCACATGGTAAAAATAGAATATAAAAAAAAATAATAAAATGATAAAACGTAGAGTGCTTTAAAACTCCTCAAGGCCCTTATCGAAAGTGAGGAGGTGCTTGTAAAGTTGCAAATCGGAAGTGTAGAACTCGTTCTTAGGTGTTTCCACCCTCGACCCAATCGTTAAACTCAGAATTGTTTTTAAATTAGACCGTGAAATTTCCCGTTTACAAGCCTAATTAATAGAAATTAGCATATCAAGGTCAGTTGTACAATAAAACAATTGTTTATTGATGAAATTATACTGCTAGATCTTAATTGGATATTTTATTCAATTTAAAATGCAACAAGAGGATGTCATTCACAGTTCACACATGACTGTATATTATCATCAAATATATTCTGAAATAAAACAAACCGTAATGCTCAACAATGTAATGACTTAATTTGCCCATTAAGTGTAAACTCATTTTGTGCCTAGTTTTCTAAAAAGCAATAAAATTTGCATAAACTCTGTACATGATTATTTATTTCAACGCCATTTAAGCTGAATAAGAAAAGAATTAACTGCAAAAAATATACATGTGCATTCAATGACCCGGTTCGCAGTAAAAATATAATTTCACCAACCACAATTTATTTCTTAATAAAAAAGTGAGAAAAATGTGACAAAATTTAATTAAATTAAATTTCTTCAAATAATATAATTAACAGACTGAATAAATGTCTGAATTGTTTTTTCTGTATTTGTCGTGATCTTTTTTTCTGCTATTTTTTCGTCCATTTCAGCAAACGATGTGCCAACTAAAGGACAAATTTATTTCTTGTCAAAGCCTTAATTTAATCCATTGTTCGAGTTGACAACATCAAAAATCAATGACCAACAAACACAATTGAAAAAATTCTCCCAAATTGTTATAACGAAGAGAAAACCCCGTTATAACAAATTAAATTAAAATATTCAAATTTTTGTCCGTAATTTTTCAGTACATTTGTAAAATAAAAACGTACAACTGAGATTTAAAAAAGTGTCAACCTCTCAATTTTTTTCCTCTCCTTTTTCCTTTTTATTTCCATTTCCCCAATCACTGCAAACTGTTCGCTCTATCAGCGCTCTAAGACTCCTACAAAACGAAGCAAAACACGTCTAAAGGGAATAGTAAAATATAAACTACGACACACAAATTCACTCCCAAGTCCCATCTTAATCGAGATATATAATCCCAACTGTGAATATGAAGTCATCCCATTGTTTCCATTCAATTTTTACGATATACCGTATCTCAAATGGTAAATATCTTTTAAATTTGCATATACCGTATCAATTTAAACTTTTAATAAAATAAATTTCCCCTCAAAAACAGAATGCATAAAAATTGTATCTGTCCAGTTGCAATAAGGATTTCTAACTTTTAAAGTGCGCAGAAAGCAAAGGTCAAGTAGTAGGCGCGCCGTTAACACTGCACTTTCAAAACCGCCATGTAATTGCTCGATTTATCATATGTAGACACGCACAAATCGCACCACCTGCATATGTCACATATATAAAAGACTGGCATAAAAATTAAATAAAAAAAAAAAAAAACAATTGCAATTTTACAATAAACTGATTGGCACTTTCTAATCAAACAATAGACTAATTGGAAATTGGAACAGCAGTCTGTTTTCATTAAACGAACAAAAGCTATTGTGAAGCTGACTTACAGAAAAAGTTCTTGAGGTTTTAAAGAGAGTAATCGACGAATTTGAAAATATTGCCATTGCTTTCCACCTTTCATCTTTCTAACAATCCTCTCATCCCTTGTGAAGATGTGGAAGCAAATCTCATTACCTGTTAGTTTTTTTTTTTTTTTTTTTTTTTTTTTTTTTATTTATTATTGTAGTTTGCCGACATTTCCTTCTAGAGAAGAAAAAGGAAACTGGTGATTTGTCACACTATAGTTTACCTTCATCTCCTACTATCGTCTTGATAATGAATTTGTGGTCAGAGCCATCTTGAGGCATCTTGGGACTCCTTTCAAGCTCGAAATAGTGTACCGCTAGTTTAAGTTTTTCGCAATTCGATATAAGTAATTACAAAACACAATTAAAAAAAATGTTCGACTATAATTAGATAAGACTAATACTAAATCTTTCTTGTTATAGAAAGGTGAATGTACCAAGTTTGCAATTTATTATAATTATAGCACAACTTGTTTGCAACTAAACCATTAGACGGTAACGAATTTCAACACGCAATGACAACACTCACCTTGAAAGATATAAAAGAGAAAAAAAATGTCAGTTCGTTAACCCAATACAAAAAGCTCTACCAATTTGACCGTGCTGTTGTATCGCTTCGAGACTAACTTGACTACTGATGTCATCCAATATTAAAAAAAAAATTCAACACCTTTTCTTGTCCTTCAGCTCCCAAAAAAATATATTAAAGAGAATACGACATCAGTTTTTATTGGTCCATTGGATCAAGCATAGTTTAAAACACTTAAATAATTTTTCAGAGATTTTTGAAAAATATTTTCAAGTTTAGCTGAAATTGTGACAACGAGAAGATGACAATATGAAAAAGTTAGAGACCAAATCGAGAATTTGCGCGATTGTTACCAGTTATGACGGATACCCCATTGATTTAACGTTGAGAATACCAACTGTGACGTCAGAAACAGCGCTCTGTGCCAGCAGTGGCCAACAATGTCCCTCACCAAGCTCAAATGAGGTGTTTGGGATATAAAATAAATAATTTTTTTAAATGTGTTCTGATTCTAATAGCTTTAAAAAATAAATAAAAATCATTTAGGTAATTTTAAGAAATGGCGAAAATTATTCAGGCAAAAAATGTTTGATGTCGTAAAACCTAAATCTCTTAATTTGTACAAGATTTCAGCTTTAGTTTGACCCTTTCACAGGTGACAACTTTATTAATCACATCAATGACCGTGTCGTTCTGTTTTTCAATTTACACCTTGAGCTATGCAATCATTAGCACATTAATGCAACTCACGCACACTTCAGTTCAAATTTCTGACTCAACGAACAGCTCTAAAACACACAACACCTTATCCAAATGTCCTTAATACTTTCAATAATTCACACACGCCTTCACTAAAAAAACCCATTATGACATAAAAAAATTAAATTTCGTTATAATGTAGAGTATGTGCAAAAGCATGCTGACAAAGTGTAATGGTATTAACAAGCAACCAATTGCTTATTGATATCCCTATTATGTGGCCAAGCCGTCCATTAGCGTTAAGCGATAGCAATTTAGTTCTTTATCTTAGTGCAGTGAGCACACCTATGATATCCATTAAGAAATTGCTGGCACCAATCAACTAACAAATTGACCATCAATTCCCTGCTCAATTATACTGACAAGATACATGATATCTAAAAATTAAGATAGAACTAAACAATAATTTCCTTCTTTGAAAATAACTGTCAAATTATGACAAAAAAAAGCACAAAATTTTAACTAAATATTTTTCTTTAAAGAATTGTAATTTAACTTTGTTTTCAACAGTTAGTTAGTATTACAGTACTTATATGCATGTGTATGGGATGTTAAAAAAGCATTTCATATCTTCTTACATCCGTTTGCTGTTTGATGTTTAGATGATTCTAATTCATGGGTCAGGAACACTACTTTCAGCCGCATTCCCCTGCCGCGCAAGCATTATCACCACCATCCAGTTCCCCCTCTCTGACCCTCGCCACCTAAAACATCTATTTTACGACCACTTACAGCAAAAGACTGAAAACAGACTAGCATTGTACACATTGTATGTCTTAACATTTCTCAAGTCTTAAAAAGTTGATGTTTATTTCCATATATATAGGAAATAGGATATCGTAAATAATAAAAATAAATAAGAAAAAAAAAGATGCTTCGTAAAACATCTTACTACAAAAAAGAAAAGTCCTGTGACAGTAAGAGCCCTCGAGCCTGAGTATAGGTAAAACCAGATAAAAGAGCCAGGACTTAAACTAAAAAGCGTCTAGCCTTCAAAGCAACTCCCTCACCCCAATTCAGGATAAAAAGTAAACATTATCTAGTCTGGAGAGAGTAGTTATTAGGAACTAACAAATGATTGAAATCACTCGCGGCTATTTGAAAATAAGGGTGGAATTTTTTTTGTTAAGATTTAAATTTAAATTTGTTAATAAAATTGATTTTTTTAAATTTTTTTGTTAAATTTTTTAATCTTGGATTTCATTGTTACATTTTTAAATTTTTTGTTAAATTTTTGAATTTTTCGGATTTATTTGTTCAATTTTTGAATTTTTCGGATTTATTTGTTCAATTTTTGAATTTTTCGGATTTATTTGTTCAATTTTTGAATTTTTCGGATTTATTTGTTCAATTTTTGAATTTTTCGGATTTATTTGTTCAATTTTTGAATTTTTCGGATTTATTTGTTCAATTTTTGAATTTTTCGGATTTATTTGTTAAATGTTTTTTAAGTATTTCGTTCCTAAATTATAAATTCTTAAAAGTTTAAATTAATATTCATTTATTAACGGGTTATAATTCATCTTGTTTTTCTATTTCGTCTCTTAATATATGACCAATACAATAAAACATAATCACCAATTCATAACAAAAAAAATTCTTCATACAAGAAACAGAACACGAGCTAATGCCTTACATTCAACAATAAAGTCCTAGCAGTGCAGAAAAACAAATCATAGATGTCTTATCACTTAAACCAAATCGATTTTTAATTCCAATTTCAAAACTATTCTACGACACCAACTTTATTATAATCTTTTTCACATTAATCCCCTAACCATTCAGTCTCAAGATGACAAAACAATTCAACAACACTTCCCCTTTCTTCAAACAACATGCAAACGAAATTAATTTTATCCAATTTCCAACTTCCAACACAACTGTAAATATAAATTCAAGCAACGTGCAATTCCACACAGCAAACGGATTGTTTTCTCACTATAGAGAAATCTAAACGTGTTTACATAAACTCCTCTAAACTTAATCCCCAATTCCCCGAATACAGTATTAAGTTTAGTATATGTAGTACAGTTTAGAAAAAAAAATATTTAACAAAAAAAACCTTTTTTTGCGATCAATACTCCAGTGTTGTATAACAACAACTGAATTGTTTATAACTTGAAATAGTCTCTACCACAAAAGAATAAAAAAGAAAAAAAACCCTCGTGGCAGCTTTTAGAACTCAATTTTTCCTAACCTGTCAAGCTGAGACGTTCACGTGTTTTTACTCTGTACCTGTCATCAAAATAGCAAACAAAAGACATTTCCATGACAACAGCACAAACACACTTCACCTTTTTGCTCAAAAGCTTTTTTGCTTTTAGCACCTCATCGCCAGTTGCCATTTTCATTTCCTTTTTCGATATACCTGTATTCGAAACATTACTTCCGGTTATTTGTGTCTTAGTCAACAAACATTTTAATCTCACAGATACCGTTACATTTAATTTTTTTAATTTTAATTTTGTCATCAAATATGTCTCGACATGATATTTAATATCGGGTCATTCAGATAAGCGAGTGCCGAGTGTGAGTCAAGTGGCACCATCAGTTTCTAACAAATCTTATCTACATTGTGTGGTTGACGTCATTTTTTTTTAATCATCAAAATAACGAAATTATATATTTCATAAATATAATTGATTTCACTTTTCATGTTGCTTAATTAAAAGCACTAAACAAATTCTTTTCATCAACATGGAAAACTCATTACTTTCTGGTCAAGTTTCGGATTACATTTTCTAACGCCAGGTGCTATGCATTTATTATGTAATTCCATGAGTGACCTGGCAATTCGTAAATAATGAATGAATAATATAATAAATAAAACTGTGACATATTTTGGAACTACACCCATTCCATTCATACAATTAATCCTCAAATTAATTTTTTTACGGCTTTGACCTTGCTTCTATTGACTATTTCAATTTAAAAAAAATTGATTGAGATTAAATTTATATTACAAAATCATTAAAGGGTTTACGATATCAAAACTTTTAATACCAGAATAATTTTTGGCCATCCCTTAAAATGGCCTAAATGATTTTTATTTATTTTTTAAAGTTTTCGGAACACCTTTAAAAAATTATTTTGCATCCAAAATAATTTTTTTAAATTTTCTCCTTTGAGCTTGGTGAGGGATATTGTTGGCCACTGCTGGCATGGCGCTGTTTCTGACGTCACAGTTGGTATTAAATACATAGGGTTCACGTCACAACAGGTAACTATCGCGATTTGGTCTCGCTTTTATCTCTCATTTTTTCATATGCTCGTTTTTACAACTTCAGCATTGGGTTTAAACTTTTTAATATTTTTCAAAAAAATCTCTGAACAATTATCAAAAGGTTTTAAACAATGCTTCTTCCAATAGACCAATAAAAACTGTTTAACTTACTATGCAATTCGTGAACCCTTATGAGAAATGCAAAATTCGGTAGTTTTACTCATGAATACACTACACTTTCTGAATAACACACTCTTTTATTTGAAACAAGCAGAGATTCAGTGATATTAAATGAATTGAAAGCGAGTAAAACATCCTCCTACACGTCAAAACGAGGTCAAATTTCGTTAGAATAAACTTCCATACACGCACCTGCCATTCTACAAACACGATGCAACCTGCCACTAAACCCATAATCAATATAGAAACCGGTGTAATTTGCTTTCATTTCCTCCTCCATGAGTAAAAGTTGCATTCAAAGTTGAGAATAAAATTGCTGCTCCGATGTGCAAAAATTCGGAAAGACGAAACCGTTATCGCATCTAATTATTTTCTTCTTTTTTTTTTGTTTTCATTTTCAGGATTATTTTCCCCTAGTAATTAATCAACGAGGATTTAATAAGCCGGGATTTAAATGTAGAGCAAAACTCCAAGGACTGGAGATTTAAAAAAAAAAATCCCGATGGTTGGAAAAAATTGTTTTCACTCCTGCACCTGTGTTGAATATTTTTTCATTAAAAAACAAAAAAAAACAGAAATGTTCACCTGCTGACAAGACAATAATTCATCCAGAGACCGAATAAAATTACAATTTCAACACAAAACATCTCCATCCATTCACAAAACCTAACTAGAATTTTTCGGAATAAAATAGAAATTTGTTTCTATGGTTTTGGTTCATAAATTCCTCGCTAGGAGAGTTCCGTTAAATTTATTTTATTCCTTTGCATTATTTATTAAGCCATAAAGTGACCAATTACAATAACAAACTTTTATTTGAGTCGTAATAAAATTGTGTGTTTATATCTGCAAATCCTCATTCAGATTCTCAGCAGCATTTTTCCCTTCAATCTTCAATGGAAACGAGTTAAGAGTTGGAAATTTTCAGATTGAGAAATGACGTTACGGATGGAGAGGAAGAGCAGGATGAACTTAGGGATACAATTCCCAGTGGGGAGTGTCATATTCCACGTCTTTTGATGCGCATATTGATCTGTCGTCCTTCTCTATGCTGCAAGAATAATAATACTGTCGAGTCAGTAGTGCCTTATTATACCATTCCTTCAATAGAGGACGCTCATTCAGTGTTGTGCACAAATGATTTCTACTTTTTCTGTGTCGCAATTGGTTGTGCGAGTGTTTATGACACCTATTTGGTATTTTTTTTTTTTTTTTTTTAAATAAATTAAAAACTTTAATTTTTGTTCCTTGTCGTTTGTTTTGAAATTGAAGTTGGATTGGGGAAAAGTGCAAAGATAAACATTACTGCAGATGTACAGAGGGAGAAATAAAAGTGGCTCAGGTTGCGAGGTTAACTAATCCCGCATTGGATGTTGCGCACTGACTCATCCGTTTTCCCATTAGACAAAATTAGATTTGCTGGTCACTGTCACGCACCTCAAATTAAGGTGCGCATGCTCGTAAAACCATCAATAATTATTTTTTCTTTTTTTTAAAAAAAATAAAAAGTTTTTACTTTTTTATTATTTATTTCCCCATTTATTTGTATTTTTATCCAAATTTTCAACATAAAAATACTTCTTTTTTTTCCTTTTTTTTTTTCCTAAAAAAACTGAATAAGAAATCGCAAACTCGGTTCCAAATTTTATAGACAGCTGTAGTATAAAAATACTATGCTAACTCAGAGCAATAAGAGCTGGGGAAAACCGTCGCTTTAGAAAGAATATAAACTTCAAGTGCTTGCCACTTTTTTTTTTTTATATATTTTTCTACACTAAAACTTTCCTTTGCCCTACAGGAATCCCGTCACGACGCTCAAGTCGGCTTAAAGAACCCGTAAAACTAAAAAAATCAAAAAAAGTTCGATACTTGGCATTCGAATCGGAAAACCAACGAAGCATCGACTCTAATCAAATCAACAATTTTCATTAAAAAAAAACTCATTCCTAACACCAAACACAAACAACAACTAAACTCATTTCCCTTTTTCATTTTGATCGACATTTGGGACCGCTTAATCCATTCACTCACCGGAAACACGCCTATACGCCCTCTGAGGGTGGAAATGCAGTCGTGTTCACGCCCAGTAGGCAGATTAGTGCACTGAAGCAATCTTAAAGCTTTTTTTACTTCTTCCATCGCTCAATAGCCTAATTTCGAAGCAGGATGCAGAAGAAATGATGGCGAATCAATTCTCCCACCCACAAATTTCCCACCCTCAAACATGGAGATTTCTTGTAAAACGCTTTCACCTTTTCACCTCGCCCACTCCTGCTGTCTCCATATTCAGCGCAATCCGGTTTTTCCTTTTGCACGTATTGACAACATTTTAGACTCGAGTGAGGGTGGAGAAAAGAGAGGAAACTTTTCCTCTCGCTCCATTCAACGCCGTAACCCCCTCCCTAAAGAACTGACCTTAAAACTGACGAACAAAACAAGCGCCCTGTAACGACAACATCCATTACCACGTCGTTTCTTTCAAAATCTGCATTTATTCGTCGATGTTTCGTTATATTGTAAAAAAATTAAATTTTTTAGTAAATAGAATTGTACAAACATCAATATAAGATTTTTTTTGCATGAAAACATCAACTTACCGCCTTGTTACAGTTCACTGAATCGATATTTCCCCCACCCTCACCTTAGTTCAACCACAAGCTCAACTTAGTACTCCAAATTCATTAATTATTCACGTGTACGCAGCAACGGTTTCATATTTTCACCGGTTTCGGGCCTAAAAACTCATTTGTTTTTGCTTTTTATACACACGGGTAATATGAAACATAAATCGAATTCGTCGACTGCTGGTTGGGACACGCGGTTTCTTCATTTTCGTCGTTATGGTTATTAACCAAGTGGGTCTTGTTTGTCGTGGGTGTTGAGTACTTAGTTCAATAACCGCGTGAAATGTGTGGGTCAACTCCCATTGTTTATCAAACAAAAGTTAATTAAATGTACAGTTGCTGTATGTTATGAAATTGAATTAAGAGTAATCAAGTTAGTTTATTAATATAAACAAGACAAGTGGGACTTAATTTTTTTTTTTTTTTTTTTTTTTTTTTTTTAAATCAAAAACAAACAAAAATACTTTCGAAATTTCTAATTAAAAATCTTTAAAATAGTTAGTTGTCTTTTTTGACGTTAGGTTGTATGCGAAAATAGAAACTTTTACATGTTTATCGTGTTTCGTTGCTCCAAATATGACATCTTAGTGAGCAAAAAATAAACACACAGGAAACAGTGAAAAAACACGAAACACCTCACTTTATCCATTTTTTCAGTGTCAGCTGTTCTTATCATATAATTTCGAGATTAATAACAGCATTTTATCTGTTGTTAAACAGGTGGATAAAAACAAAATTGGTTGTTTGTACGTTTTATCAGTAATTAGAATTTTTTTCGTTTTTAATTTCATGTAGAACTGAAGTCCAGGAGAGTCATAGAGGATAATAACCTTTGCCAATGTCAAATGCAAACAGCTGTTTCATACAACACGCAGTGAAATGTATTGAAAATGGCCAAAATCCACTTTCACATTTTCTCATGTTAAAACAAGTAAAACTCGAATTCGGAACAGAAAGGAAAACTATATCAGCCAAGTTGAGGGCAAGTGATTTGTCCCCGTTATGAGATTGTATTTTAAGAATCGTGAGAAAAAAAAAGTTTCTTTTTGGCCCAAAATGTTTCTAAAAATATTTTTCAAAAAAATAATTTAAATAAAAAAAAGTTAATTTAAAAACAAGTCACTTTGAAAGAATAATTTCCAGAATAGATTACAACTTAAATGTATAATTTACAACATCCGAAAAATCAAAACTCATGTTTGCATGCAAAAGATAGCATTCACATGTCATTAATACCCAACAAAAAGTGATAAAAAAATAAAGATAATCCCACTAAAACGGTAATAAATTACAAAATTAAACATTTACACTTAAAATTGAAGCATCCAACAGAAATTAGGTCAAGGTAACACAAAACAAAATCGAAAAAAAAAAAAAATAATAATAAAAAACAGGGAAGCGTGTATAAACGTTTCCTAATTACCACTACTGACCTTCGTGCTAATAATACTTATAACTATAAATACAAACATCAACCAGTACTTAAATCGAGTTAAAAACTGACCTTCTGAGCCTTACAGATGGTACTGATGGCCTGTACGTCGTGAGTGAGGTGTCGTCCGTCTTGCATACACGATGAACACAGAGGAGTCTTGCACACCATACAATACATGGAGAATGAATCTTCGCCATGATCCACACACTTGGAATCGCTTCCCCTGATTTTGGCGCGCACGACTGCTCTGCCTTGCTGCGTGGGCAGCAAGTTGTGTTTGGCGAGGGGACCGCGCGACGGATGACAACCCTCTCGACACGAATCGCAGTAGAAAACTTCACACTGCTCGCACATGACGGATGCTTCTTTCGGTTCTGATTCGCACAGTTGGCATTTAATCGTCACATTTTTTGCCTCGTCATATTTGTCCACTATATTCTGCATGGTTCTATTTTTCGGTAGATTATGCGAGCCATTCTCGTCGAAGTAAACGATTTTGTTGCATACTGCACATGTGAGTGAGATGGCGTTGCTCTGCAAAGGCGGGAATAAGATTCCCTGCATGTTCGGGGTGCCCACGTAGCTGTTGGGGCGACTGTTGCATACGACGCCGCTGTCCGTTTCGCTGAGAATGCTCACTTTATCCACGTCTGAGTAATCGGAGCTCAGCTCGCTCATGTTGCTGGTCAAACTTTCTTCCGATGTGGGCTGGATCTGAGTCGCCGGTTGCTGGATATGAATGGCACAATTTAAACAGAGTGAGTGGTAACATGGTAATAGAACTGGATTGTTGTATAGTTGTTTACACACTGGACATTTTAACTCTTCCTCCATTACTTTTCTGGCTGATAGATAACCTGTGACTGACGCCGAATGCTCAACACGTGGTGCTCAGTCTGAGCTGCTAGCGCACTGGCGAGTGGCGCCACGCGCTTCGGTCGACGAAAGTTTATGCGCAGCGCCCCTAGGAATTAATGGAGAAATTCCAACACTCAAAACACAGAAACGGCCGTTCGATGTCGCTTGGCGACGAGTAATATCTCGCGTGTTTTGTTAGCTGATACTGCCATCTGGCGATTAAATATGGAACTACAAAATAAAAGTAATCATTTTCGTTTACGTTTTATACATTTTATTTTAAATGTAATAATGATCAATAATGTGATGTGTTTGCGGTTTCGTAATTTGTGCATTTTATTAATAATGAAAATTTCACTTATTCACATTTTATCAATTGGAAAAAAAATGGACAATACTCATTTGACATTTTGAAATCTTGTCAATATCATCCCACACAAATTTTTTCCTGGCTGGTCATATTAGTTGCATTGTATTTAAACTTAAAATGTTCATTCGAAGTGTAGATGCCGAAACCGTTTGTCGGTAAACGTTTGTCCGAGGCCCTTTGTCCGGAAATGATAATCCGACTGATGCTGGAACCTGATGTTGGCTCTTACCCATATCAACAATCTGATATCGAAACTGTAACAACTCACTTTTTTCTGACAAAAATATTAGCAGGAACTAGTTACTTAGCTGAATTATAGTCGAGGATTTTCTTTCATGTGACTACTTGAAGTATACACCAAGTAGTCACATGAAAGGAAATCTTCGACTATAATTGAGTTAAGTAACTAGATAGTTCCTGCTTAGCCTGCATATAAAAGATTGTCAGAAAAAAGTGAGTTGTTACAATTTCGACAAAATGTTTAAACTGGTGACTGTTTTTGCTGTCTTCTTGTGCGCTACAACGATGAACGCATCTGATGTTTCTAGGGTCATTCGGACAGCAGCAATAATTGGAGAAACCGATAGTCGTATATTTCATATGCCCACTTTGTGGACACTTAAAAAATGGGAAAATTTTAGCGATCGAAAAGTATGGAGCCCACAATTTACTTCAATGGTAAATGGCAAGTCATTGATTATATCTTTTTATTGGAAACCTCACTACAACGAAAAAAACCTAAAGTTTTGTGTAGAAAATACGGATGCTAGCAGTGCCAGTTACAACCCCGTACAATGGAGAATTAAAATTCATTTTCTTCACGTCAACGGGACCACAGTGCACGAAGGAAAAACTTCCGACTTCGACAAAAGTTTAATGGAATCTACCAGACGTGGGTACAAGTTATGTTTCAATAAGTTTGCTGGATGACATAGAAATAATTCGATGTTGCGGCAATGTTGGCGACAACATGTTGTTTGGAAATAACATTTGCAATGTTGCTGCACTTTGACGGTACTTCTCGGGTTTTATTATTTTCTGTTAAAAATTATCTTTTTCATTAAAATTGTTATAAAATCCATTCTAATGTGATGTATTTGCAGTTATATAATTTATAGTTTCAAAATTTGTGCATTTTATTAATGAAAATTCATTGATTAAATACAATATTAATGATCGATTAACTGCAATTCAGGTAATCCATAAAGCAGATTTTTAAATTCAGATGAGGTCATTTCTTGAGCATTATTTTGTAAAAATTCCATTACAACTGATCGCAAAAACACGATGTTATGCATTTCAGCCAATTGGAGATATTCATTTGCATTCCGAAGTGTCATATTATCTTTTATAATTTTCAAGCATTTTTCAAATAATGTGTACACTTCCAATTGCAGACTTGGAACTAATAAGTTTTTGCAGTTTCTTGGATGTTGAATTTTATTTTGATAAATAAAATGCAAAATTTCTTGAAAGATTTCCGGGTCAATATCGAGATCAATTTCAGCTGATTGATTAATTGCCGGTTTAGATGAATTTTCAACCAAATAATACAGAAAATCGCCACTACGAGCGTAAATAACGAGTCTATGGACGGGAAAATCATAAACGGTGTCCTTGAAATTCAATTTCAAGTTTAAATCAGTTTCCGCTGGATAATACATTCCAGATTTTTCATCTTCATCCACAATTTCATCGAGAAGAATGAAATTAGGAACAACTTCAGACATTGGAATAGATGCACTACTAATAATACCTCGAGAAAATGATGCTGGCGGATCCACATGAAACCAAACCGGAATGTGCACATTAACTGTCTCTTTTCCATTCTGATTGGAAACTGGAATGCGCTCTTCTCTATTCTGATTGGACACTGGAATGCGCTCTTTTCTCTTCTGATTGGAAACCGGAATGTTCTCTTCTCCATTTTGATTCGTGCTTTGCAATACAATTGGTTCTACTCCAGAGTCAAATAAATCCGAAATATCAAAATCTCTTTTAAAACCATGTTTATGATAGTGCTGGTTAGCCCCGAATTCTTTGCACTTAAAATCATCCTCCTTTAAAATATTGTCAATATCATGTCTGTTACACGCGTTTATCACCGGTCGACCCACACAAATTGTCTCCCGCGCATATACACAATGGCTGGGACTAGATTTGTGTAACGAAATACTAGCTGTCAAATCAGACGCGTCGTATAGAAACTTATAATTTTCATTCGCCAAACCAACTTCTCCTTTAAGCGTACCAAAGTACTCGCCTTCGAAATATGCATTTAAATTGGTGACACCAAAAACTTTTGGCGGTTGTTTACCTGTTTTATCAATTAAAAGTCGATGTTCGTCAGTTACTAATTCAAATGTAAAATCGGCGGATGGGCCAAATTTTAATTTGGAAATGGCAGCTTTTTTCACATTGCCCAACTTCCTTTTCACAAATTGATCTGTTACTTTTTTCCGTTCTTTTTGGGTTGTACTAGCTCTGCCCAATTTCGCATTGTCTCGCATATCTTGTATAACATCTTTCAAGTCATCTCTTGCTGAGGTGATGTCGCTCAGTGAAAGTTTGCTTCTTCTTCCTTCCTTTAGAGTGCGCTGGACGTAACGTTTACTCACGCCATCGATGAAGGTTTCACATTCTCTCATGGGGTCGTAGAAGTGCAAATCAAGTTCAACTGCTGAAGACATTTTAAAGTTGTTGTAGCCATTCATGTTATCCAAATCTGCCTTGACTGCTGCTGGAACCTGATGTTGGCTATTACTCATATCAATCTGATGGACGTGGGCGAACCATAGCAATGTGTAAATGATGAGTTCATTCATATTGCTGTATTTCAAATCTGCAAAACACTAAAAAAAATAACTCACTAAACATCTATCAGTAGTAATTCCTCATAATTCATATCATATCTTAACTATGCTTTTATAGTTTAAACATCGGGAGAAACAAGGTAACCTAAACTAACCTTCATTTGTCTGCAAAAGAGGATCGTAATTTCCTTCTTCGTTTTGAAATACGTGGAAAACGAACTTTTTAATCTCACTGATATTGAATTTTCATCCGATTATTTCTGAAATTAGAAAGTCTAATTTAAATTAAACTCTTTGCATGAAAAAAATTCCTTTCTTACCCACTATTGGCTGTTTTTTAATGCTTATGTCAACCTTCACTCTCAGGTCACTTTATAGGTTCATCTTTATACCTTCTATGACCTTCTGTAGTTTGCTATCTCGTTTCGAAAAGGGAAAAACCAACTGACTTTGAAATTTCTCAATTACTATTAATTATTATTTAATTATTCCTTAATTAAACATCGGATTTATGTCTGAAATTATATCTTTCATCCGATTATTTCTGAAATTAGACCTTTAGATGGTGAATAGAAAGTCTAATTTGTCATGTAATTTAAATTAAATTCGTTCCATGAAAAAATTCCTTTCTTACCCACTATTGGCTGTTTTTTAATGCTTATGTCAACCTTCACTCTCAGGTCACTTTATAGGTTCATCTTTATACCTTCTATGACCTTCTGTAGTTTGCTATCTCGTTTTAAAAAAGGAAAAACCAACTAACTTTGTAATTTCTCAAATAGTATTAATTATTATGTAATTATTCCTCAATTAAACATCGGACCTGCTATTGGCTGATTTTATGCTGATATCAACCGCCACTCTTAAGATTATATGTACTTTATAGTAGCTTCACTTTTGTTTTCACACTTCAGTTCAGATCGAACAGTTATTGACGATACACGTACAAAATATTATCAGACGAGGTAATACTGTATTGGACTGCAAAATGTTTAAACTGGTGACTCTTTTTGCTGTTCTCTTGTGCGCTTCAACGGCATCTGATGTTTCTAAGGTCATTCGGTCAGCAACAATAATTGGAGAAACCGATAGTCGTATAGTTCATGTGCCCACTTTGTGGATACTTAAAAAATGGAAAAATTATCGCAAAACAGGAATAAAGAGCCCACAATTTAAATCAATGGTAGATGACAAGTCATTGATTATAACTTTTACTTGGCAACCTGACTACAGCCAAAATTACTTAAAGTTTTGTGCACAAAATACGGCTGATAGCAGTACCAGTTACAACCCCATACAATGGAGAATAAAAATTCAATTTCTTCACGCAAACGGGACCACAGTGCACGAAGGAGAATCTACCGACTTCGACAAAAGGGTAATGAGATCCACCGATCGTGGGTCCCACTTATGTTGGGATAAGTTTGCTGTTATTCCAGAGCTAAGAAAGAAGATTTCCGAAAACCAAGAAGACTTGTCGATATTCGTGGAGATTTGGTATGTGAACAAAATTATTGGATCCTCGAAACCAACTTTAGAATATTTGAGATCAAATGCGGCTGAGTATCAAGCTTATAACAATTTTGGATTCAAAGTACTGAAAGATGAAGAAACGGCAGACATTTTAACTATTAACCGAAATACAAATCGATATCTTCACAAAAATATAATAAAAACACGCGCACCCGAACTGTACAACCAACTTGTTGCCAACGCAAAGCAAGAGGAACAATGTAAAAAATTGTTACGTGTCCAGTTAAATGTGTCGTCGCCCACCGTGTTTGATCATCTGGTTACGTACATCTACACCGATGAGACTCCGATTCTGAATTTCAACGAAGAATGGAAGGATCTTTTTCTAATGGCCGTAAATTATAAAATTGAGCGGTTGGAAAAAATTTGCGTTGAAAAATTGGCTAACGGCATCGATGTCGATAACTCATTGAAATGGTACAAATTTGCTAAATGCAACAATGTAGCCACGTTGGAAGATTTCATTCTAGATTTTTTGAGAATGAATGCCATCACAATGGGCAAAGAACACTGGGATAAGACAGTGGCTAGTTTTACCAAAGTTAAATGCTAAATTGACGAATCGTGTAAGAGCAAAAGATATTAGTATACATTTGTAATTACCTTAATGAATAATGAATAAACAAGTTTGATGAGTCATTTTTTAGTTTCCCATGAACCATAATGGGGAATAATTTATGGATTTTATTTTTTCAACAAAAAACAGATTTACGCCGTACATGGCTATAACTTCACATGAAACACTAACTTTCAATCTTGCAAAATTTAAAATGCATTTTAGTGATGGAAAGCCATATTTATTTGACGAATTAAAATTGATTATATATTTAAACATTCAAACGACAAATTGATTTAAAATCGACTACCTTCAGATCAGGTAATTCAAGCAATAATTCAAGCAATAATTCAGTAAATTCAGATGAGGTTATACAGGTTGCATTATATAAAGAATAAAGAAAGCGATTACATATTTGACATTTCAGCATACAAATTACAAATTGATTAATATGTGGAATTTTTGGGAAAGAAGGACACGATAGGGGGCGTAGCGGTCGTGGTCACGTATACGTGACCACTCAATTAGCGAATCAAGAAGCAGTAAATCTTATCTTATCTACTTTTATTTCTAAATGTATATAATCTCAGTCTTAGCAAATAAAAATCACTCTAAGTTTTAAATCTTGACTTGGTTTCGAAAGTAGCGAAAGATTTAGTTTACATCAGAAGTGGGATGAACAGCGTGAATTGCGACAAGAAGCAGTAGAAAATATACGGAAATTTTTTTTTAATCACCCCAAAAAGTCATTGAGACCGCCCAGAAATAGAAGAGGGCAAAACTTTGATCGAAAGTAGAAAAAAATCAAACAGAGCCAAAAAAGAATAAGATGGACGCAACAACGATTATGGGGATGATCGAGAATGAAATTTTGCCGACGATAGCCAACCTGGAATCACTGAAACTTCCAGATCTCAGGACGGTCGCGAAAGCAGTAAAAGTATCAACATACGGAAAGAAGAAGAAACTGATAGCGTATGAGATTTACTCCGAATTGAAAGAAAAAACTCTTCCCGATGACGAACTAAACGACCTAGAAGAAATCGACGAAGAGGGAGGAGAAGATGAAATAAATCTCGGAAGTTTAAGGAAAGGAATTGCGGGAAAATTAAACAGCGCCGAAAAGTCATCGTCAGCGGACGAAGCGCTTGCAAAATTTATCGACTTAATGGCGCTTACGGAAAAAGGAAGGAGCGATTTGAACCGAGAAACGAAAAATACGCCAAAATTGCCAAAATTTTCGGGCGAGAAGGGACAGATCCGAACAGCATCCGAATGGATGAAAATCGTAGACGATTATGCAAAGGACTACAATTGGACGCAAACGACAAAAATTGCAAATGCAGCAGCAGCATTGACAGGGACGGCACGGGTCTGGCAAGAAAACATCGGCGAAAATCATAGGAACTGGGACGATTGGTCGACGCGGTTAAAACGGGACTTTCCAAACCAGAGATTGACGCTAGCAGAAAAACAAACTTTATTGAGCGCGCCGCAAAATTTGACGAAACAACAGAAGCTTATTTATTAAAAAATGGGCGCTCTGCGAAAAATTCGGTATGGACCTCGTCGAAGCAAGCGAATGTTTAATTGACGGACTAATCAATCAATCAATAATGGGGCCCGTATTTTTGGTGAAATACGACACCATTGGCGATTTGATCGCCGACGTGAAGAAGATGGAAGCGAAATTTGTCAAGCAGAAACCAGAGACGAAGCCGAAAATAGCAGCAACAACGACGGGTCCGACGAAGGAGAAAATTTTCGCAAAGAAAACCGTTGAGTGCTTTAAGTGTTTGGAGGAGGGACACGTGTCTTCCGAGTGTACAAACGAGTCGAAATGCAAAATTTGCAGAGAACCAGGACACGTGGGAGGTGCATGCCCAAAAGCGAAGTGCACCACGTGCCAAGAAATGGGGCACACAGCAGCGAAATGCGCGAAATCAAAGTGCTACAACTGCGACGGGATCGGGCACATTTCTTTTCACTGCAAAGAGCCCAAACGAGCAAGGAAGGGGAAGCCGCAAAACGTAAAACGAGTCGTGGCTATGGTGCCAAAATTTTCGTCAAAAATGGTCGTGGCGGGCGAAAATTTTGTAGCAGGTGTTGATACGCAAAGTGATTTGTGCTTAGTGGGAATTGACGAGCCAAAATTCGCATACAAAATTCGAGGTTTTAATTACGGTGTGAATCAAGAAGAGCAGACATATTTTGGCCGAACACGATACGACGTACAAGTAGATGGGCTGAAAATTGACCAGGTTCCCTTCCATGTTGTAAACGACGAAGTGATGGTGACTGACGTGTGGATAGGACAGCCATTGTTGGAGCGAGAGAATGTATCGATGAAAGTTGACGGCGGGAGAATTTCGTTTCATGAATCAGTAAAAATCGGGGAAAATTTGCAAACAATCGAGCCGAAAATTCGCGAAACTAAGCCGAGAAAATTAGTAGCCGACGAGAAAACCGTTGTGGAAGCGCATTCGATTAATTTCATCGAAATGAAAGTGGAAAAATTCGACAACGGAATCGTATATTTACAACAAGAATTATCGCAAATCGACGGGTTAGAAGTAATGGAGGGAATTACGAGCGTGGAAAACGGTTGTATACGAGTACCTGTGGTAAATCAGGGAGCAGCGGCAGTACAAATCAACAAAGGACGAAAAATCGGACGAGTCGTAGAGCTTTTCGATGCGCCATCACTGCAATGCAGCGAAGTTAGAAAAATTGCAGCGGAGGGCAGGTCAGAAATTTTGTTAAAAGATGTTAGTGTAGGGGAAGGGGTATCTTCAGAAAACGCGCGTAAATTAGTAGAATTAATTAACGAATTTAGAGATTGCTTTGCAACAAATTTATTAGAAGTAGGAAAATTTGAAAACTTAAAAATGGAGATCGAATTAGCGTCATCAAAAATTATTAATTTGCGTCGGTATCCATATTCGGCGGCGCAGCAGAAAGAAATAGACACAATGATTAGGAAATTAGAAGAGGCAGATTTTATTAAAAAGTCTAGTAGTCCATTTAATAGCCCGATTGTAGTAGTAAGAAAACGAAACGGGGAAATCCGAATATGTATCGACTTTAGATTTTTGAACGAAGTAACAATTAAGGAACATTTCCCGTGTCCTCGAATGGAGGAAATATTCGATGGGACACACGAGTGGACGATTTTCTCTGTATTTGACTTAGCAGCGGGTTATTATCAGGTTGAACTAACTGCCGAAGCGCAAGAGAAAACTGCGTTTTCAACAATGTCGAATAAATGGCAGTTCACGCGCATGCCATTCGGGCTTGTGAACGCGCCATTTGTGTTCAATCGAATGATGGAAATGGCATTCGGCCATCTTCCGCGCGGAATATTACGACGATATATGGATGATTTGTTGACTGGGGCAAAAACGATAGAAGAAATATTTAGTAAAATGCGTAGATTATTTGAGGAAATACGAAAATCGAAATTAACGCTAAAATTAAACAAGTGTCACTTTTTATGCAGTGAAGTAAATTTCTTGGGGTTGCGCTTAACAAAAGAAGGGTTGGAAAAAACGAGCGCCATTCGTAATTTCCCAACTCCAGTTGATGTTAGAGGAGTAAGAAGTTTTTTAGGTCTTTGCGGGTATTTTTGACGTTTTATTTCACATTACGCGACAAAAACCAAACCATTAACGAGATTAACGAAGAAAAACGAGATTTTTAATTGGAGTAGCGAGTGTAAATCAGCTTTTGAAAATTTGATCGTCGAATTAGTTTCAGCGCCAATTTTGAAAATTTTTAATAATACACAGAAGTGTGAAATTCACACAGACGCGTCGCAAGAAGGGTTAGGGGCTGCATTGATGCAGTACGATGAAGAGGGAATTTTACATCCGGTGATCTATGCGAGTCGAACAACAACGGATTGTGAACGACGATACCACTCCACCGAGTTAGAATTATTAGCGGTAGTTTGGGCAGTGGGGCAGTTTCGGATGTACGTATACGGAGGAGAATTCACAATTGTCACCGATTGCGAGGCGGTTCGATACGGGTTAAAAAAGAAAGAGTTGACGTCGAGAATCGGCAGATGGGTACTTTTATTGTCCGAATACGATTTCAAGACTGTCCATCGGCCAGGACTAATGATGGGACACGTTGACGCGTTAAGTAGAAATGCGGAAGTTAATCGAAATACAGACACCGAATTAGACGAAGTTATGAGACGATTCCACGTAAACCAAATAAAATTAATTGGAGGTGACTGGCTAGAAGCGGCGCAGGAAAGTGACCCTGAGTGCAAATCGATTCGAGAAGCGTTGTTGGGCGGAGATATCGACGAACCAATGAGGCAAAAAATGGCAAAATTCGTACTAAAAAATCGCCACGTGTGTTTTGTTTTGAAAGAAAAAGGGAAAGATGGGTCGAGGACGTTGATGTATTTGCCAAAATCAATTCGACGACAGACGACACGAGAAATACACGAGTCGTACGCACATCCAGCGGTCGACGGAACAATCAACGCGATTTTGAAGCGATTCTGGTTCCCGCGCATGAGGAAATTCGTAAAAGGAATCATTGGGTCGTGCGTAAACTGCCTAATGTTCAAAGAACCAGGAGGAAGACGACCCGGAGCACTCAACCTAATTATTCGGGAGAAAATACCGTGGCATACGGTACATTTGGACCACGTGGGCCCATTCCCGAGAAGTAATGGGTTTCGACACGTGCTGGTCGCAACATGTAACTACTCAAAAATAACATTTTTGCGAGCGGTGCGATCAACGAGCGCAATTGAAACGTGCAAGAAATTGAGAGAACTCTGCGCAAAAATGTGGATTCCAACGAGGATAATTACGGACCGAGGAACAGCGTTTAAAAATAGTTTATTTACTGAATTATGCGAAGAGTTGGAAATAAAGCACATTCTAACATCGACGGAAAATCCGAGCTAACGGGCAAGTCGAAAGAATGAACCGAACGCTCGTGCCAATGTTGGCAGGGTATACGGTGAAAGAGGACGGAAGTGATTGGGCAAGATTCTTGGAAAATGTGGAAGTAGCGCTAAATTCTCGCATTAATCGGAGTACCGGAAAAACACCGATGGAAATTCTATTCGGGTTTCAACCACGAACAATCGTGGAACCAAAACTAGCGGCGATGGCAATCGCAGACGCGAACGAAGAAGAAATTTGATTCAACGAAATTCGGAACGAAGCGCACGAATCATTGTCGAAAGCGCAAGTTCGACAAAAGGCAGCATTTGACCGCCACCGAGGATCGAATAAAGAATTTAAAGAAGGAGAAGTCGTCGTAGTACGTAGAAAAGCAATCGCGATACAAGGAAAAGCTGGAAAGTTGTCAAGTCTATATCGTAGGCCACTTAAAATCGGAAGGAAAATCTCAGAAACGGTCTACGAGATTCAGAGTTTTGAAAACCCACCAAAATACAAAGTGACGGCGCCAGTAGACCAATTAAAAAGGTGGGAAGTCACGGACGACGTAGGAGAAAGCGAAAATAGCGAGTACGAGTCGGAGGACGACGATGTGTGAGCGTGGGTCCTCGCGACTCATATAGTCGGATGGTCGAATGTGGAATTTTTGGGAAAGAAGGACACGATAGGGGGCGTAGCGGTCGTGGTCACGTATACGTGACCACTCAATTAGCGAATCAAGAAGCAGTAAATCTTATCTTATCTACTTTTATTTCTAAATGTATATAATCTCAGTCTTAGCAAATAAAAATCACTCTAAGTTTTAAATCTTGACTTGGTTTCGAAAGTAGCGAAAGATTTAGTTTACAAATACAATATTAATAATCGATCAACTGCAATTTAGGTAATCAATGAAGCAAATTTGTAAATTCAGATGAGGTCATTCTTTGAGCATTATTTCGCAAAAATACCATTACAACCGATCGCAAAAACACAATGTTGTGCTTTTCTGCAAATTGAAGATAATCCATTGCAACTAGAAGTGTCATATTATCTTTAATAATTTTCAAGCATTTTTCAAATAATGTGTACACTTCCAATTGTAGACTTGGAACTAATAAGTTTCTGCAGTTTTCGGGGTTTAGAATTTCATTTTGATAAATAAAATGCAAGACATCTTTGAAGATCTCAGGGTCAATATTGAGATCAATTTCAGCTGTTTGATTAATTGCCGGTTCAGTTGAATTTTCAACTAAGTAATACAGAAAATCGCCACTACGAGCGTAAATAACGAGTCTATGAACGGGAAATTCATAAACTGTCCCATTAAAATTCAATTATAAATTTAAATCAGTTTCTGTCGGATAATTCAGTTCACTTTCTTCATCTTCATCCACAACTTCATCAATAAGAATAAAATTGGGAACAACTTCAGACATCGGAATGGATTCACTAACTTCAGAAAAAGACGATATTTTTGTTGATGGAGGATCCACATGAAACCTAACGAGAATGTATATATTATTCACAACTGGCTCTTCTTCATTCGCCGCCTTGCCTCTACGCGAGATTCCAATATTTGGATTTTCCAATACAATTGGTTCTACTTCAGAGTCAAATAAATTCGAAATATCAAAATTTCTTTTAAAGCCTATTTGATGATAGTGTACACTAGTACTGAACTGTTTGCACCTAAAATCGTCTTCCTTTAAAATCTTGTCAATGTCATGTCTGTTACACGCGTTGATCACCGATAATTTTCATTCGCCAAACCAACTTCTCCTTTAACCGTACCTATCAACTCGCCTTCAAAATATGCATTCAAAGTGGTGACGCTGAAAACCTTTGGCGGTTGTTTTCCTGTTTTATCTATTAAAAGTCGTTGCTCGTTAGTTACTAGTTCAAAAGTAAAGTCGACAGATGAACCAAATTTCAATTTGGAAATGGCAACGTTCTTCACTTTGCCCAACTTCGGTTTGTGTATTTCCTTTTCTACTTTCGTCCGCTCTTTCATAGATCGAGTTTTGCTTAATTTCTCATTGTTTCGCATTTCTTCCAAGAGGTCTTTCAATTCATCTTTTGCTGAGTTTATGTCGCTTAGTGACAGTTTGCGTTTTTTTCCTTCTTTTAAGGTGCGTTGTATGTAACGTTTATTCACACCGTCGAAGAAAGTTTTGCACTCTCTCATGGAATCAAGAAAGGGTAAATTAAGTTCAAGTGCTGAAGAAAATTTAAAGTTGTTGTAGTTATTCATGTTATCCAAATCTGCCTTGACTGATGCTGGAACCGGAGTTTGACTATAAGCCATACTAATGTACTGGACCGGGTAATAAGGACTGCAATTAGTTTCAAGCACGTATGCAAAACATAACACTGCGTAAGTGATGATATTAATATCCATTTTTCTGAATTTCAATTCTGTAAAATAATTAAAAATAAAAATAAATTAATAATTCCCTATGTAAAATGATTTGATATCGTATGACATGATTATTTCTTTTCCATTATTTTTTTTTAAACAAAATCAATTTTTTTTTTCTATAAACTTTTCGAAACAAACATTATTTACATATCAAACTTAATGATAATTAGTACACGTTTCTATTGAATGACTAAGCTTCTACTTGTATACTTTAACTTTAGTCGAAAGCAGCTAAACTAACCTTCATTTGAATGTGGATAACTGGATGTAGAAAAGAATGGTTATTGACCACGTGAAAAAACTTTATTATAGTTTCTGGCCTCGTTTTGGAACGGGAAAAACCAAGTTTTTAACCTTAATTGACATTGAAATTTATCAATATTCAATTAAGATTAAGTGCATCCTGATTATTTCAGAAATTAAATTTCCCATCTAGAAAATCTAACATTACAAGTGTAAACTAAATCTTTCGCTACTTTCGAAACCAAGTCAAGATTTAAAACTTAGAGTGATTTTATTTAACTAAAACTTAGATTATATACATAAAAATAAAAGCTTAAGATAAGATAAGATAACTGACTCCTGATTCGCTAATTGAGTGGTCACGTATACGTGACCACGACCGCTACGCCCCCTAACGTGTCCTTCTTTCCCAAAAATTCCACATTCGACCATCCGACTATATGAGTCGCGAGGACCCACGCTCACACATCGTCGTCCTCCGACTCGTACTCGCTATTGTCGCTTTCTCCTACGTCGTCCGTGACTTCCCACCTTTTTAATTGGTCTACTGGCGCCGTCACTTTGTATTTTGGTGGGTTTTCAAAACTCTGAATCTCGTAGACCGTTTCTGAGATTTTCCTTCCGATTTTAAGTGGCCCACGATATAGACTTGACAACTTTCCAGCTTTTCCTTGTATCGCGATTGCTTTTCTACGTACTACGACAACTTCTCCTTCTTTAAATTCTTTATTCGGTCCTCGGTGGCGGTCAAATGCTGCCTTTTGCCGAATTTGCGCTTTTGATAAAGACTCATGCGCTTCGTCCCGTATTTCGTTAAATCGAATCTTTTCCTCTTCCGCGTCTGCAATCGCCATTGCCGCTAACTTTGGTTCCACGATTGTTCGTGGTTGGAACCCGAATAAAATTTCCATCGGTGTTTTTCCGGTGCTCCGATTAACACGAGAATTTAGCGCTACTTCCACATTTTCCAAAAATCTTGCCCAATCGCTTCCGTCCTCTTTTACCGTATATCCTGCTAACATCGGCACAAGTGTTCGGTTCATTCTTTCGACTTGCCCGTTAGCTCGGGGATTTTCCGTCGATGTTAGAATGTGCTTAATTTCTAACTCTTCGCATAATTCAGTGAATAAACTATTCTTAAACGCTGTTCCTCGGTCCGTAACTATTCTCGTCGGGATCCACATTTTCGCGCAAAGTTCTCGCAATTTCTTGCACGTTTCAATTGCGCTCGTTGATCGTACCGCTCGCAAAAATGTAATTTTTGAGTAATTGCACGTTGCGACCAGCACGTGTCGAAACCCATTGCTTCTCGGGAATGGTCCTACGTGGTCCAAATGTACCATATGCCACGATGTTTTCTCCCGAATAATTAGATTGAGTGCTCCGGGTCGTCTTCCTCCTGGTTCTTTGAACATTAGGCAGTTTACGCACGACCCAATGATTCCTTTTACGAATTTCCTCATGCGCGGGAACCAGAATCGCTTCAAAATCGCGTTGATCGTTCCGTCAACCGCTGGATGTGCGTACGACTCGTGTATTTCTCGTGTCGTCTGTCGTCGAATTGATTTTGGCAAATACATCAACGTCCTCGACCCATCTTTCCCTTTTTCTTTCAAAACAAAACATACGTGGCGATTTTTTAGTACGAATTTCGCCATTTTTTGCCTCATTGGTTCGTCGATATCTCCGCCCAACAACGCTTCTCGAATCGATTTGCACTCAGGGTCACTTTCCTGCGCCGCTTCTAGCCAGTCACCACCAATTAATTTTATTTGGTTTACGTGAAATCGTCTCATAACTTCGTCTAATTCGGTTTCTGTATTTCGATTAACTTCCGCATTTCTACTTAACGCGTCGACGTGTCCCATCATTAGTCCTGGCCGATGGACAGTCTTGAAATCGTATTCGGACAATAAAAGTACCCATCTGCCGATTCTCGGCGTCAACTCTTTCTTTTTTAACCCTTGTATCGAACCGCCTCGCAATCGGTGACAATTGTGAATTCTCCTCCGTATACGTACATCCGAAACTGCCCCACTGCCCAAACTACCGCTAATAATTCTAACTCGGTGGAGTGGTATCGTTGTTCACAATCCGTTGTTGTTCGACTCGCATAGATCACCGGATGTAAAATTCCCTCTTCATCGTACTGCATCAATGCAGCCCCTAACCCTTCTTGTGACGCGTCTGTGTGAATTTCACACTTCTGTGTATTATTAAAAATTTTCAAAATTGGCGCTGAAACTAATTCGACGATCAAATTTTCAAAAGCTGATTTACACTCACTACTCCAATTAAAAATCTCGTTTTTCTTCGTTAATCTCGTTAATGGTTTGGTTTTTGTCGCGTAATGTGAAATAAACGTCGAAATACCCGCAAAGACCTAAAACTTCTTACTCCTCTAACATCAACTGGAGTTGGGAAATTACGAATGGCGCTCGTTTTTCCAACCCTGGTTTTAACCCTTCTTTTGTTAAGCGCAACCCCAAGAAATTTACTTCACTGCATAAAAAGTGACACTTGTTTAATTTTAGCGTTAATTTCGATTTTCGTATTTCCTCAAATAATCTACGCATTTTACTAAGTATTTCTTCTATCGTTTTTGCCCCAGTCAACAAATCATCCATATATCGTTGCAATATTCCGCGCGGAAGATGGCCGAATGCCATTTCCATCATTCGATTGAACACAAATGGCGCGTTCACAAGCCCGAATGACATGCGCGTGAACTGCCATTTATTCGACATTGTCGAGAACGCAGTTTTTTCTTGCGCCTCGGCAGTTAATTCAATTTGATAATAACCCGCTGCTAAATCAAATACGGAGAAAATCGTCCATTCGTGTGTCCCATCGAATATTTCCTCCATTCGGGGACACGGAAAATGTTCTTTGATTGTTACTTCGTTTAAAAATCTGAAATCAATACAGATTCGGATTTCTCCATTTCTCTTTCTTACTACTACAATTGGGCTATTAAACGGGCTACTTGATTTTTTAATAAAACCTGCTGCTTCTAATTCCCTAATCATTGTGTCTATTTCCTTCTGCTGCGCTGCCGAATATGGATAACGCCGCAAATTGATAATTTTCGATGATGCCAACTCGATCTCCATTTTTAGGTTTTCAAATTTTCCTACTTCTAATAAATTTGTTGCAAAACAATCTCTAAATTCATTAATCAATTCTACTAATTTACGCGCATTTTCCGAAGATATCCCTTCCCCTACACTAATATCTTTTAACAAAATTTCTGACCTGCCCTCCGCTGCAATTTTTCTAACTTCGCTGCATTGCAATGATGGCGCGTCGAAAAGCTCTACGATTCGTCCGATTTTTCGTCCTTTGTTGATTTGTACTGCCGCTGCTCCCTGGTTTACCACAGGTACTCGTATACAACCGTTTTCCACGCTCGTAATTCCCTCCATTACTTCTAACCCGTCAATTTGCGATAATTCTTGTTGTAAATACACGATTCCGTTGTCGAATTTTTCCACTTTCATTTGGATGAAATTAATCGAATGCGCTTCCACAACGGTTTTCTCGTCGGCTACTAATTTTCTCGGCTTAGTTTCGCGAATTTTCGGCTCGATTGTTTGCAAATTTTCCCCGATTTTTACCGATTCATGAAACGAAATTTTCCCGCCGTCAACTTTCATCGATACATTCTCTCGCTCCAACAATGGCAGTCCTATCCACACGTCAGTCACCTTCACTTCGTCGTTTACAACATGGAAGGGAACCTGGTCAATTTTCAGCCCATCTACTTGTACGTCGTATCGTGTTCGGCCAAAATATGTCTGCTCTTCTTGATTCACACCGTAATTAAAACCTCGAATTTTGTATGCGAATTTTGGCTCGTCAATTCCCACACGATCCGCAAAAGTCTTCCCCACTAAGCACAAATCACTTTGCGTATCAACACCTGCTACACAATTTTCGCCCGCCACGACCATTTTTGACGAAAATTTTGGCACCATAGCCACGACCCGCTTCACGTTTTGTGGCTTCCCCTTCCTTGCTCGTTTGGGCTCTTTGCAATGAAAAGAAATGTGCCCGATCCCGTCGCAGTTGTAGCACTTCGATTTTGCACATTTTGCTGCCGTGTGCCCCATTTCTTGGCACGTGGTGCATTTCGCTTTTGGGCATGCGCCTCCCACGTGTCCTGGTTCTCTGCAAATTTTGCATTTCGCCTCGTTTGTACACTCGGAAGACACGTGTCCCTCCTCTAAACACTTAAAGCACTCAACGGTTTTCTTTGCGAAAATTTTCTCCTTCGTCGGACCCGTCGTTGTTGCTGCTATTTTTCGGCTTCGTCTCTGGTTTCTGCTTGACGAATTTCGCTTCCATCTTCTTCACGTCGGCGATCAAATCGCCAATGGTGTCGTATTTCACCAAAAATACGGGCCCCATTATTGATTGATTGATTAGTCCGTCAATTAAACATTCGCTTGCTTCGACGAGGTCCAAACCGAATTTTTCGCAGAGCGCCCTATTTTTTAATAAATAAGCTTCTGTGGTCTCGTCAAATTTTTGCGGCGCGCTCAATAAAGTTTGTTTTCTGCTAGCGTCAATCTCTGGTTTGGAAAGTCTCGTTTTAACTGGGTCGACCAATCGTCCCAGTTCCTATGATTTTCGCCGATGTTTTCTTGCCAAACCCGCGCCGTCCCCGTCAATGCCGCTGCCGCATTTGCAATTTTTGTCGTCTGCGTCCAATTGTAGTCCTTTGCATAATCGTCTACGATTTTCATCCATTCGGATGCTGTTCGGATCTGTCCCTTCTCGCCCGAAAATTTTGGCAATTTTGGCGTATTTTTCGTTTCTCGGTTCAAATCGCTCCTTCCTTTTTCCGTAAGCGCCATTAAGTCGATAAATCTTGCAAGCGCTTCGTCCGCTAACGATGACTTTTCGGCGCTGTTTAATTTTCCCGCAATTCCTTTCCTTAAACTTCCGAGATTTATTTCATCTTCTCCTCCCTCTTCGTCGATTTCTTCTAGGTCGTTTAGTTCGTCATCGGGAAGGGTTTTTTCTTTCAATTCAGAGTAAATCTCGTACGCTATCAGTTTCTTCTTCTTTCCGTATGTCGATACTTTTACTGCTTTCGCAACCGTCCTGAGATCTGGAAGTTTCAGTAATTCCAGGTTGACTATCGTCGGCAAAATTTCATTCTCGATCATCCCCATAATTGTTGTTGCGTCCATCTTATTCTTTTTGGCTCTGTTTGATTTTTCTACTTTCAATCAAAGTTTTGCCCTCTTCTATTTCTGGACGGTCTCTACGACTTTCTGAGGTGATTAAAAAAATTTTTCCGTATATTTTCTACTGCTTCTTGTCGCAATTCGCGCTGTTCATCCCACTTCTGATGTAAACTAAATCTTTCGCTACTTTCGAAACCAAGTCAAGATTTAAAACTTAGAGTGATTTTATTTAACTAAAACTTAGATTATATACATAAAAATAAAAGCTTAAGATAAGATAAGATAACTGACTCCTGATTCGCTAATTGAGTGGTCACGTATACGTGACCACGACCGCTACGCCCCCTAACGTGTCCTTCTTTCCCAAAAATTCCACACAAGTAATTGAAACTGTTTTGAGGAAAAAAATACAGAAAATTGACCAAACATTGGCTGGTATTTTTATACTACTGTAAAATCAAATGCCAAGTGAAGCTAATATCAGCTTCACTGGGCATTTAATTTTAGTCCAGATCATACACATTATTGACAAAATTCCAGCTTAATCTCACGTAGAACAGCAAAATGTTTCAACTACTAAAGGCTGGTTTATATCCAATTGAATGTTTGTTCATATTCAATTGAAACGTAAAAAAAAGCTAGCTTGCCCAAATTTTGAGGCAAAAGTTCAATTCTGAAAATTTTCAATTCTGCCTACGCTTCGCCTGACACTGGGATAAGACAGTTCCACCAAAGTTAAATGCGAATAATTTTAATTGATGAATTATGTAATATACGTAACGAAATAAATATTACTGTATACAGTAAAACCTCCGCGGATGAGACACTCCGCGGACGGGACACCTCTGTGGTCGGGACGATATTGGCTGGACCCGACCCAATCAATCCCGACCAATAGAAATTTACCTCTGCGGACGGGACACTTCTGCGGACAGGACAGAGGACACCTCGTCCAATCCCGTTCGGTCTAAATGACCTCTGCAGACGGGACAAAACAATAAATTTTGCAAAATTATTTTTTAAAAAGTAGAAATTTTTCTAATCTTTATTTAAAAAAACGAATTTGTTAAATTGTTATTGAAAATTTTAAATTTTTGATTGAAAATTTTGAATTTTTGATTAAAAGTTTTGAATTTTTCATTAAAAATTTTAAATTTTTGATTGAAAATTTTGAATTTTTAAAAAATAACTTGAAACTGACCAACCACAGACCATTACCTCTGCGGATGAGACAAAGAGCTTTTGTCCCGTCTACAGAGGGTCCCTCTGTGGACGGGACACCTCTGCGGATGGGACAAAGTATGGCTGGACCCGAGGTGTCCCGTCCGCAGAGGTTTTACTGTAATTATAATTATTCCCCAATTTATGAGATCTTAATGAGTGTTTTCTACGCATTGTGTGTCTCTCCTATGTTTCTTGTTATTTTCAGCTCAGTTTAAAGTTTTAATTGGCATTTGATATCAGATGTCAGTTTACGACCTTGATTACTTGTAATAAAATCTTCTTTCCAAATTAGATAACTTTATTACTAGTGATTGGATGGAAATACCCGGCTAATTAAGTGAAGTATTTCCTGTTTAACTTCACGTATAAAAATGTCCAGGAAAAAGTTACTACAGTACCAGTTGACAAAATGTTTACACTACAAGTATTAACTCTCTTTGTTGTTTTGTGTGCTACAACAAACCATGCAAGCGATCTTTCTACAATCATGCGGTCAGCCACAACAATAGTAGAAACGGACAGTCGAATAGTTCACATGCCTACTTTATGGATCCTTAAAAAATGGAAAAGTTACATGGCTTACGAATCATGGAGTCCGAAATTAAATTCAACGGTAAACGGAAAATCTTTGACCTTTTATTTTTCTTGGGCACCTTACGGCGCACAAAGATACCAAAAAGATAGCGCTCATTTTTATGTACACCATTGGAAAGACAGCAGTTATCAACATGTTGAATGGAGAATTAAAGTGCAATTCCTTCACGCAAATGGGACCACATTATACGTAGGACAGACTAAAGACTATGATGAAAACGTAATGGCTACTACCAGACGTACGTACAATTTGTTTTTGAAAAACCTCGTTAATCTAAAAGAGCTAATGAATAAGCTTCCTAAAAACCAAGAAGATTTGCCGATAGTCGTAGACGTTTGGTATGTAAGCGATGTTACATTTTCATCGAAGCCGACTTTGGAATATTTGAAATCAAATGCAGCTGAGTATCAAGCATATAATGATTTTGGATCTAAAGTGTTGAAAGATGAAGAAACGGCGGACATTTTAACTGTTTACCAAAAGGAAAATCGCCATCTTCATAAACCTATTTTAAAAACTCGCGCTCCCGAACTGTACAACCAACTTGTTGCCAACGCAAAACAAGAGGAACAATTGTGTATGAAACCTCTACGTGTCGAACTGAATGTGTCGCTCAATATTTTTGATCATATTGTTAGCTACGTCTACACTGATGAGATTCCGGTTCTGAAATCGAACGATGAATGGAAGGATCTTCTTTTAGTGGCCAGAAATTATAAAATGAAGAGTTTGGAAGAAATTTGCATCGGGAAATTGGCCAACGACGTCGACGTCAACAACGCATTGAAGTGGTACAAATTTGCTAAATGCGACAAAGTAACCAAGTTGGAAAATTTCATTTTGGATTTTTGGAGAATAAATGCCATCACTATGGGAAAAGAAAAGTGGGATAAGACATTGGAAAGTTTCACCACAGTTACATGCGAGTAATAATGTGAATTGATTAAATCATGTAAACGCAATAGATATTTTTAACCTATTATTTGACGTGTGAAAAATTAACCAATATTGTTTGAGTCATTCATTAACTGACTACACTTGACCACTAGGGCACCTTTATGTAATCAGTGAGTTTTTTTAATTCTAATAAATATAACATTCCCTGGACAAAAATATAAACTTTTGTTTTAAATTCATCCTCGTAGATGGCAGCACTGTAAATTTTCCAGTTGATTTTCAAAACTGTATGCGAGAATTTTCATCTTCATGTCGACTCTATGCGGATGCTATATACACGCATCAATTGCCGTGGAAATCACTCGGTTTTAAAGAGGTTGAAGGAGCGTCACAAGTTTACACTTATTTGTCGGCACCTAAAGGAGGAACTGCAGTCGAAGCTGAAAATAGCTGCACATCATCAGAGGCGGTTTGCAAGCTTCCTGGCACGACTGTCAGCGAGAAAAGACTAACGGATTTGAACCCGCAATCGCTCGACTTTTCTCGCCGACATGATCAACGTCCGAACTGGTTCTGTGACTGTCCTTCGACTCTAAATAATTGATCGACTAAATCCGACCACGCCATGCTCCAGCGTAAGAAATAAGTGTGCGCCCGATCGATTTCTCGCCCTTGAGACGAAGGAAAGTTCCCATTACCAACTACGTAAACGATGGCGGATAAAAAAGAGAGTTCGGAGCAAGATGATGTCTCCTTTTTACGGACGGTAAGAAAATTAATTTTTTTTTTTTAAATATTAAATAATTTTTTATTTTAAAAAAAAAAAATAATTTAAAAAACTCCCCCATTATAAGCTTCTCGGCATGACAATAATTTTATATTTTAATAAATCGTTAAAAATCCTGAATAGGTTTAAACAAATTTAATCAAGCTTGTATTTAAAGGTTGTGATAGAAATAACAATGTTAAACGAGTGCCAAGATGATTTCTTTTAATTCTCCTCGTTTTAAATATAGTATTTTTCAAAATCTCATATTAAAGTGAAAAAGTTGTCCGTTCACCTTCATTTTTTTTTTTTGCATTAAAGTGCAACTGGCGTTCGAGCATATTTCATAACAACTGACAATCCGTAAAAAAAAAAAATATTTTTTTTTATTACATATAGATTTTTAGATTTATTTATTTATTTATTTTATTTCGTTTATTTATTTTTGACTACTGTATGCCCTTGAAAGTCTTACTTCACTCAACAGTTATGTGGAAAATGGTGGACAGGTTTTTGTTTCCTTACATATGGCAGGGTTTGGACGTTTTCCTTAATCCGTAAATAGAATATCCCACAAAGACTGTCTAGATTCTCTTGCCAAGCTCTGTCGTCTTTTGCATTTGCTGTCATTGAGAGCTGAATGTGGTCTGGGTTTTACAGCTGTGCAAACCACTAAATATATCTCTCTATTACCATGTTATCAAATAACATGGCCTTCTTTGGCAGATATCTACTAATGAATTTTTCAAGACAATAGAAATAAATGTTTTTTTTTTAAATATTTAGAAAATATATTCTATTTACTAAATTAAAAAAAATTCAAAAAACCATTACCAAATTGAATTAAAATCAATATTATTGCAATGAAATGTAATGTTTTCTTGATTTATCATCATTTATTGATATAAAATATTGAATTTAGGACGACATGGTATGCCTACAGTGCACTGGGACTGGTGAGAGGGTGTGTCTGGCAGCCGAGGGTTTTGGAAACAGGCACTGTTTCTTGGAAAACATTGCTGATAAGGTAAGCATTTTAATTATTTACACACTGTACTTGTCTTTGACGTCAGATAATCAGTTATTTTTTTTTTTTTAAACTTCCTGCTTAATGATGCCACAAGAATGAGTTAAACAAAGATAGCTGAAATGAATGTTTTTAGGCCTTTATTAGTCATTAAGATAAAATTATCGTATATGTTTTGCAATTATTTCTTACACATAACACATGCGATAAAATTTTTAAGTTATATTGTTTGCCAAGCCAAATTGGCAAGAAAGTCTAGTTTCTAAAAAAAAAACAAGAAAAAAAGTGAATCTTCATTCATCATATAAGATGAATGCACATTCCATGAATGTTGTGATTATAAATCATCTTTCTCATTTATATATTCAGATATTTAAAAATATATATTTTCTTTATAGAATTCTCCTCCAGATTTATCCACGTGTGTACTGGTGATTGAGCAAGCTCTTTCAGTAAGAGCACTTCAAGAAATGGTTACAGCAGCAGGAAGTGAATCGGTAATTTGAAAATAAATAAATGTAAACGGTCAATTAATCATTAAACCCATTGCAAATTTATTAAATAATATTTTTTTAAAATTTTTAATTCTAAATCAAAACAATTCATTATTTTCTTCCAGGATTCTTCTGCAGTAAGTAACATTTAAAATGAATAGCCCCAAAGAAGAAAGTGTATTTGCTGTAGGTTATTAATAAAAAAAAAAAAAAATACCAGACAGTCGAAACGGTCATGGATGTTTCTTTTCAACTTACTGTAGCATGCCATTTCGTGACAAGACCTTTGCTTGACCACCAAACTCAAACTGAATGCAATTTAACTATGAATTTTTTGATAATAATTCCCTTCCAAGTGTGAATCCAATGCTAAGCCTACAAATTCTGATGTTCTAGAAGAACATTATTCACTAGAATTTCTCTAGAAATCATATTTTCTAGAACTTGAGCACCAGTTGAGGCTTTGCATTAAAAATTCTAAAATTTTTATTTTTTTGAAAATTATTTATTTTTCTATTCCTATTGCAGAATCAAGGCACTGCATCAGGACATAGAACTTTACTGTATGGTCATGCAGTGCTATTAAGACATCAAAATAGCGGCATGGTAAACTATAAATACTTAAAGCATTTGTTATTACATGTATGTAAGACATATTTTTATTATTTAATAGTATTTGGCATGTTTATCCACTAGTTCCTCTAATGATAAATTAGCGTTTGATGTTGGTCTTCAAGAACATTGTCAAGGTAGTGTACAAAATTGACTTCTTTTAACATTTATTATTTAATATGTATTGTTAGGTGAGGCATGTTGGTGGACAATTCATCCAGCATCTAAACAGAGATCTGAAGGTGAAAAAGTCAGAGTTGGTGATGATCTAATCTTAGTTAGTGTAGCAACTGAGAGATATTTGGTAATTGATAGACTTTAATCACTTAGAGTTAATTACTTAATTAAGTTTTTACATTATTTAGCACACTGCAAAGGAAAATGAAGTAGCTGTTGTAAATGCATCTTTCCACGTAACTCATTGGTCAGTTTATCCATTTGGCACTGGTGCAAGCAGAATGAAATCAGTTGGTAAATAAATTAATAAAAAAAAATTGATTTTAAAAATATTTTTTTATTCTATTTTTTTCTTTTTTTTAAAAAATAGGTTTTGTGTTTGGTGGTGAAGTACTGAGGTTTTTTCATGGTGGTGATGAATGTTTAACTATTCCTGCAACGTGGACTGAACAACCAGGACAAAAGTATTACTGATTCAATTAATTTTTAATATTTTTAAATTTAAAATTAATTTTTTTCTCCTAGTATTGTGGTTTATGAAGGAGGTGCTGTAGTGAATCAAGCTCGATCTTTATGGCGATTGGAGTTAGCCAGAACAAAATGGTTTGGTGGTTATATAAATTGGCGCCATCCACTGCGAATAAGACACATAACAACTGGGCAATATTTGAGTTTGGGAGAAAATAATGAGATTTATTTAGTGCATCGAGACCAAGCGACCGTGGAAGCCACAACGTTCTGCCTTAAACATACTAAAGACGATATTAAGGGACAAAAAGATGCTTTAGATGATAAAGATATTGAAGTTTTAGGACAACCACTTATCAAATATGGTGATACGACTGTTTTTCTACAGCATTGTGCGACTAAATTGTGGCTGTCATATAAAGTAAATTTTAAAAATTAAAAAGAGAAATTTTTTTATCATTTTTATTTTATTTTATTTTTTTCCTAGTCATTTGAAACAAAAAAGAAAGGTGTAGGCAAAGTGGAAGAAAAACAAGCAATATTGAGCGAAGAGGGTAAAATGGATGACGGAATCGAATTTAGTCGAGCTCAAGTAGAAGAATCGAGGACTGCTCGCGTTATTCGAAAATGCGGAGCATTGTTTGATAAATTTATCGAGTAAATTTCATTTATTTATAGTTTTTATAAAAATGTTCTTGTTGAAGTGTTTTACGACTTTTTACGATGAAATTAATGAGAAATTATAAATAACTTAAGATCTTTTTTTTCATTCGTATTAGAGGTTTGGACAATTTACAAGAAGGTGGTGATCAAGGTGGTGACATATTTAGGCAACTAAATTTATCTGAAATGGTCATGTTATTAGAGGATTTGATAAATTATTTTGCTCAACCTGAAGATGACATTGGTATTAATTATGATAACGTCACTTTTGAATTCAATGCATCATTTATATTTTTCTTTTTAGAACACGAAGAGAAACAAAATAAATTAAGAGCCTTAAGAAACCGACAAGATTTATTTCAAGAAGAAGTAATTTATTCTTATATTTACCATATTTATTTTTTATATTTCTTGTATTATTTATATAGGGAATTCTTAATCTCATTTTGGATGCTATTGATAAAATTAATGTCATAACAAGTCAAGGATATTTAGTGGCCTTAGCAGGAGGCGAAGCTGGTAATGACTGGAATGCAATTCAGAAATATTTATATCAATTATTAGGTTTGTTTACATTTAATTCTTGTATTTGTTTTTGTTTTTATTTTTATTTTATTTTTTTACATGTTTAGCTGCTGTTATCAAAGGCAACCACACCAACTGTGCTCAATTTGCTCAATCTCATCGCCTCAATTGGCTTTTCAGTCGTTTGGGAAGTCAATCAACAGGCGAGGGAACGGGTATGTTGGATGTGTTACACTGTGTATTGATTGACAGCCCTGAAGCTCTGAACATGATGCAAGAAGAACATATCAAAGTCATAATATCTTTACTAGAGAAACACGGACGAGACCCGAAAGTAAAATCATTTTCTAAACAAGATTATCCCAATAAATCTTTATAATTTTTATTTCGTAGGTATTAAATGTATTAAATTCACTGTGTGTTGGTAACGGAGTTGCAGTACGCAGCAGTCAGAAAAACATTTGTGATAATCTGTTGCCGGGCAAAAATCTTCTTCTCCAGACCCAACTAGTCGATCACGTTGCCAGCATGCGACCGTTGATATTTGTTGGCAAAGTTGAAAGCTCAGTCATGTACCGGAAATGGTATTTTGAGGCTACTTTGGATCACATTGAAATGGTCACTCATCTAGTCCCTCACTTGAGAATTGGTTGGGCAAACACGATTGGCTACACACCGTTTCCTGGCGGTGGTGAAAAGTGGGGAGGAAATGGCGTGGGGGATGATTTGTATTCTTTTGGATTTGACGGAGCAAACTTATGGGCGGGTAAATCGACATTTTGAAATCATGTTAAAACGGATGATGCAAATATTTTTTTTTAGGTGGAATAAGCAACAAAGTGCGAGATGTAAGTCCACCTTATATCAAAAAAGGGGATATCATCGGTTGCGCTATAGATCTGGATGCTGCAATGATTACTTTTACCATAAATGGGCATAGGGTATTGGGATGTTTCAGTGGTTTCAACACGGATGGAATGTTTTTCCCAGTCATCAGTACATCAGCTAAACTCAGGTAAAATTTTACAAGGAAAGAATGGTTCTGTGAATAATTTTTTTGTTTTTCATAATAGTTGTCGTTTCCTTATGGGTGGCGATCACGGAAAGCTTAAGTTTGGTCCTATAGGAGAGTTTTCACCTTTAGTCGAATGTTTGCTTCCAAGTCAACAATTGGCAATTGAGCCTTGTTATAATTTTGGTGAATTGAGTAAAGGTGTTTTAGCTGGGCCAAGTCTACTGCAAGATTATACGGCTTTTGTGCCTATACCTGTTGACACTGCAGGAGTATGTCTATATTTTTTACAATAAATTTGTTTATAATTTTAAAAAATGTTTTTTTTTTTTGTTTTTATTATTTATTAGGTAGCTTTACCAAACCACATTGAAAATATTCGTGAAAAATTGGCAGAAAATATTCACGAATTATGGGCAATGAATAAAATTGATGCTGGATGGTCATTCGGCGAGGTATTTTTGTATAATTTTTATTTTGAAAATAAACATCGCAATTTATTTTCTTTGTTTTTTTTTTTTTTTAAGAAAAGAGACGATTATAAAAAGAAACATCCATGTTTGACATCGTTTGAAAAATTACCGATGGCGGAAAAAAGATATGACAACACTTTGGCTATTCAAACATTAAAGTAAATAGTGTAATCTAAATTAAACGAAAATATAATAATATTCAATTTGTTTTATTTACCAACAGAACTGTTTTGGCACTTGGTTATCACATTACAGTTGATAAACCACCGTCGAGAATAAAAACACTGCGACTTCATAATGAACCGTAAGTTCAATTTTGCACACTATTTTCGAAAATATCAATCTTTGGTATATATTTATAGCTATCTTCAACCAAATGGATATAAACCAGCACCGCTTGATTTGAGCGCTATAACCCTTAGCGCGAAAATGGAAGAATTGGTGGACCACTTGGCTGAAAATACCCACAACATGTGGGCAAAAGAACGAGTTCAACAAGGATGGACTTATGGATTAAATGAAGTAAAACAACTGACATTAAATTCCAACAAAAACTTAAAAATCAATTTTCTTGTAGGACAATGAGAACAAACGTAGTCCACACCTGGTACCATACAGTAAAGTTGATGATGCAATTAAAAAAGCCAACAGGTATTAGCTATTGTCATTTTTTGCCTTCAGAGAA
Source organism: Strigamia maritima (assembly GCA_000239455.1). Lineage (NCBI taxonomy): Eukaryota > Metazoa > Arthropoda > Chilopoda > Geophilomorpha > Linotaeniidae > Strigamia > Strigamia maritima. Next base: position 263,770 of record JH431868.1, on the reverse strand, counting down.
CTTAAAAACAACTTTATATTAATTAAAGAGACACTGCAAGTGAGACAGTTCGAACCCTAATTGCCTATGGATACAACTTGGATCCACCAACTGGTGAAGCAGCAGAAAGTAGTAAGTGAAAATGAAAATAGATTGTCTTAATTTTAAAGTTTTTATAGCTTTTTAATTTTGATTTTGGTTTTATTTTTGTTACATTTAAAAAACAAAATATCTTTTTTTGCTGCCTATAGCAGATAAATTAAGAGGGTGAGTGGTATAGTTGCTGTATCACGTGTCACGTTTGTGGATGTATGTGTGTAATAATGCAATTCTTTATTTATTTTAACATTTTTTAAAAATGTGGTTAATGTTAGTTGTTGCAGATTTTTTTATTTTACGAGATATAATTGTTTATTTCAGCTCTGCCTGGGAAACCAGAGACTTTGACTAAAGAATCGTCAAGAACATTCAGAGCTGAGAAAACTTACGCCGTTTCAGAAGATAAATGGTAAGTCATTATTGTCAAGATCTTTTGGAACAAAATCAAATATTTGTTGTTGCAAGTGTAGGTATTTTGAGTTTGAAGTGCTTACTGCAGGGCCCATGAAAGTGGGCTGGGCACGTGTCTCAATGACACCCGGTGTAGAAGTTGGCAGTGATGAAAATTCCTGGGCTTTTGATGGATATAATGTGAGTAAATCGACTTGATTTATAATTCTAAGCTTCACGCAGTTTGAAATTATTTTTATGATGTTCAATAAAACGTTTTTATTATTATTTCTAACGGAGTGGCTAAATCGGCCCAATATTGGGCCGAAATAGCAAGATTATTTTTGTCCGTTTTTCCCCATTTATTCTTTAAAATATATAACCAATACCGTTAAACGTAGTGCAGAAACGTATAAAATCCGTATAAAAAAACGTATAAAAATTAACTATTTTTTGTCATATACTGATATATACTGAAATAAAGTTGGAAAATCAATGGCTTTAATGTTCTCATAAGATCTGTACTTGATGAAAAACAAACAGCCCAGACTAAACAGCCCAGACTCCGTTGGAGCCCAGACTGGGACTTGAACCCAGATCCCCCAATTGCCGGTTGGGTGCTTTACCATTAAGCTACCTGGAAGGGGTTCCCTTATTTCGTCGACAATCATTTCAGCAATCGTCGACGAAATAACCCATTTAGTCAACGCGATTTTTTTTTCACATTTTAAAATGGTCGCTTCAGCGACTACATTTCATCTATTCATCAATTTCATCGGTTCATTTTATCGACGCATTGTATTGTCGATGCGACGTGTCATCGACGGTACTATAATTTAATATTTGGAACTTTAATATAGTCGCTTAAGCAACTACGTTTCATCGACGGTTTGTTTCGTTCCGATAAATTATTTCGTCGACACAATGTATCGACTTGTTAGTATGTATATATATACCTATGCTCTTACACATTCACATTATACATTATACATTATGCCACGCATTGTGATGTAATCAGGATCACAAACAATATGAAAAAACGTGCCTTAGATACATATCAGTCACCTGGGCAAATTATTCATGCTTCTTTGGCTGCAGAAAATATGGAAGTAAAACTTGCTCTTCCAACTGCAAACGCATTGACTCAGATTGTTAAACGTTTACGTTCTAGCAAGTATCCAAAAGAGGCTGATTCACTTAACCAACTCGGTTTTGCAGCACTAGAACCATTTTGTGAAACATTGTCAGGAGATCGTTTTCGGTATGGTGCTCTCACCACTGCATGTGGGTTTAAATGTCTGCTTTTTACAACATTGGGAAACTTGCAACACTTAAGTCGAGCTACAAGTATAACTTGCGGATGGAATCTTTAAGGTGGTTCCACATTTATTCACACAGCTGTACACATTACATTGTTCAATTTGGTTCAAGATTTAATGGGAGTAAACTTGAATCCAGATTATTTTATCAGTGGCTTCGAAATTGGCGCTATTTTTAATTTTTATAATAAATTTAAATTTAATTTTTTGAAGTTATGTTATTTTTCATTTCATCAACCCCACCTCATGTCAGTTCCTCATGGAGTTCCAGATAGCTTAATGGTAAAGCACCCAACCGGCAATTGGGGGATCTGAGTTCAAGTCCTGGTCTGGGCTCTAACGAAGTGTGGGTTGTTTGTTTTTCACCAAGTACGGATGTTATGAAAACATTAACGCCATTGATTTTCCAACTTTATTTCAATGTGTTCTCGTGTTGTTTACTTATTGATATATTATATATGATATGGTATACTGATATATGATCGACACCGACTAAGTATACTTTATTCTATTCCGTCTTATTTCTAAATTTTGTATTACTGGTTTTTTGAACTTGGAAAATTGTTTTAAAAATCATATGTTGTGCCACAACATTTTCTCCACTATTTTGTAAGAAATAGCCAAACTATGAAAAATTGCAACAAACAACTTAAAAAACAAAATTTCATTAGCCAATTTAAGAATTTTAAAGTTAGCGTAGTTATTTTTGCACTCATTTTGGTTCTTATGGTAGCAAATCTCAGGGTAAACGACAAACAATGACAATGCAAGAGTTCAATACTTGTTTTCTTGAAGATTCGAAATTGATTGATGATTGATGATCATAATCACGATAGACAGAAAGACTTGTGCAACAAATATTTATTTAGGAGAGCCATCCAACACGCTACAGACAATGAGAAAGATTAATTCAAATTGTAATGCTCATTGGCTGAAGCTTATCGGATGGCTCTCTTAAATGGATATTTGTTGTACAAGTCTTCTCGTCTATCTTGATTATGATCATCAATCATCAATCAATTTCGAATCTTGAAAAAAACAAGTATTGAACCCTTGATTTCATTGTCAATTACTAAGTTTACATGAACACGCTTTTCTGGAAAATGACATCATCATTTCTCAAGTGGAAAAGTAAAAAATTAAGTATTCACTCTAGTTTCCACTTTTCCACTTGATAAATGATGACGTCATTTTTCAGAAAAGAGCGTTCATGTAAACTTAGTAATTGTTTACCCTGAGATTTGCTATCATAAGAACCAAAATGAGTTCAAAAATAGGTATCTAATTAAATTAAATTAAATTAAATTTTAAGTTGTTTGTTGTAGCTTTCCATAGTTTGGCCAGTTCTTATTCAGAATAGTAGAGAAAATGTTGTGTCGCAGGACAGCATATCCAAAAACAATCCTAAAACAATCCCCCTACTGGTAGTTCAAAAAAAGTCTTTAACCATGATAAGCAGTACGTAACACAAAACTTAGCAAGAAATAAGTGGCAAATTAAAATTGATGGACTGACATTAAAGTGTAGTCAGTATGTATCATATATTAGTATATCATATCGTATGACAAATCATATAACCAATACTAGGTCCAATATAAAACATGCAGAAACCTATAAAATCTGTATAAAAAAACTTAAAAAATAAATATTTTAAAGAGTGAATGGGAAAAACGGGCAAAAATCTTGGGACAATCAGCACTGTGGCTATTTCGGGCTATTTCGGCCCAATATTGGGCGGATTTAGCCACTCCGTATTTTTACTGGCGAACGTGAAATGGGCCTATAACAACACAATGACATTTTTTTATTACATTTTTTTTTGATTTTTTTTTTTAAATAATAAAACAAGGTGCGCAAATGGCATCTGGGGTCAGAACCATACGGCAAGTCAGTGCAAGTAGCCGACATAGTGGGGTGTATGATAGATTTACATGATGGATCCATCAGTAAGTAAAAAAAATAATGCTCGATGGATGGATCAGTTTTGTTTTTTTTTTTTTTGTTTTTTTGTTTTTTTTTGTTTTTTTTTGGAGCAAAGACCTGACTCACTACTACAGATTTAACCAGTGTATCTAAATACGCCTAACGAGTAATAATTTTTTTTGGCTTTTTTTTACACTTTTATTCCCGATAGGTGCATTCGTAAGTAGAAAAAAAATTTGACATTTCTCACGTTTCGTTTCTTAAAATATCACAAAATACAACCCACCAGTAACACAAAGAAATGGATTTTTCATCTCTTGATTTTTCTCACTAAAACACATCAACATTTAAAAATGAAACAAAATTTTCTAATTCTCTTTTCGGATGCACCTAATGTTTTTGTTGTTTTTTTTTTGCTGTGATAATTTTTTTTATCCTTTTTAACTCGAATTATTTTTGACACTAAACACTATCCTCTGACTATTGTGCCTTTAAGGAGTGCAAAAACAATGGCAACACCGCAGAATCTTATGGCAAGCAGTGGAATGTGAGCGATGTAGTTGGAGTTTTCTTAGATTTAAATGATGGAACCATAAGTAAGTTACGCATTAATTAGGCCACAAGCAGAGAGGTAGATCAATTTTAGGCAAAAGTTACTGCAGTAGATTCAGCATAGTGAGTGGAATAATTTGCGCATGAAAAACGTAGAACTTGCCATTAGTTTACCTATATAATGTTATTAGGAATCCTTTTGTAGCTTTATGTCGTGTTTATTAATTTTTTATACGCATGGCTATTTATTAGTGCATGATTTGATTTCCTAATTTTGTTATTAGATGCTACAAGTGTTTAGTTATTCTATATAAATTATATTTGTCAATTAAATAGGTTTCTCTTTAAATGGTGAGTTGATGATGGATACACTTGGCGGTGAAAGTGCTTTTAGTGATATCCAAACTGGAGAAGGTCAGTTTTTTTAGTTCTTTAAAAAATATTTGACATTTTTTTATTTAAATTTTTTTTTTTAGGTTTTGTACCTGCTTGTACATTGGGATTAGGACAAAAAGCAAAATTAACATTTGGACATGTGGGTTACATGAAGAGAAAAGCAAATTATTTCTTGTATTTATTGTTATTTGCAATTCTAGGACGTAAATCAACTGAAATTTTTTACTGCTTGTGGTTTGCAAGAAGGTTATAAACCATTTTGCGTGTAAGTATAAGTTTTACTAGATTAAGAATGACCAGTACATTTATTTTATTTACAGAAATATGAATCGACCAATGACCTTTTGGTATAACAAGGATCTTTCTATATTCGAGAATGTTGACGATGCTCTAGACTGTAAAGTGGAAGTAACCAGAATACCAGCGGGGTAAATTTGAAAAATTATATAAAAAAATTGGAATTCAATAATTTGTGTACTGTTCTGCATAGAGGAGACACACCACCGAGTCTTAAAATCTCTCACAAAATGTTTGAAACGATGGAAACAAAAGCAAATTGGGAATTCCTTCGACTAAGCTTACCTGTGATAATAAAACCGACTTTAATCAGGTAAACTTCTTTTTGAATTTCACAAATATCGAACTAATTTTGTCAAACATAGCGAAACTGATAAAGAAAACCAATGGCAAGAAGTTCGATTAAGACAACAAAAACGCAGAGCTGAAATAGAAGCTGCTGCACGAACGCCAGATCAACTGCAACAACACATGCTCAAAAGCGGATTCACTATTTCAGACATTTCAGAATTGAGACGTGGATATAACGAAGATGGTACCGAATTGGAGATAGACGGTCTCCAAGTGCCTATTGAACCTGCCAGACGAAAACGTGTATCGAAAACAAAATCTTTCGAAACAACCAACCAAAATGGTCCGACACCGACAACACCCGATGCCACTCGACGTAAACTACTCACATCGTCGAGTGTCGACGACATGAAAGTCGATCAAAATCACTTGGGTGTGGACGATGATCGATCACGACGCGGTCGCAGCAAATCTCCTTTCCGTTTTTTTAAGAAAAACCGTGAAGTCAGTGCCGAGAGGGGCATCACACGAACGGAAGAGGTTTTGCCAGCCGGATTAAAGGCTCCGACATCAAACTTCTTGGATGTGCCCGGAGATAAACCGGCACCGACTCTACTCACTCCAGGTCTTCGCCGACGCGCCTCAGCTCGACACGGGTCCATCATCGACCTGAAAATGGCGATACCGAAAGTCCCAGACAGACCCGCGTCGCTGAGCAGTCAGAAACGACCGCCGTCGTTTCCAGGCGAAAATGATGGAGGGGAACTAGGAGATTGCCTCGATAACGACTGCCTCGATTTAGTTGATGAATATTTCTTCGGGGTTCGTATTTTCCCTGGCCAGGATCCAAATCACGTGTGCGTGGGCTGGGTGACCACTCAGTTTAGGAATAAACGGGGTGAGAAGATGTTCGAACCGAAAAATATCCGTCAAGTGAAGTTCCTTCGACTCGATGCAGACAATGCAGTGACAGAAATGTAGGAAATTTTTTATTTAAATTTCGTTTTTATTACAATTTCAATTTTTTTTGTTAGGTGCGAACGACATAATTGTTACATGGTGAGTGCAGGAGAGCTGCACAGTGTGGTTTCGCAGTCGGACAGTGGTTCTCGAGCATCGCAAGGAATGTATTTGGGGTGTTATATCGATACTTCAACTGGTTCCATCCGGTTTACTTGTGATGGCAAAGAGACTAAATTTAAATTTCAGGTATTTAAATATTTTTTTATTATTATTTTTCTTAAAATATTTATAATTTTTATTTTGTAGATGGAACCTGGAACTAAACTTTTTCCAGCTATTTTCTTTGAAGCAACTAGTAGAGAAATTCTTCAGTTTGAATTAGGACGAACACGGAAAACGATGCCGTTGTCTGCGGCTGTGCTCCAGAGTTCCGAAAAACATTTGGCGCCTCAGGTTTTAATTGTTTTGATTTATTTTCCACAAAAAATAAATATCTTTTGTTTTATTTCAGTGCCCACCTCGACTCAAAGTGCAAAGTCTGAGACTTCATACGTGGGCTCGTGTTGCCAATACCTCGCTGCGTGTTCATTCATTGAAATTATCCGATGTAAGAGGATGGAGTATGTTATGCGAAGACCCTGTGTCCATGTTAGCATTGCACATTCCAGAAGAAGATCGCTGTATTGATATCTTGGAATTGATAGAACATGAAAAATTGCTAACGTAATTGTGCGACATTATGTTTCTATTCAGTCTAAACAAAATATATTCTTTCTTTTTTTTAGTTTCCATGCGCACACATTGTCTTTGTACTGTGCTGTTTGTTTCCAAAGCAACTACAGAGTCGCTCATATCTTATGTCAGCACGTTGACGAAAAACAACTATTATACGCGATCCAATCCGAATACATGTCTGGGCCGTTGAGAGTTGGATTTTATGATTTATTAATTGCGATTCACCTCGAAGCTCACGCTTACTTGAGGTAAATAATAAGAATTTTAAATTTAAAAATAATTTATGTAAGTAAATCTCTATTTGTAGGAGTACGACGCAAAATGAATACATCATTCCACTGGGAACCGAAATGAAAGCTTTGTATGATAATCCGTCAATGGCTCACAGTCTACGATCATTAGAAATAGTTTCAATACGACCACAGATGCAAATGTCAGAAATTCAGTAAGTAAACATCAAATCCATTCGTGTTATTTGTTTTATTAATTTTTTGTTAATCCTTAGAGAAAAACTGGAAGATATAAAAGAACTTAGTAGCCCATATTTCCCTGTTGAGGTTCTTAAGCAGTTCGTAATGTACGCAATTGAAGATGCAGTCACCAAAGGAACGGTTCACAATCGCGATCCAATCGGAGGCAGCAATGAAAATCTCTTCGTGCCTCTCATTAAGACTGTGGATAAACTTTTTTTAATCGGCCTGATTGATGACACCGATCTGGAAAAACTTTTAATTCTTATTGATCCTGAAACATGGAATGACGCTTACAATCCTGGTAAAATATTTCAAGATTTCATGAAACAATAACTTTTTTTTTATTTCAATCATTTTAGAAGCAACTAATAATAGCAAAGGGCTTCTGCAAATGCACTTGGACGAAGGCGTTAAATTGCAAATGTGTTATTTATTACATCATCTGTGCGACTTGCAATTACGTCATCGATTAGAATCCATTGTTACATTTTCGGATGATTTTGTAGGAGAGTTGCAAGTGGTGAGTTTCATTAAATAACACAATTTCAACAGTTGTTTTGAATTTTGATATTTTTTTTAAATAGGATCAATTAAGACGTTATGTGGAAATCAAGCAATCTGATTTGCCTCCTGCAGTGGCCGCTAAGAAGACCCGTGAATTCCGTTGTCCACCGAAAGAGCAGATGATGTGCATCATGAATTTCAAAAATCTGGAAGATGATTCGGGCGATGCGTGTCCATGCAACGACGATATCAGAGACAAATTAAACGATTACCATTCTGAACTAATGTCGAAAGTCAGCGTTAATACAAACGAAGACAGCAATGAGAAACCAAAAGAGGAAGGTCGAATGTGGGCGCAGAAATTAAACAAATTAATTAATTTCGTTAAAAAAATGGAGTCCGAAAAACCGGAAGAAGAATCAGATGGTAAAATGCTTCCCGAAGAGAATTTCCGACACGTGTTGATCAAGACAATTGTGTTTTGGGCCGAAGAGAGCGCTCTTGAGAGCAACACATTAATCAGAGAAATGTTCAGTTTGTTATTGCGTCAATACGACGGTGTCGGCGAAATCATGCAGGCGCTTCAGAGTTCATATTCCATTGCCAAAAAGAGCAAAGGTGATATTTCTAAATTACTGAAGTATTTGGGTGTCATCAGAAGACTTCTGCCAGTCCAGATGGGTCCCGAAGAAGAGGAATTATTGAGATTCAGTTTATGGGAATTTGTCCGCAATAGAGTTTTCTTCCAACATCCTGATTTGATGCGAATTTTACGCGTGCACGAAGATGTGATGGCGGTCATGATGAATACATTGGGCCGCAGAGCACAGACTCAGTCGGATGTTCCAACAGCGCCATCTGGATCAACGCAAGAAGAGACGAAGAAAAAAGTTGCGATATTTTTATTTTATAATAATTTATAATAATATATGTTCATTGTAGGATACATCGCATGAAATGGTTGTCGCTTGTTGTCGTTTCCTTTGCTATTTCTGTCGCAGTAGCAAAGTCAATCAAAAGGCAATGTTTGATCATTTTAGTTTTCTGTTGGATAATGCCAACATTCTTCTAGGTAAACATCATTTTGTTATTAAATTTTACATTATAAATTGGAGGATATTGTTTCAGCTCGTCCATCTTTACGCGGGTCGACTCCACTGGACGTTGCTTATTCATCCGTCATGGAGAATAACGAATTAGCTCTTGCGTTGCGTGAACATTTATTGGAGAAAATTGCTGTTTATTTATCACGATGCGGACTCCAAACCAATCAAGAATTATTAGAGAAACATTATCCGGATATCGGTTGGGATCCAGTCGAAGGAGAGAGATATCTGGATTTTCTGAGATTTTGCGTCTGGGTTAATGGTAAATTTACCGTATACAGTCCAATCTGTTATAAAAAATTATCTGGAATGTGGTTTGCTATATCGCGGTCGGACTGTATAACCAATTTGCTCTATCATTCATCATTATTTCTTTGTGTATCCTTTAGGTGAAAGTGTAGAAGAAAATGCAAATCTTGTAATCCGTCTATTAATCCGTCGCCCGGAATGTTTGGGCCCAGCCTTAAGAGGCGAAGGCGAAGGCCTTCTCCAAGCGATAGTAGAAGCCAACAAAATGTCCGAAAAAATCAATGCTTTGAAAGAGTTTACTGCAGGCGGAACAATTGAACCTCCAATTAACCATCCAATGCCGAATGAAGAAGATGAAGATTATGTTGACCTCGGTGCTGCAATTCTCAATTTCTATTGCGTTCTAGTCGACCTTTTAGGACGCTGTGCACCAGATACAGCCATCATAGAAATGGGAAAGAATGAATCATTGCGAGCCCGAGCTATTTTGCGATCCCTGGTACCACTAGAAGACTTAGAAGGTGTTTTGAGTATCAATTTTCCACTTTTCACCAGCATACCTGGAGAATCAAAAAGCGATTTGCCTTCTGGTCTGACACCAAATCACAAACAGTCAATTGTAATGTTCTTGGAAAGAGTTTACGGAATTGAAGAACGTGAAATCTTTTTCCGTATTCTTGAAAACGCCTTTCTTCCTGATCTCAGGGCAGCAACTATGCTTGAAAAGGTTTGATAAATGTTCTTTTAATCATTAATGTTTATTGACAATTCTTTCTTATCTCAGCCTGAAGGAGGAGAAAGTGACATGGCACTTGCACTTAATCGGTACATTGGTAATTCCGTTCTGCCTCTACTCATTAAATACTGCACATTTTTCGCTGATGCTGACAACTACGCGAGTCTTATGGAAGCAACATTGCATACAGTTTACAGACTGTCCAAATGCAAGTTGCTGACCAAAGGACAAAGAGAAGCAGTTTCGGACTTCTTGGTTTCTCTAACCAAGTAATTGATTTGGGTTGAAACATTTTTGGAAATTTGTTTTTATTTAAATTAGTTTTCAATTTATAGAGAAATGCAGCCCAGTATGTTGCTTCGACTGTTGAGAAAACTGACGGTAGATGTTTCTGCGCTTACGGAATATACAACTGTAGCTTTAAGAGTAAGATTTGGGTTTTGAATTCTAACTATCCTTCTGCTATACCGCCACATTTGGTAGTGCTGGAATTCTAGAAAATGTTAGACAATAGCTATTACACAAGCTATTATTCTAAAATCTTAGCACTCCGGGAGGTGTATTGATAATACATAATGCACATCACAGTAAAATTAGTTTGTCCATTCCCTTTATGCTTTTCCTAGGCTCGTCTTAAGGTCAGTATGAACTCGGACATAAAAGCACTTTAATCTAAAAAAAATAAATTAAAAGTTGATTTTTAGTTTAAATCTGTAAAGCATTCTTTTTTTTTCAGTTATTGACACTTCATTTCGAAAGATGCAGTCGATATTATGGCGCTCCTGGTGGACAAGGAACTTTTGGTTGTGCCAGTGAAGAGGAGAAAAGACTCACTATGATTCTTTTCAGTAACATCTTCGATTCTTTGGCAAAAATGGTACAGTAATTAATTTCATTTTTTGCACTGTATTTTACTAATATAAATTATAAAATTTAGGAATATGATCCTGATTTATTTGGCAAAGCTCTGCCCTGCTTGTCAGCAATAGGTTGCGCATTGCCGCCCGATTATTCGCTTACAGTGGCAATTGACGATGATTTATACAAACAGTCAGCTTCAGAAGCTGGTACATTTAAACCAACACCAGTAACCACAATCAGGTAACATATTCTTGCGATCATCTGGGTCATGCAGCCTAACATGGGGATGAAAGGGGTGCATTGAACATACTTGTCACGTGAATAACAGACAAGGATGGTCCAATGGTTTCATTGGCTTTTAATGTGTTGTCTAGGGGTTGACGGTACCACTATGTACCCTTAACTATGCCTGGCCCGCTAACCAAGGCGCAAGCTCTGGGCAGCGAGGTCGGACTATTCTTAAAACCCATGTCCAACGGCCACATCCTGTGCTTACCATATTTTTTTTCATTTTTAGTATTACACTCAACTCGGATTTAACATCAATAGTACAGAAATTCGCGGAGCATTATCACGATGCTTGGGCCAGTCACAAAGTAAAACTCAAAAATAATTAATAGTCAAATTAATTAAATCAACATTGTTTTGATAGCTTGAAAACGGTTGGGTTTATGGAGAGCATTGGTCAGGAGACAACAAAATTCATCCTCGTCTTAAAGCGTTTGCAAAACTCGCCGATTGGGAAAAAGACAGATACCAAGAACCAGTCCAAGATGCTCTAAAAGCATTGTTGGCGTGGCAATGGACGATTGAAATGGGAGATACAGATGCAAGAGGAGGAAAATCAAATTTAAAACGGGCCCAATCCAAATCCAGTTTGGTATGAAGGTTTTAACATTTGACAATCTACTATTGGAGGAGCCTAAGTATTGTTTTACAATATAATATAGGGAGGCGATACATCTCAATCTGTTTATCATCCTAGACCGGTAGACATGTCCAATTTGACATTAAGCAGAGAAATGCAGGTACTTTGATGATGTAAGGTCATTGTTTATTTAAAAAACATTTTTTTTTTTGGCTTATTAAAGAATATGGCTGAACGTTTGACCGAGAACGCACATGACGTATGGGCGATGAAAACAATAGAAGAAGCAGCGGGATCGGGCAATAATATCATCCATCCTCAACTTGTTCCTTATGATCTTCTTACCGATAAAGAAAAACGCAAAAATCGAGAGAGATCACAAGAATTACTCAAATATTTGCAGTTCCAAGGATATAAAGTTCATAGGTTGAGTAAATCCATGGATGGCGATCCGGATGCAGGAACGACCGAACGTCGATTTGCCTACAGTCTGCTGGAGAAATTATTGCAATATTTAGACGTTGCAGCATTTAATATGAAGTTATTGAAACCAAGCGGCAATTACACTCGTCGCTCGAGCTTCAAAACTTCCAGCAGAGATGTCAAATTCTTTGGCAAAGTAAGTTAATTTTTTGAAATTATTATGAATTTAGAATTTGATATTGTTTGCAGGTAGTTTTACCTTTGATGGAAAAATACTTTTCAACACACCGCAATTATTTCATCGAGGTAGCAACTGCAACATCGACAGTCGGTGCAGCATCTTTGAAAGAGAAGGAAATGATTGCGGGATTGTTTTGTAAATTAGCCGGATTACTTCGAGCTAAAATCAGCGCATTTGGAAATGATGCACGTATTACGATGCGCTGTTTGCAGGTTTTGATTCGTGCATTTGATGCAAAGTAAGTGCAATTATATTATGCATCCACAAAAACATGAAATAATAATAATTCTGATTCTTTTATTTAAAGATCAATTGTGAAAAGTTGTCCGGAGTTTGTTCGGACATCGATGCTGACGTTTTTCAACAATGCAGCTGAGGATTTGGAGCAAACAGTGACGAATCTTAAAGGACAACGCTATAATTATCTGAGAGGAACTCACTTAAAAACATCTTCATCTCTTAATTACTTACAAATGGTCCTTCTGCCAGTACTAACTGCAATGTTTGATCATTTGGCTTCAAATGAATATGGCAGTGATCTTTTATGTCAGTTATATTTATTTATTTTAACAAATTCTTTTCATGAATTCATAAATTCATTTAAAAATTTCAGTGGATGATGTTCAAGTGGCATGTTACAAAATTCTCAACGGTCTATTCACCTTGGGCACAGACAGAGATCTCTTCAATAACAGAAAATTCATCAAAAGTGAATTAGACAGGTATGTGATTGGATTAAAATTGAAATGCTAAGGTATTTAATTTTCTAAACCTAATTTAGGCATCGCTCAGCACTAGGGACATGCCTTGGTGCATTTGCCAGCACTTTTCCGGTTGCCTTTTTGGAACCTCATCTAAATAAGCATAACCAATATTCAATTCATGGTCGTTTGGAAGAAACTTCATTGGAAGCTCAAGATGTAATGGCCAAAATGGAATCGAGCATGCCTACATTGGAAGATCTCACATCTGGAGTTGCTAAATTCGCTGAATCCAGTGGAGACTACAATGATTTACCTCATATTATTGATGTGGAATTGCCCATGCTATGCAGGTATAACATGTTTATTTTATATATCAAAAAATAAACTTCAATAAAAATATTTCTTATTATGCTTGTATAGTTATTTGCCTTTTTGGTGGAATCAAGGACCAGATAATCTAAGTCCTCAATCAGGAAACCATGTGACTATGGTTACCAGCGAACACATGAATGGGCTTTTAAAAACAGTAATGATTCTCATTAAAAATAACATTGGTGTGCCAAATGAAAAAGCACCATGGCTTATACGAATCGCAAGTATGTCGTGAATAAATCATGCTAGAAGTCACGTTTTTATTAATTTTCTATGTTAATTTCAGCATTTACTCAACAAATCATCATCAACTCGTCAGAGGAGTTGCTAATCGATCCAGTTCTTCCATTATCGACTACAATTCGCAACAGAGTAGATCAATTATACCATAAAGAAGAATCTCTAAGAGGTTTCTTGAAATCTCAAACTGAAGATACATCTTCAGTGGAAGGACAATTGCAAGAAGTAAAAACAGTAATCAACTATGCAATCCATTCAGATATGCCTAAATTATTGTTTATTTAGGAATGGCTTTCTATTGTAAGAGACATCTATGCATTTTATCCACTTCTTATCAAATATGTTGATCTTCAAAGGTGAGTTTTGTAGAATTAATGCTTGATGTGGCATTTGATAACCAATATTGTTGTTAGAGCTCACTGGTTAAAGCTGAGTGTACCAGAAGCGGAGGAATTATACAAATACGTGGCAGAGATCTTCAATATTTGGTCAACTTCTCAATACTTCAGAAGAGAAGAACAGAATTTCATAGCTCAGCATGAAATCGACAACATGACATTGATAATGCCAGCATCTAGTCGGCGTATGCAGGCAATTCCAGATTCATCGACGCAAATAAGCACCAAAAAGAAAAAGAGAGATCGTGATAAGAAAAGAGACAAGGACAAAGAATTGGCTGCAAGTTTGATGGTGGCTTGTTTGAAAAGATTGCTACCTGTTGGTTTGAATTTGTTTGCTGGCAGAGAACAAGAACTGGTTCAACATGCCAAAGAAAAATTCCTAAAGGTTTGTTCTAATAATTTTTGTTTCAATTATAATTTTTAATTATTAATATAATAATTTATTGCAGAAAGAACCAGATTTGGACACATCAGAATATGTGAAAAATCAATTGTTGCTACCTGAAAAAATAGACCCCAGTGATGCAATGAGTTGGCAACATCATCTGTACAGCAAATTGGGGAATAAAAACACAGGAGCAGTGGTCAAAGGTGAATCCTTGGACCAACTTGTTGAAAGAATCATAGCAATGGCTCAAGTTCTGCATGGACTGCACATGGTAGATTGATTTTATTGTTAAAGGGAACATGTGCCCAGGTTTTGATTAGCTTGGCCAGTGGCCACTGGAGAAAATACAATATCAACTGGTTTTATTCTGGGCATACTTTCCCTTTAAGCTGTTGTTTTATTTTAATTTTATTTTTTTTTTTTAATTTTCAAATATTATAATTTTCTTTCACTTCGTCAAAAACCCTTTTCACTACCAGATCGATCATCCACAAACACTTACGAAAGGTGTTTACCGAAGTGTAGTGTCTATTCAGCGCAAGAGAGCTGTTATTCAGTGTTTCCGTCAAACTTCTTTACATAGTTTGCCCAGGTAATAGGGCAGTGTGAAGCGGGAACTAACACGCAACAAACAACCATTACTTAACGTGGTTTTGGGTTTACAGAAATAAGAGTGGACTAAAATTACATTAATCCGTGTGGTTTTATATCATTATTATTTAATTAGGAATTAACTAGTTTGTTAATTTTGCATGGTTGAATGTAGAGTGAAATCTTATCTCCCTCTGTAGGCTCATAACCCTGCCCCATCCAGATCTGCATGGAAGAGAGTTTTATCAACTGCCAAGAAAAGAGCTGCACTCGCATGTTTACGTAGTACACCTTTGTATAGTGTAAAGAGGTATATTTTTGTTCTAAAAAAGAATAATTTTTATGTAAATGAGTAATTGATTTTTTAAATGTTTATTTTTTAATTGATTTTTTAAATGTTTGTTTAAATTATTTTTATTTCATTTAGGCATCGAGCTATCAATATTTTCTTAAGAACATACAAAGATTTGTGGCTGACTGATGAAAATGTTGGTCAAGAAATCTTGATTCAGGATTTAACAGTAAGTCTGCTTTTTAGTCACGATTTGATTAATTTAAATGATATTGTTATTTGTAGCAATCATTTGAAGATGCGGAATTGGCCAAAAAAGAGATAGAAGAGGAGAGTAGTAAACAAGATCCCTTAATGCAATTGGTAGTGGCGTTTTGCCGTCAAGCCACGACAGAACACAGGTACAGAGTGGAGAAAAGAGAAAATTCATATTACAAGTGGTATAATCTAAAAACGTGATTTTTAGTGGAGCAATGCAAGAAGACAAACTATACATGTCATATGCAGAGATAATTGGCAGAGTGAGTTTTTTAAATGAGATTTGTTTCCACTCAAGTAAAGTTAAATATCAATTTGTTTGTATGTATAGAGTTGCAGTGGCAGTGATGAAGAGGAGGACGAGGAAGGAGGTGGAGAGGATGAAGGAGGCTCATCAATTCACGTATGAACAAATGTTTATTAAACTATTTTACTCCCTTAAAAATAACTAACAATTCTACTATTTCCCATTCTTACACTCGTAGAAGAGAATGGCAATTAAGGCTGTAAGTTGTGGATAAATTTAAAAAACTTAACAACAGACATGAATTATGAATTAAGATTAATTAAAGTTAAAAACTATATTCAATATAAGTTTCATTTAATTTAGGAACAAGAAATGCAAAAACAAAAATTACTGTTTGAACAAGCAAGACTCGCTGATAGAGGTGTGTCTGAAATGACATTGTTGAACATAAGTGCTTGCAAAGGTAAGAAATAAGTGTCATTTCAAAGCAAAATGTGCCGATGCCGTGTTTTGTGTTTGTAGGTGCGCAAAGCCCCATGGTGATGAACACTTTGCAAATGGGAATTTCCATTTTAAGAGGTGGTAACGTTTCGATCCAAATGGTAAGAACAATCGGCAATGAATATCGATTATGAGTTACCAAATTATCAATTCTAGAAAATGCTCCAGCATCTTAAAGATAAAAAAGATGTCGGTTTTTTCACATCAGTTGCTGGTCTTATGAGCTCATGCAGGTAAATATTATGATCATATAAGCATTTCTCATCGTTAAATAATTTATTTTTATTTTATTTTTCAAGTGTTTTGGATTTGGACGCGTTTGAAAGAAACATGAAAGCTGAAGGACTAGGAGTTGGTTCTGAAGGTGCAGCTGGTGAGAAGAACATGCACGATGCTGACTTCACCAGGACTCTATTTCGATTTCTGCAGCTTCTGTGTGAAGGGCATAATTTAGGTGAGTAATTCCTATTAGCAATGCAAATTTTTGTATTTTTGTATTTTTTCAGATTTTCAAAATTATTTACGAACCCAAGCTGGAAATACGACCACAGTCAATGTCGTTATATGTACTGTGGATTATTTACTTCGATTACAGGAATCCATAATGGATTTCTATTGGCATTATTCGAGCAAGGAAATCATTGATCAATCTGTATGTATTTTAAATGTTCATAATGGCATTGTTTTCATTAAATTTTATTTTTTTTTCTTTCTTAGGGCAAATATAATTTTTTCAAAGCCATTGATGTGGCCAAACAAGTATTCAACACCCTGACTGAGTTTATTCAGGGCCCGTGTTTGTTGAATCAACAAGCTTTGGCACACAGTCGTCTGTGGGATGCTGTGGTTGGATTCATGTTTCTTTTTGCACATATGCAAAACAAATTGTCCAAAGTAGATTTTACTTTGTTCTAGTTTTTTTATGTTGAAAATGTTTGTTTATTTTTTTTGTTTTTTTTTTTTAGCATTCTAGTCAAGTAGATTTACTTAACGAATTGCTCAATTTGCAAAAAGACATGGTTGTCATGATGCTTTCTATGCTGGAAGGCAATGTGATGAATGGTACAATTGGAAAGCAAATGGTGGATACCTTGGTGGAATCAAGTTCGAATGTCGAGGTAAACTATAAACTAACCTATAACTTTTATGTTAAATCATCAATTCATTACTTTTTACTTCTGATAGATGATTCTCAAGTTTCTCACCATGTTCTTGAAGTTAGAGTCTCTAACTACATCAGCTTCTATTAGAGTAAAATTTGTTTTTGTTATTTCTATCAATTTTTCTTTATAATTTTGTTGTTTTTTTAGGACATGGATGAGAAAAAAGATGGTTTCATCACTCCCAGAGAGTTCCAAAAGGCCATGGAACAGCAAAAAACATACATGGAGTAAATTTAATTTTTTTGGTCATAAAAATTGTTATTTTTAAAATTAATTTCTTTTGTAGAGAAGAAATTCAATTCATTATGCAATGTTGTGAATCAAATCACGATGGAAAAATCGACTATATAGAATTTACCGAACGATTTCATGAACCTGCCAAAGAAATTGGTAATTTTTCAAATTTTTTAATAAAACTTTTACTAATTAATTCAACTATAGGTTTTAATTTGGCTGTACTTTTAACGAATCTTCACGAACACATGCCAAATGATCCAAGGTACAGTAATCTCTAATTTTTTTTTTACATTTCCTCGAATTAATAACGACTACCTATCATTAAAATTTCAGATTAAAACGATTCATGGAGATTGCAAGTAGCGTTCTAACTTACTTCGAGCAATATTTGGGTAGAATTGAAATTCTAGGCGGCGCGAAAAGAATTGAACGAGTCTACTTTGAAATCAAAGAATCCAACATCGAACAGTGGGAAAAACCACAAATCAAAGTATAAACAAAAGAAAATATTTCAAATTTTCAAATTCTCAAATTCTCAATAATAATAAATTTAGGAATCCAAACGTGCCTTCTTCTACAATGTCATCACGGAAGGTGATGACAAAGAAAAACTAGAAACATTTGTCAATTTCTGCGAAGACGCCATCTTTGAAATGCAACACGCGAGCAGCATTTCCGCCGACGAGGGCGACGACATGCCCATCAACCGAAATGCCGCCTTCAAATACCCAACCGGCGACGAAGAGAAACCTCAATCTCCATTGGAACCGATCAAAGTGATTTTTGGCATGTTAAAGAACTCGATTAAAAATGCACTTTCGCATTTAACCCCTGCAAACATCAAACGAAAAATGAACGAACTCAAAGAAAAAACATTCGTCGAAATAGTTGTTGGATTTGTCAAACTTATTTTCTATAGCATGTTCCTTAGCACGTGGACAGTTTATTTCTTCATCAGGACGACGTTTCGTTTCCTCATGTTGTTGATGCGAGGACAACCGAAAGAAGCGGATGGAAAAATTCCAATAGATCTAGTTCCTCTCGATTATATGGAACCTCTTGCACTCGAAGCACCTCCTAGTCTACTAGAAGCTGCGGAAGCAGACGCCACAACTCCAATTCAGGCATTCAGCATAGATATCACGAAGCAAGAAGACGGGTATCACATGGCTCCTCACGAAACCCCGCCAGAGGAGACACCTCAATCCAGTATGGAAGAACCCGGCAGCGAACCGACTAGTGAGGGTGAAGAAACCACTCCGGTTAAAGCTCCTATGCTAAATGGCGAAATCATGGATGGAGTTGCCCCAGTTATTGTAAATTGGTCTAAATATATATAAGGAAATCAATTTGATATTTTTTTTGTTAGGCAAACCATGTGGATGCTAGTGAAGAGGTGAGTAAGAGCAAAGAGAATTTGTCGGCTCCAACTGCAGATGATGCGAGGTAAATTTTTTATTTCGATTTAAAAGGTTTACGACACCATATTTTTTATTGGTCCATTGGATCAAGCATTATTTAAAACCCTTAAATAATTTTTCAGAGATTTTCGGAAAAATATTAAAGGGTTAAAATCCAATATTGAAGTTGTGAAAACAAGACGACAATATGAAAAAGTGAGAGATAAAAGCGAGACCAAATCGAGAATTAGCGCGATTGTTACCAGTTGTGACATACACTCTATGTATTTAATGCCAACTGTGACGCCGCAAACAGCGCCCTGCCAGCAGAATGTCCTGCACCAAGCCTAAATAAACTGTTCGGGATACAAAATAATTTTTTTAAAGGTGTTCTGAAAACTTTAAAAAATAAATAAAAATCATTTAGGCCATTTTAAGGGATGGCGAAAGTTATTCAGCTATAAAATATCTGATGTCGTAAACCCTTTAAATGTCAATGTTATTAATATTATCATTATTAAAATGTAGTACCACATCTGCCGAACCGAAACCGAAACCGGTTGTTGCAGCTCCCGCTCCTCCACGACCGAAGCGTGTCATCACTCCTGAAGAAGAAACTAAACCTGCAGTATCAGTTCCCAAACTCGATGTTGCCGATATTAGCAAAAAAATTGTTGTATGTATATTTAAATATTTACAAAAATTAATTATTACTAGTAATAAATATTAAATTCTTTTCTCTTTTATAGGGTTTCTTAGCAAGACATTTTTACAATCTCAAATACCTTGCCCTTATTTTAGCATTCACGATCAATTTCCTTCTCTTATTTTACAAAGTAAATTTTTTCTTGTTTTTTTTTTTTTTCTTTAAAAATTGTAATTGAAATATTTTCTCGTTAGGTGACATCTCTCGCCGATGATGATGATGGAAATGGTGGCGACTCGGGTGAAGTAAATGGTGGTGGACTCGAAGATCTTGGCCTCGAATTAAACGCCACTTCTGCCGAAGATTTGAGTGATGGGAATGGGAATGGGAATGGCACTGCAGACGACGATGATGGTGGTGGCGGTGGCGCTGAAGATTTTGAAGAATGGGTCACTGTGCCGGATAAAGTATACTACTTAGAGCCGTTGATGAAACTTCTCGGGTTTCTTCATGCTTTCATTGCGTTCTGCCTGGTGGTGGCTTATTATAATCTCAAAATTCCTTTGGGTTTATTCAAACGGGAAAAAGAAATTGCTCGTAAACTGGAATTCGAAGGGATGTGGATCGGTGACCAACCGGGTGAAGATGACATCAGAAGTCATTGGGATAAACTAGTTATTAGTGCCAGGTCGTTCCCCGTCAATTATTGGGATAAATTTGTAAAGAAAAAGGTGAAGTGATGATGAGTTTTGATTTTAACTTTTTGTTGACTTGATTTTTTGTGCGTTTGTTTTCAGGTGCGGCAGAAATACAGCGAAAACTATGACTTTGATGCTATAAGTAATTTATTGGGGATGGAGAAAAGTGGGTCATTTGGATTGCCCAAAGATGGAGCAACGGGATTTTTTGGATTGTGAGTTAATTCTATTATTTACAATGTATTTTTTAAATATTTTTCTTTGTTTCCAGTTTGGCGAGCATTGATTGGCGCTATCAAATGTGGAAAATCGGTGTAACCATTACTGATAATGTAAAATTTATATATTTTTTTTTGTAAATAATTATTTTATGAATTTATTTATCGTGTATCAGGCCTTTCTTTATCAACTTTGGTATTTTACGTTTTCCGTTCTTGGTAATTTCAACCATTTCTTCTTCGCCGCTCACCTCTTGGATGTTGCAGTTGCATTTAAAACACTGAAAACCATTTTGCAATCAGTAACACACAATGGCAAACAAGTAAATCCTTTCTAATTTGTTTCAATTTTATATTTGAATATTATTTGTTTTTATAGTTAACGCTGACAGTCCTGTTACTCATTATAATTGTGTACATTTACACGGTAATAGCATTCAATTTCTTCAGAAAGTTTTACATTCAAGAGGAAGATGAAGAAGTGGATAAAAAATGTCATGACATGGGAACTGTAATTGCACAATACACACAATTGATTAGTGTCATATTCCATTAATTTATTTTTCTTTTTGTAAATTTCAGTGTTTTGTCTTCCACTTATATAAAGGTGTGCGAGCAGGTGGTGGTATCGGTGATGAAATCGAACCTCCGGATGGTGATGATTATGAGGCGTTTCGAATTTTATTTGACATTACATTTTTCTTCTTTGTCATTGTTATTTTACTGGCCATCATTCAAGGTTATAATAATTTTAATTTTCGTCTTTAATGCGAAATGGAATTTTCTAAAACATATTATCTTATTTTCAGGTTTGATCATTGATGCATTTGGTGAATTGAGAGACCAACTGGAAAGTGTCAATGAAAATTTAGAAGTTAGTGAATACCCATCTAGAATTAATGAGATCTCCAAATTCTAATTTTTATATCTTTTACAGTCTGCTTGTTTCATATGTGGAATAAATAAAGAATATTTGGATAAAGTTCCGCACGGGTTCGAAACACATGTTCTTGTTGAACACAATTTAGCAAATTACATGTACGACATTATATCTCGCAGCTACATCGTATCAATATCGAAATTCTGTGTAAATTCTACACAGAAAGTCGATATCTAATCGATGTAACTTATAAGAAATGTTATAACTAATATTTTTGTTTTCAGGTTTTTCTTAATGCACTTGATCAACAAACCGGACACAGAATACACGGGCCAGGAAACGTATGTTTGGGAAATGTATCAAAAACGATTATGGGATTTCTTCCCAGTCGGAGATTGCTTTAGAAAACAATACGAAGATGAATTGGTCAACACTGGCTAACAAGCTAAACCCATTTCATTTTTTTATTTGTTTATGGCAGTGTTACTTAAAGTGTTTATCGACACATTTTTTCGTGTAACATGTGGAAAAGGAGGAAAAAATAATTATTTAAGAATATTTGGATTGGGACTGTTCATTTTGTTTTGGTTATTTTTTGATTTGAATTGGAAACAAATGCCTTTAACAATTTTGTAACGTCTTATAAACTAAAGCAAAATCAAAAAAAATATATTGTTCCTACTTTGTCTTCGTCCTGTCCATCATCATGTCTCTTCCATTTTTTTTTTTTTGACTTCTTTGGTTTGACTTGCAACTATTTTTTTGAATTAAAATCGATTTATAAATAAAGACAATTTTAAACACATTAAAAGTGTATACTTACACAGTTTGGAGATCTTAGTTGACATTATCAGCTACTTTTATCCCCCCCGTTGTTGCTTTTGATAAGTGCTATAACTTGTAACGACGTTTTTGTTAAGTAGTTACATACTCACGAAGACCATGTGGAGGCCGAATGCGAAGTTTCCATTAATTTTGTATATAAATTCGAGTAAAAGTAAAAAATAAAACTTATAAGGGTCCAGTCTAGGAGAAGAAAGTTTGTGCATTTGGCGCTAACACCAATACACGTCAATCAAACTTGGCCGCAAAATAAAACGCTGCTGCCATCTGGATGTGAAATATTTAAATGCAAACATGGTCTGAACTCATCCGTAATACGTTTTATGACAATAAATTAATTATAAAATGTAAAGATAATACAGAGTTTGCGGCAGGTACTTTTCCCTTATAATTATAACTTTTTTTATGGTTACAAATAGTGTAACACAAAAGAAAAAAAGTCCAGTTTGTAGTGCACAGTTTAGAAAAGCGAGTACCAAAACTGGACTTAATATTTTTTCTGTAACATGATTTATAACCATTAAAAAAGTTATAATTATAAGGGAAAAGTACCTGCCGCAAACTCTGAATTAAGTATTTTCTAAAGAAAAACAAGAATATTAAGTATTTATCGTTAAATTTAAAGTTTTAATGAATTCACCTAAGCAACAGTTGATGAATCAATCAGATGTGTATTCTTTTAACTTTATTTATGTAGAACTTATGGTTAAAAATGAAATTATTACAAGATGTATAAAAAAATTCCACCTTTTCTTCAATTATCTTCATCATCGTCGTCGTCATCATCCTCATCGTCGTCGTCGTCATTATCAACTTCCATTTTTGTTTCTTCATTAACGGGCTGAGCTTCTCTTTCTTCTTTTGCTTGATTCGAAGCTAATCTCTGAGCCTGCGTTAAAAAAAAACAATAAATTTTTAAGTAAAAATTATTTTCAACATTTGAATATCATACTTCTAAGTTAGCTTGCAACATTTGCAGTTTATGCTGATATAACTCGAGCACAAACGATGCCATGTGCGATAAATCATTAATAACTATTGCATCTTCACAAACAGCCGATACTTGTCGTGTTGTTTGATACATTTCTTGTGGCAGCAAATGTAAATTCAATGGACGTTGCATCAGCTGCAAAAAAAATTAAAAATTATATTATTTGTTGATGAACAAAAAGAAAATTATATTTACTAAATTAAAAGCCGGTGTCAACTCGAAACAATTTTTGAAAAGCGACACGCGGGCAAATACGTAAAGTCCCAACCGAGCTCTTGACATAGCGACGATTAAACGCCGCACATCCCTCAAATGGCCGACTGCTTTCGTCCTCACAAGACTCAAAAGGATAAAATCATTCTGTTGACCTTGATATTTATCCACAGTTGTCACCTAGAATAAAATTTACACAATTTAGTTTCAAAAATAAAAATAAATAAACAAATATACTTTATGCGGTCTGCCAATAAGTGGATTCTGTTCGCATTTTTCTTTAATTACGTCTCGAAGTAACAATTTTTGTCCGTTATATGTTGTTAAAATTGTAATTTTTTCAGCCGGGTACCCGAGAAGACGCATGTATGTGTATACTGCGACCAAATATTCCGCCTCGGCAAGATTCTATCATAAAAATGAAAAATGAAAAAAAAAAACAACTTCAATAATGTCTGATGTTAACTCACCTGATAAAAGTAAGCAATTGGTTCGGTTTCCCCAACACCATTAAAGTCATCGACATTGATGAGTTGGTAATCAAATCCGAAACCAGCATTTGCCATACAATATTCGGGCCACGTATTGACGTGAGGTAAATTTCCCAACTTCTTGTACCGCCAATTGTACAAAGTGCAAATACTATTTTAAAAAACAACAAAATTAATATAAATAGGAATTAAAATAGCTTTTACTTTAGCAATCTTTACCTGGGTCTTGCTCGTCCTTGAGCATCCAGATCGATAGTTGGAACACCTAGACGAACGAATCGTGTAAATAAAGATTGTTCCATGTTGGAATACTTCTGGAAAGCCATGTTTTTAATGACTGGTGGCAGCTGATGGTGGTCTCCGATCATAATCCAGCGTTTTAGTCGACTAAATCCATCTTCGGGATTCTATTTTAACAAAAAATTTGATTCAAATAACATTAAAATGCTATTACGGTATATATTTTTTATATTAGATTTACTTGAAGTAAAAGTGGAATAAATGTTTCAATCTCCAAAATCTGTGCTGCTTCTTCCATCAAAATATTGTCATACTAAATTAAATTAAAATAAAATAATATTATTACAATTCTTCACTCAAAATTAATTAAAAGTGTACTTTAAATCCTAATTCAACTAATTCTTTTCGTTTAAGAGCAGCATGTGTGCACGTCATAGCAATTATTTTTGCTTCCCGCACTAACAAATAACGCGACCGATCAATCCCGCTTCGCAGTAGCTCAAAAGCCCGGAATTCCTTGAATAGTTAAAATTGATTAGTTAGATAAACGTTTTAAATTGTGATGTTTACCTCAAGCTGAGTGAAAATCTTTCTGATATGTCGAAAGCATCCTTCAGCGATGTCCATATCTTCTTTATACGACTGCCCTTTAAAGATCGGTTGCGGAGCGGTGTCGAAAAACTTTGAGAATGGGAAATTCTCGATGATCGTTTCACTTTTCTTCGACTTTTTCAGTTTGTTTACAAATGCTTCCCAACGAGCTAAAACCTGCCAAATTAAATTAATATTATGTATATTTTTTTAAATATTTATCAGCTTAAGTTACTTGATACAAGAAAAAGTGTCCCGCAGTTTCACAAGTGTAAGATACATCGCCAGGAACATCCAAACTCTCTTGAAGTCTCTGCACTTCTTGTAAAAGTTCTAACCGCTTAGCTAGAACGTAATTCACACGTCCATATCGGCTAAAATCTTTCTCGGTTTCAAGGGCTTCTTCGCCGTGGCCGAGACGAAGTAAATGTCGTTCGTCGATATCTAACGCCATGATTTTTTCAAACAGTTGATTTAAAGCCTATAAATTACAAAAAAATATACTTTTTTCGTTTCAATTTAATTTTTAAGTAAATTTTCACCTGATTGGAGTGAGTTACGATTAAAGTGCGCTGTTCAGGAAAACTGTGGTAAATATTCGAGATTATTTGAACGGCGACATCAGTTTTGCCCGTTCCTGGGGGCCCCACGACCATGGTCAAGCCAGGTTGCATTCCTGCTCGGATTGCCTCTACTTGAGTCGGAGTAAAATGGACACAATTCCTAGAAGATTATAAATGTGAATTAAAAAGTTATGGTGTATTTTCGTTTTTTAGTACTTTTTAGGTTGGTTGTAGGGGTATGGCCCTCGATTAGGAATGACGTGTGATTCGGCTAGAATTATATTCTTCCCTTTAGATGAATCAACACTGTCAGTTTTGTTTTTGTCGACTTCTTTGAATGTTAAACTGAAAATGCCATAAATAAGATTTTTTTTAATACTTTTTTCCTAAATATTTACCGGAAAGGAGGACATAAATTGCCGGGTTCGCAGTTTGTGATGATTTCGTGGTCAGGAAATGAACTTTTTAAATGATCGATGTCCAAAAATGTGTCGTTAAAATCCAAAGTGGCAATTTGATTTGGCATACTGAAACAATACAAAGTAAAATTTAAAACAATATTTAAAAGTTAAAAATAAAATCTATACTTTGAATAATGCGCAGCAGCTGGATTACCGTATCCCAGAATAATATCGTGTAACCATTCAGGAACAACACAATTCGTGTTCATCAAATCCCTAATGGTCTCTAAAACGGCTTTAAAATTATTTTCTTTTGGTTTCCGACGCATTAAAATGTTGAATGTCTCGTAAATATCCTAAAAAAAAATAAAATTAAAAATTAAAAATTAAAATAAATTATACAACTCACTTCTCCACCGCGGTTTAATTCATCCATATCTGTTCGATACTGATTAGAATCGAGCCAAATTCTAAACGTTCTGTTATCGCCAATCAAATCTGGCTTTGGTTCCGGACCTTCTTCGATAATCCTGCCATTATGGTCGAGTAGTCCTTCAATTTCACATCCTCGAACATAAGTTAGACCAACTTGTTGAATGAAATTCTCATGGGATTTAAATTGTGAGCCCACATTAAGACGAGGACGAACAGTGATCAAAAAACACACGTCGTGTTTCCTCAATGCTTCCCATTCCTGCTTTATTTCGTAACGAACGTTAAGATGAACAGTTACATCTGCTCGAACTCGAGACGGTTGTTTTTCACCAATATTCGGTTTCGCGACCTAAAAAGATACGACGCAGTCAGTAAATTATTATGATGTTGGTTTAATTTATAATTTTACTTCAACAATGGTGAAATTAGTAATTGGCTGTGCCATTCGAGCCCAACCTCCAAATACGTTGTTTCCTTCTTCGCCCAGCCACGGTTTCAATCTCCGCACCGAATCTTCTACATCTTGTCGAATTTCATCTAGTAGATAGATTATAAATTAATCACACAGACAAATGTTAGTTTAGAAAGCATTACATGTTGATTCAAGTTGGAACAAACTAAAATTCCTTAATAAATAATCGTGTAAGGTGAGGAACTGCAAGTTCAATTTTGGGAGAGCCAAACAACCTGAATATAAAGTGTAAAAGTTGTTTTAATCGTCAATTTACAATTGTTCAGTATTACAATTTTACCTTCGCCGGAAAAGTAATCCATTGGAACAACGTTTTCATCCCAAATGATATCCTCAGTCGGATATAAAGGCATTTCATTCAATGCTTCCAATTGAGACGCTCTTCGTTCGTGTCTGTATATCTAAAACAGAAAATGAAGTACATAGTAGCAAAAACATTTTCATTTTTTCCATGTATTGTATTTACTAATATTTCTGCTAAAAATTCCTTTGTAAAGGTCTTCTCTTGATCTTGATCTGCTGACGGTACTAAATTCAAATATGCGGCAATTTCTCGCAATTTTTCAACACTAAAAACAATTTTAAAAAAAGAATTATTAAACTTTATTTGACAATAAATGATCAATATTATCTACATACCTGAGGTTCAAAAAAATCTTCAAAAGATTTTCTCTTTTATCAATTTTCGCAACATTCGAGAGGGAAAAGCTGTTCAATTCGGGAAAGTGCTTGAATGCTGCAATCTGCAATAAAAATATTTTATTTTTTCCCCGAATTTAATCGGGTTTTAGTTTATTTTACCTGTAGAGATGTGATTTGCTTGTAATGAGCATCAGTCATGTTGTGATCACTCAATGCTTCACCAGTTTGATCGTTAATTTCAAATCGGGCATAAAATTTTAGATTGTCTAACAATTGAGAAAACAATCGGCCTTCTTCTCGTGAAATCAAATGAGACATGTTGCATTTCACTACTAAATGACAATCGTCGAGAAGAGTGTTGAAGAATCTGCGTGTTATTAGTAATGCTTCCAAGTCGATTATTAATTCGAGACATCGTTCGCAGAAATGAACCACATCCATGTTCACTTCACCTAGAAAAATTCGATTTAGTTTTATGTTAATTCAATTAAAACTGAATAAAAATGATTTTGAAACCTTTTTCGGGAACTTCATCCAAGTGCAAAAAGAATTTTTGCATTAAGTTGTACAGAAAAGTTCTTTCAAAGTTTTGTTTTTCCACAGTTTGCTCATCGGCTTGAGAATCTTTCTTTTTAAGAATTTTCCAAAACTTTTTCAGCTTCGGTAAATTTTTAAATTCCTGTTCTCTGCGGCCCTCTAGTAAAGAAACCCACATTGCAGGCGAAATCAGATGCTTGGTTTCTCCTCTTATTAAATCTACTTCCTGTATTAGGTTAAAAAAAAATACAAAATAAAATTTGTATATAAAGATTCAAAAATCAATGTTTAATGATACTTACCACGCTGTTTAAAGAATGATTTAGATATACTAAAAGCGCAGTTTGCTCCTTTAAGGAATATTTATCCGGTTTTTCTAGCAAAACTTTGAGTACTTGATGAAAAAAATGAGAAAAATGATCGGGTTTCTTTATAAACACCTATAAGAAAAATTAAAAATTAATTTATAATGTAACTAACATACGGAAAAACAAATACAACTTACCTCCCATGCAGGGACTCGCTCCCTGAATTTCTCATTGACCATAATAACGATGGACATAATATGAGCCGCGGAAACTTTATTCGGATCGTAATTAGGCCAGAGATAATTTTCCAAATATTGGCTAAATTCAAGTAGCATAATTCTTCGGATAGAAAAACTATTTGGAAATAGAAAGAATAACAAATGAATTAATTTTATTTAATTTGTTTTCATTGGTTTTTACCTCGATCCTCGAATTTCTGATAAATAAATTTCGTCCACAACGTTGGGATCGAATACAACTTTTTCTTTTTTGATGTGGTGAGCCCAATATTTATCGGATAACTGTAAAACATTTTGGGCACAAATACAATAAACCGGCACAATAAAAAGTTTTAAAAAAATATATTTTTTTAAACTGGCTTTAAACGAATCATACCTCTGTGATTTTGTCACCAGTAATCTGCTCCACCGTAGGCGCCGATAATTTGCTTTTGCCACCAGTCATTTTCATTATTTTGAAAAATTCAAAGACCGAACAAGTGCACGTTTTCAAACGCTTGGCATCGCCATTTTCTATTAGCGCCCTCTATTGTCCGATGAATCAGTCCTTTTGAAAGCGCGATAATACTCTAGAGCGCGAGATTTAAAATGTCTCAAAAATAAACAATATCCATTCGTTTTATTAAATGGTAAATGTTTATAACACTAATGTAATATTACCACCATAACAGCTTTCAAGAACAGATATTTTTGTAAAAAATCCAAAGCTTACGACTAATTTTGTGATCATCAAACTTTTATTTCTTTTTAACTGCAGCAATTATCATATTTAAGATAGAACCATCATAACAACATACAGTATTACCACAACAGTCAAAGATAAACATGGGTGCAAACGGAAACACCCAAAATAAAACCATGTCACATTTCATTTAATGTTTGTTTAGTCAACTTAGGGCATGTCATGTCAGATCATCATCCAATAACGGGTCATTACACAGTCACCGGACCCTCAATAGGAACACGGGACCCTTTAAATAAAGGAGATAAAAGATAAAAAAAGATTAAACCAGGACATGAGCTGAGCCCTCTCGTATTCCATCAGATGACACCGAGACCATGAGTTGTTGGCACGTGGCCAGAACCTCTTCGACTGGACATCACGCGGGAAAGGTGCAAAATCCGTCCTCTTCAACCTACACCGATTTCAGCGTAGATTCGATTTTATCAACCGAGAAAAAAACTCCCTGCGCACAAGACCAAATGCCGAAATCAACAAAAAATGAAGAAATAATGTCGAATTCGAAATTACAAGGTAAGAAATGATGACGTTAGATAAAATCTAACTTAAAAAAAAAAAATTAAATCATTTACTTTACCGCATTAATTTATTTTACTAAGAGCGCCTTGCCGGTTCTAAAGTATTGTTTTATAAGTGAAAGTGGAAGTAAAACTTGGCTGGTGATTACACGCATGGGAAATCAAGGACACTTGCCTAATTAAAAGTGGCTTCACGATCTTGATATTCAACCAAAAGTCCAAAACTCCTTAAAAGTTTTATTGCGTTTTTCTGTATTACAGTTGCTGCTACTGCAAAAATGTCAAAAAGGCGGCGAAAACTCAGTCGAAACCCCCGAGTGCCTTTCACCAGTCTCCAATTGGCAATCCTGGAAACTCATTACAAAACAAATGCGTACATCAGTGGAATCGATGTTACCTACCTGTCCGTCTACTTGAATTTGTCACCAAATAAGGTAAAAATAGGTGAAATTAATTTTATTTTTAATTTATATGTCAACATCATTTTGTGTAAATACTGTTAATAATGTAAAAGGATATCTTTTTTAATTTTTGTAATTTATAAACCATACTGTATTAATAAGAAAAAGCCTGTTTGTCGGTTGCCAAGCGACACATCTGTTCGTATTTAACTCGTCATCATCTGTCTTTTGCTGCAAGATCAGAGAAAGCTGCGGTGTGAGCAGCGGCTCCCGGTGCGCTTCACTGACTTTGATGAATACATATAAACCCCCTTAAAATGGATCCCATTTAATCTGTTTGCCCCTTTGCGGGTCACCACATGCACGATGTGACCCCTCCACTGTGATATTAGAGGCTAATTTACGGATTAGATGTGACAATATCCATTACAATCTTGTGGTATTTTTAGGTAACTGACCCAAGGATTTAAGTTAATCTTGTCAAACTGCTCCTCAGTCCTCTTTAGTCGGAAGTCTCAACTTTCCTATATTTTGAGAACTAGAAATTCGGTTGACTGTTTCATTAAAAGATGATGTCGTCTTTATTTAGAATGTTGTCTGTTCATTTATTTATAGTCTATCTTTCTATTTTAGATTAAAGTTTGGTTTCAAAATCGAAGAGCGCGTGAGCGACGGCTGAATAAAAAAAATTCAGACAACAAAATCCCTCCTGATCCACTTTCTCCGCCATATTTTATACGTAATAATAATTCATCATTAGCTAGTTTTTGAAATATCTTCTCGGGATACTGCATTTGTATTAGGTTGAATTTATTTTTGTATTAATCCAATAAAAGTGTGTTTAAAGTGGAAATATGGCTAGGTTATCTTAATTATTAAACATTTATAAATTATTAATTAATAGACAGTAATAAATTGTACTAATTTGTATCTCTTGCAAATTGCCCGGGAAAAAACAAACAGTACATTTTAGAATTAAGTGCAATGAATAAATAAACAAGTTTCATAAAGAATAAAAATAAATAAAAGTTGTTCTGTTATCCCTAGTGGGATTTGAACCCACGACCTCTGGATTAGAAGTCCAGCGCGCGCTCCACTGCGCTGTAGGGACTCTCGTGCTGATTAGTGATTTTTTTTGAAAAATCAATAATCGTTTTTTTTCAATAAAATACAAAAAAAATAACAATTTATATCAGAAAACTGTAATGCTATTGTTTAATGTCAACTACGTATGTGGGAAATAAATAAAAAAAAGGCAGAGCACATTGACCTACTGTCATCCCTAGTGGGATTCGAACCCACGGCCTCTGGATTAGAAGTCCAGCGCGCTATCCACTGCGCTATAGGGACGGATATTGATTGGACCCCTTACAAGAACTTAAGAAAAAATTAAAAATTTCACAGCTGGATAATATAAAATCAATTTTTTTAAATAGTTAAATTTAAAAACATGGGTTAAGTGTTTTGTAGGTCACGTGACCAAAACGGTGGCGCCATACGGTGAGCGCATGTTTATCAGTCAGGTGGATGAATGTGTCAGGAAAATCATTTCGAGGCCAATCAGTTTGATTTGAATCCTGCTGAGAAAGGAACTCCCCCAAAAATTAAATTACGCACAACTGTATTTCAGGTTACTTTAAAGCAAAAATTACCAACTCGCCGTCAACCATTAACTTAATAACAAAAAATGTCATACACGTTGCTCATTACCACATCAAAAATTTTACTGACTTATGTGATGAATCTAAAAATCCCTTCGTTATTGTGACCAAACTTTATAAAATTCAACGTCCGAGCAAAAATACACACAGAATCACAGCCCACATCACAACAACAAAACAATTGTAAGTTTAGTGGGTGATTTTTAGTATTTGGTCAAATAAAGCGCAGACCAATTGACCAAATACCAAAATGTGTTTAATTTATAGTCAATAATAATTTATTTAGAGACAAAAAATAAAACTTCTTCCAGTGCTTTTCATTGTACTAAAAATAGATACGCAGAATGTGGCAAACTGGCAATAAATAAAATATTTAATTAACTTATTACAACACAACAATAAATCAATAACTTCCTGGAAAACAAACATTAAATTCCTTTTGAGTGGAGCTTTTACTGTTCATAATTAAAGAGAGGTAGAGAGGTACGCATATACCGCAGCCTCAAAAAAGGAATCAAAACATCATCAACATTTAACAAAGTAAGACTTTTAAATGAATACACAAGCAACACATGTCTATTATTGCAGCATTGGAGTAATTACAAGAGGAAACAAAGTGACTTCATGTCTTGGTTTACCAAGCAATTAACTTTGTCAATTAAAATTGTCATTTGACGCAACAACGTTACCGTTTCACAAAGTAAAGAGACAAATGTACACCAAATCCAATCTTCAGAGCGCCTCATTGCCTCGTTTCTCTCGTTTCTCTCGTTTCTCTCATTTTGATAGACCTCGACCAATTAAAAGGTCAATAAACAAGGTGGCGCAACAACAGCTTCTGCTCCAGCTCCGGTTCCATTAATTTAACTGCTGGCATTTCATACGCCCCATCGATCTCACTTTTCCGTGTCGTCCCGCTCAAGGATGTCCCTAGTTGACGCCCCTCACCGCTAGGAGTGACACGCTGCTCTCAAGCACGTGCTTGCCGCCCTTGGCAACAGATAAATCGGATTCAGTAGCAACTGGTGTCCACGCGGAAAACATTCGTCCGATCTTCGTCGATGTGATGCTGCACCCCAGAAATGGGCGGTGCCATCTCTGTGCACGTGCTATATCGACGTGCGGTACAAGTGTGTCGTCAAGTGTGGCGAGAAGTTCGATTTAGAGGTAAGGTAATTTTTACTCACCTAAAGTAACTTTGTTGAATTAATTAATTTATTATCCAGACATATGTTTTTTTATCTAATTGTTCAATTCAATATTACTCGGTTGCTATGACGACCTGATATAAATGAATATGACTAACCACCATTTAATAGACATAAATTTACGTATATAGTATATACAAAAGTTAACCACAAGCTTATGAATCATTTAATATTGTACAATTATGAAATGCCCTTGTGCACTTTGCTTTAGCCTTATTCCGTTCACTCTGCAGGTACACCACTTAACACAAACACACCAGATGGTAACGTTTTAAGTGCCGTTAATTTCATATACTGGCACTGCCGTAACAATCTATTGATTAAACCAGGAACAGAAAGCCTAGTTTTATGTTGATACATACATTGTATAATACCATAATTATAATACCATGTATAAATTTTAGATTTTTTAATACGTAGTTAAAATTATATAAAATTATTTGAAAATATATTTAAAAAATAATTGATACACATGTTAATGTATGGAAAATTGGTCCAGAAATTGCGAAGCTGGCTCCAATAAAATGTGTAAAATACAAGGATTAAATTTCCGGTCACTTCAATCTGTCTCCACCCAGTGTAGAAAAACAAACCCACTTCCCTGGGCACATCCTAATCAACTGTAACCAAGTCCCATAGCAATTTTATCAAATGGAGACCAAACATGTCTGCCTACTTCAATCTTTTAGCCCTTTTTGTCATTCTATGTTTTTTTTCTCATTATTTTGATTCTCGACGCAATTGGAACACAAAATGGTGTTTCTATTGTGTGCACGGTCAGGCAATTCGGTGTCTTAGTGGACAAAGGAGACGAGATAAGGGCGCTGAAAGAATGACTCGACTTAGTTTGTGTAGTTGAGTGCTTATCGGGTTGAAAGTTAAACCTAAACTTAGCAACCCGAATTTCTCTTCGCTCTGTTTTTTATTGTTTGTTATTCTCTCGTAAATCATCTTTAACAGAAGCAGCCTGCAGATCCATTTAACTTTATCCGGTGCCATGTGTGGAGTAGGGTGGAGAAAATAAATATCTCAGGTCAAAAAGTTTGGTGAATGGAACCAATGCAATTCAGGTGTGTTTTGAAGCGTGGGATGGGATGGGATTTTGTGCACAGAAAATTCTTGGACGTGAAATATTGTCATTTTCAGTTTCAATCTTTTTCCATCAAAAGGCTATTTTTTTTTTTAAATTTTTTTTTTTACTTTTTTAATTTTGTAACAGTGTATAGAGTATAAATAGAAGTTTAATTGCAGGTTTGATAATAAGAGTGAGAAGAAAACAAAATTTTTTTAATTTATGTTTTGGTGTTATTTTAATTATGATTTAAAACATTAGCAAGGCTGAGCAATAAGAAACTCAACACTTGTTAAGTATAGGTTTAATGTTTTAATTAAATTGATGGCATGGAAGTTTATAAAAATAATGATTATGATCTAAATTTGAACTGTCAATTAGGATTTAGCGAGTGAACTTGTGTATGTAAATGTTTATGAAAATTGGATGTTCTCAAGATTATGTAATTTTAATTTGATTTTTAATTAATCGGAAAATTGAAAATTTTTAATTTAATAGAAACTTGTATTTTTAAAGAAAAAAAAATTCTTTTCTATAATTATAATTGTTGTCAACTGCTCAACATTAAATTACAAAAAAAAAAAAATCAAAAACTTGAATTTTTTTAGGTTTAATTTCTAATTTCGTTTCTAATTTCCACGTTGTAAATACGGTAATTAGCATTACAATACCTTTATACATTACACTTTTTCCATTACCATAGCACAATAAACTAAAAAAAAAGCAATAAATTCCAAAGATTAATTTTAACTTGCTTATAAAACACCATAAATTAAGTCAAACCTTTGCCCCATCGTCCTCCTATACGGTAAGTTATAACTTTTTATTATTCGTGTTTTAATCTGAGTATCATCAGACCGTTATAGATGAAATTGGATGCTGCACGAGTAATAATCGAGTTTACACACCAGAATGCCCTGCAATAACACGATAGATTAATTCACGGTTACGACTTGCCTCAATCCGACCAATTACTTTGCAAATCAATAAATCAATAGATCTTGTAAATTCGACTCGTAAAAAAAATACGGCGCTCTGATTCTGCAGAATTGCCATAAAAACAAGATCATTTCGGGTTTAAAGTGATGGCATGTTCCCTCGTTCTCATACATTTTTAATAAAGGACTTTATTTGTGTAATGTATAGTTTCACTTTTGTTAATTAGCGAAAATTAACTGCCATTTTGATTTAAAAATCGTTTTTCTATTAATATTTATTGCCACTAATTCAATTATTCAAGAATTTTTTGGGGGAAAAATAGAAAATGCAGTTTTTCCTCATTTTTTTCAAGCTTCAATATAATTCCCAACTTAACGTAATCTTCCCATCATTGAATTAATCATTAAAAGTTTGAAAAACGCTGAATATGAACTTTTAAATCGAATTTTTTTTTTTTTTTTAAGATAAAAGGAAATTAAATCAATGGTTTGACATGGAAATTGAAAATTCAATAATACAACACAATGAAGGGAGGAGATGAGATTATGAGGCACATGGAGTTTGATGTTGAAAATTGGAGTCGAGAAATGATCATTTTTGCCAATTGTGAATCTTAAAAGTTTAATCATTTAATTTAAAAATTTAATGATTTTTTTTTTTCTGTTAAAGATAAAAAAAAAAGTTATTAAAGAAATTAAAAGTTCAAAAAAATTAAAAAATAAAACATTTCCGTCCTTCAAAACCACAAACTTCAGTTATAATGATAGAAAAAGTTAGAGAAAAAAAAAATTGTTGAATAAAAGCCAAATTACTGGGTCGTGAAAAAAAAGATATGTGAAATATTCAAATGAAGGGCTAACAAAATGAGAAATTGGTTTTTAAGAGGAGCACATTTGGTGACATGTTGAAAAACTTTAAAAATTTATGTCAAATGGGAAAAAGTTTTTCTCTCATGATAATGTGCACTTGAACTTATCGATATAAATTTTTTATACTTTACCGATATAATTGTTTATTTGTTCTATTTGTTTTATTTTTTTTTTTTCTATTAAAATAAAAAATAAAATAAATAAAAATGCCGTATAAGGTCA
>JH431868.1:170462-225924 GCA_000239455.1 Strigamia maritima | reverse complement strand
AAACTAAAAAAAAAATTAAAAAAATAAAAAAAAAAAAAAAAATAACTTCTGGAATTTCCCATTACTTGTCCACTTCATCTCTCCTCCCACCTATTTTTCGCCCAAATTGATGCGTGGGCGTCTGTATGATGAAATCCGGCTTCTTATTTATTTTCGCTTTAACGAGTGCATCGCTAGTGACGTTACGAGCTGTTTACCTTCGTTTCCCGGGGTCCCAACTCCCATACGCGGTATTCTGACGCCACGAACTACTTTGCCCAGAAATGAGACTGCTCCGCGTTCCCCCATGGCACGTGCGGAAGGGAGGAAGAGCAATCGCGAAGAACAGCGCGCGGATTACTGCACATACTCTACGTCTCGTTGCCATGGCGAAATTTCTTCGTCGTAGTTTTCGTCGAAAGAAAGGTAAGAGAAACAGTGTCCGCCGTATATTCGACAACCCTCGCTTTCAAGTTTTTTTGGTTCAGGTATGGTTTTGCGGTTCGCGAATATGGCAGAGAATGATGAGGTCGATGCATGGGCGTTTCGCGTTTAAAGTCACGAATCCACATGTGCGTAATAAATATACAGGAAAAAAAAAAAAAAAAAAAAAAAAAAAGAAACGAGTTTTTAAAATACTCCGAAAGACAAAGTCCACAGGTGCGAAATAGGTGGAAGAAAGAAGAATGGGATGACGTTCGAGTTGAAGGACGGGCAAATTGATATTCGAACATAATCAAATGCGAGTTTCTAGCTGCATATAAAGCATTTGCAAAGTGCACAAGCAATTAAGCTTATCGGTGTCATAAATTTACAACCACCAACTTTACTAAATCAACATTCCAAATGTCCATGTATACATAGTAACAAGATATTAACAATTTATTATTAAATAAAAAATATTAAAAATATTTATTTTTTTATATAAAGAAAAAATATTTATTTTTTATATAAAGAAAAAAATATTTTTTTTAAATGTGTATTAATGTATAAAAATAAATATTTTTTTTGTTTGGTCTAGATAACGATCAAGATGAACTGGAATTACACGCCGTCCGTTACAAACCCGGTGGAATCGACGCACTGTGCCGGAACACTAAATTCAGCAGGAAAGAAATTCAAGTCATGTACCGTGGATTCAAACAGGTTAGATTGGACACAAACTGAGCATCATTTCATTACTTGTTCTCTACTATTCATCTTGTTATCGTTTAATATATACACCGCATTAATAGTGAATAAAACTACACCATTACTCAACTTTAAGCACTTTAATTTCTTTCCACAATCATAATCAATGTCACATTTGACAATTTCATTTCGAACAACCATTTTCGAGCTCGTCATCATTTTTAAAACCCGTCACGTTCCTTCCACACTTCACTTTTTGCATCCAATTTACCTCTCACTATAAAACTTAAAGCACAAAAGTCCATTCCAGGACACAGTCCACTCGCACAACGTCTCGAGAAATAATTAACGATCATTATGATTGAATTACGATGAATTACTTATGTTAGTCCGCCATTTGGCTCATGGCCTAAGATGATAAAAAACATAACGGTTTATTTTTAATTTTTAAATAAATTTTATTTACAGTCTATATTCTATGTAAATTAATACCCGCCCAATTCATTCTGCTCTTAAGTCTTGACGCATATCTGACTTAAATTCCTTTTTTCGAAGTTGATTTCAGTGTGTTGTGGTGCATTTCCTTCCAAACTTGTTCTGTTTTTATCAAAAATAATTAAATAATTCCATTATAACGCGGACGAACTTGACCCACAATGCACCCTTCATTATAGACTCATCCGAGTGGAAAAAAGAAATAAGCGCTGAGGTGCTGTTTACTCATGATAAGATTCGACAATAGATATTGCCATAGCAACTCAGCATATCTCCTAGCAACCTTCTTACTCGACGCTTGCCCAGCCCAACTAACTCTTGTACAGCTGAATGAGTGCCAATGATGTCTCCCTATGTGTCGTACGACTCAAAATGTCTAGGGAATAGTTAGGAAACGATTGTCGATTGTTCGGATAAATTGTTACTGTTCTCGAGTGACTTCCTTCCCATTTTTACCAATCACAACCTTAAGTGCACATCTCGTGCAACAAACGTGTAAACTTCTTATCCATGCAAAAAAAAAAAAAATTTTGCAAAATTGCAAAATTGTTGTGCATCAAACATTTTGTGATGAAAATTACTACGACAAGAAATATTAACTCTTAACTTCCGGAAATGAAAAATCTTCAGTTGCTTTTTAAAGGCTTGTTGTCATAGTAACACAGCATGACATTCTCATTAAATACCCATGTGACATTGATAAAGTTGTGCGGTCACTTGTATATTCCCAATTAAATAATGAAACCTCATTTATGTCATGTCTTAACTGATGTTTACTCGCTCGAGTGGAAATTTTTTTATCCTCATTGAGAATTAAAGATAAAAAAAAAATGATAACAGCTAGTAGGGAAGCGTGAGCATTATTTATGGATGGAAATTGAAATATGGAGGTGACATGAAGGTTATTAATATTGCGGGAAAAACGTTTCATTTAATAGGGATCATATGGAAACGAGTTTAGTGATCATTCGGGACAGAGTTGTAGAGTGTTATAACACTAGAAGCTTTAAGAAATTCAATAAAAACTAATTTAAAAAAAAAAAAAAATGTTAATGAATGTAAATGTGTGATGGGTAAATTGTGGTAAAGTTCTTACTGAAATTGGAGTAAATATCGGAAAAAATTATGCATAGGTAAATAAACTTACCTGCAGTAAAAATAGAAATATCGATATGCTAATGCTATATAGTCCAAATATGGGTTTTTGGATGAGGTATAGATTGTAAATAAACAGTTTTTCAATGCAGCGGCGTTGGCAATGTTGTACAGGTTTTCGCTGCTTGACTCTTGAAATGATGGGAGCTGCATAAACATGTGATTTGTTTTGTGAAACAAATTAAATTGGAAATGTATGATGCTGTGTCTTCCTTCAATCGTCTAAATGCATCTCCCCTAAAAATAAAATTAAGAAAATAACTTTACGTTAATGGGTGTAATTTTATAAAAACCGCATGATTTTAAATTATTTTGTAGTATCTAGTAATGGTTGTCCATTTGCTAAATTTATCAAAATATCAAAAAAGTTTTTAAATTTAAATAATAAATAAAAAAAAGAAGAAAAGATGCGAGAAAGAGATAATCTGCAACTGATTGCGCCATCACAGACAGCGCTTTCTTTGATAATTAGAAATGATAAAAATGACATTAATTGTTCGACTGTGAGATGTGCCAGATGCGGCTTCCTAGAACTCAAATATTTCTTAGAACTCCTAATCCGTTAAACAAATATGAACGCATCACATGTTTAATCTGAGAGCAAATAAACACAACATGCCCTAATGACTTAAAAACTTAATGAAGATCTAAAATAAACCAAAAATTAAATTTTGTCCCATGTTCATTTTCCCCTCACCAAAAAAAAAATCCAATTTTAAAATTTTATACCAGGATTAAACCTGAATTTCATCATCCACACCCGGTAAGCATCAGAGTTAAAATTATGGTGACACTAAACAACACAAACTCCAAATTAACCCTAACAGTATTTGCTCGTGCAAAGTTTCTATCTCGCACACATTTGCAATTATAATTGAAAATAAAGGCGAGTTTCCAATACTATTTTTTAGAGAATAAAATTTTGTCTTTTCTAGGAATGTCCCAGCGGCATGGTGAACGAAGATACTTTCAAAGGGATTTACGCACAATTCTTCCCACAAGGGGGTGAGATCAACAAACGTCCTGTGGCTTGATCCTCTTATTGACAGATGCAATTGCAATGTGAAATTGCAGATGCCAGTCAATATGCCCACTACGTCTTTATGACTTTTGATCCCGAACAGAATGGATCCATCAGTTTCCAGGTAAACATGAAATCTCATTTCAATAGTCCTGGGTCAATTGCACCGCATGTAGACAGAATGGCAAAACACCAACATGGAAAAACACTCGAAAACCCATTTAAAATTGAAAACAAGATACTTTAGCCCCCCAATTCCCATATATATATATATAGAGATTTTTTTTTATTCGCGCAAAACTTCAAATTGGATTAAGGCCTTAAAAGACCGGTTTCAAAACTCCATTTGTCAATTTTACAAGTCAAAATGAAAATTCCACAACTCACAAATTCTCCCTGGGCGGTGTTGCTGCCCATAATTGATTTTTTTTTTTATCAGAAAAAAAAAATCAATATATAACGAATATTTTTCACATTATATTGATATATTGATATTGTCAAAAATTTAATGTCACACGTCGCAATTTTTTAAAATTGATAAAAATGAAGTGTTCCAATAAATCAGAATAATTCATATTTCATACCATAAATATTTTTAATAATATTTATTCCAAGGACAGAGAAAGGTATCACTTTGCTGTAAATTGCAAATTCCCCTATCATCTCGTGGTCACTTGAATCGTTGCCAAACGAGAAGACATTTACAACAAAAAATTTCCATTGCTTGTTATTGCACCACAAATCTACATGTCCAAACTATACACAAACGAGCGAAAAGAAAAACTTTAAATGTGTCGGTCAAAACCGCCATTAAGTCAATAAGCCCTGAAACAAGCAAAAACAAAATCCATTTACTTACATCTGTTGTGTATGACCCGCCATTTATCTCCAGCGGATAACAGATACCCTTTCTGTCCCGGATCAAACGATTTATTCATTTATCATCGTTGAAAACAGTTTTATTTTAAGCATTTTCTGTTTCTTTATAAATTTGTATATATATATATATATATATACACACATACAAGGATTTCGTCATCACATTGTCGGTGCTGTCGCGAGGGAGTTTGCAAGATAAACTACGATGGGCATTCAATTTGTACGACATCAACCATGACGGCTCCATCACCAGAGATGAGATGCTGGACATTGTCACATCCATTTATAGTCTTATGGGTAGATACACAAATCCCGGTGTAGACGAGCAAACAACGTCAGATCATGTGGAAAGGGTCTTCCAAGTAAGTTAATACATCTTGCAGAACGTAAAAGCTTTTCTTTTCGAGTTTAACCTATTGCCATCTTTTACGAGTTGAAAACAATTTCAGTGACAATAGAAAAGGAAATGGAAAAATGGGAAAGGAACATGAGAAAAAAGTAATAAATGTGGAAATTTGCATATTTCTGCAAGGATAAGCACATTTCTGTATAGTTATGACAAAATTAAAGTGAAATGATCGAAATGTTGTGCACATAAATAGTCTGTGTAGTCATCCGTCATTCATATACACTCGCTTGAGTGTATATGAAATCAAATGTTATAATTGTATTCCCTCGGAAACAACAGCATGCCGGTAATTACGAGGCTGACCGGTTTTTGACAAGAAGACAACTGGTCAATTAATAACCAAATGGACAAAATGCCGGAAAATTCGAATTATTCGGCAAACTGGTCTGACTCGGGAATACGGTATTTTACATTTGTAAACGACATTTTGCACTTTTCTTGCAAAAAAAACTCGTTTTCATGCATCAAAGTGAATTAGTACATTGAAAAAATACATTTTTGGGCATAAAAAGGAATATTTTCGTCTGTACTTGCTTAAGTGTATGAAATCAATTGTAATTGCGACTTTAATAGGTATTTTATAAACGATATTTTGCACTTTTAATGCAAAAAAAACTCGTTTTCGTGCATCAAACTGAATTTGTGCATTGAAAAAATGCATTTTTATGCTTAAAAGTGAATATTTTTGTCTAAAATATCATGTTTTTACATAAAGATGCATTTTCTTTACGTAAATTTTTTTGTCAGTTTCCAACCCAGATTTTCCATTTCTTTCTCTGTACTCGTTCAATTTCAAGGAAAATTATTTACTAAAACAGGTTTTTTCCAAGAAGAATTGCCCAGGAAAATAAACAAATGAAAGAATAATTTTCTTTGAATTCGACTGTTTGCTTTTTTCCTCTTTTGATGGATAACAAAATCGGACCATATTAAATAGCTAGCAAATTATCTGGGCATTTAAACCTGCTTTAATATCAATAAAATGTACATACCACATCTAATTGATGAGTACATCTAGCTTAAAGCTCTGTTTACTAACCAATTATGGTTCGCAAGGCGAATCCGTGCAAACGCGGGCATTCAACGCATTCTGGACAGTCCTTGGTAGACACAACATCTTACAAACAAACGTTTATGGGATTTAACATCCAACTAGTGCGTTCAAGTGTCTCTTAAATCCCAGGCGGCATTAAAAGAGACCTGGGAATTATTTACAAAACTAATTTAGTCCCAGAAATCAAGAAAATTTATGGATACTTAAAACTAATGGCAAAAACCGAGTAAACTTTGAATGAACATTATGAATTTTTCTTTTTATTTAGAATTTTTTTCATCATTCTTAAATTACAATTCATTAGTTTGAAACTTAGTATATTCGATTGTTTAATACGCCTCTAGACATAATGAAATCTGATTTCATTTATGTTAACATGAAGTTGAATAGATTGCATAGATAAGTAATTATAATTATATGGTAGCAGAACAAGGTCGAAAGGGTTAATCTGAGCCTTGGGCAAAATTTATACATTATTTTAAGAATAACACACTTGATTAAAATTTATAAATAAAAATTAAAGTGAATAACTTACCATTTCCTAATCACTTTAAGCATTAAGGCGCCATTACTGCGTTTTTGCCATTAAAACATGCCCAATGTCATCAGAAAATTTCTATTAGATGTGATAATTATTTAATCCGTACGTTCAGTAATAAGAATTTTCATAAATGTGTCCTCGATCAATGCTGAATTTACTCCTAAAAATACATCAATAAAAATTATTTAAATTATTTAAAAAAAAAAAAATTTGTGTATAAAAATATTCTGTGATGTTGTTTTTATTTTTAGAGACTTGATTTAAACC
This sequence comes from Strigamia maritima, assembly GCA_000239455.1. NCBI lineage: Eukaryota > Metazoa > Arthropoda > Chilopoda > Geophilomorpha > Linotaeniidae > Strigamia > Strigamia maritima. The sequence continues at coordinate 218,993 of JH431868.1, read as the reverse complement.
GAGATGGAGTGATCACAATTGATGAATTCATGGAAATGTGTATGAAGGTGAATGTGTTTTGAATATTTATTTCCCCTAAGCAAAGATTTCCAGGTTTTGCTTTATTTTTTTGATACGTTATATGGACTCTTGTGGTTGTTATAGCAACCCATACCCCGGGAGAATGAGATGGCAGCCTAGCAACTCAATTTCATTGAATTTCGATGAAGTATTACAACACACTTTTAATATAAATCAAAACTCAATGAATTAAAGAGAGAAAATCTTTATCCTTGATTAACATTGTTTTTGTCATAACAAAAAATAAAAATTTTCAATTTTTACAGGTAAGTTTAAGTATTAATTTTCCGAACATCAAGAAATCATGAGTGAAATTATTCTATTTTTAATGCTGCAATTTATTTTGTAGGATGAAACAATTGCAAAATCCATGAGTCTTCTAGATACCATTCTGTGAAGCAAGAGATTTAAAGCACCTTGTGGATTTCTCTCGAAAAAGAGGCCGCTTTAAATCTGTTGGTCTCACAAGAATTAAATTTGATCGAGTCGCCGTCGCAAGAGCTGCACAAAATGCAACGTTGGGTTACAGTAAACATGAATAATTTATACATATAAAAGCATCATAAATCAATGAAATTTATCAAATTCGTAAATTATTTTTGCAAAATGACGACTAAGTTGCTGTTATTACGTATCATTATTTCTTTCAACTTAATTGCGATTTTGTTCCTGAAAATTAAACAAATAAAGAAGGATTAAGCCAAGAGTATTATAAGTAATAAAAATACGAACTTTTTAGGATAATTAAATGCTGAAATGAGTGGAAAATCATTCGATTAGAATATACTCATAAATGTCCATCTTTGAATTCGAAGTGGGGAATCATGGGATTATGACGTCACAACGTTATTTTCTTGTCATTATTATTAGCTTTCGTTCTCTCAGTTTAGAAATTATACTTAAAACCGGACAAACGATTAATACGATAATTTTTTTAGGTTATTATTTATACTATGTTGACTACCGACATGTTGTTTGTTGTTTAATGATTCTAATGTATTGAATAAAAAAATTGATGTTATTACTATAAAATATTTTATAAAAACTGTATCATTATAATTTTATTTTAATTTTATTGAATTCGGACATTGGCTGTTAATAATTTAAAAAAATATCGAAAATCGATATTTTCCTAGTTATTCGGAGCCACTTTCACCCGATGCGAACTTGTTGTCATGGAGACATCTTTCTTATCCTCTTTCGCTTTCTCTTTCGAATACCGCTAACAACTGGCCCTCATTAAGGCAGACCTCAATAACAACATTGTAATTAAACAAAATCTATCATTAGCATTCCAGACATGACTTCTTTTACAAACCAAAATATTACTTCTACTTGAATTCGTCGAGACGTGCGGTGCACAACTCGTAAAGTCTGTCTAACGACGGTACAACTCGTCTCGTGTCGTTAAACATTGAAAACAAACGTCGTGCAATTGGATAAAAAATTCACATGTCGTAGTATTAACCTCATATTACGGTGCGAAATAAAATAAAATAAAAATAAAAGAGAAAAAGGGCAATGAAATGCTAGGGAATTGGCTCGTGTCTGTGCATTAATTGCATTTAGAAAAAGCCAGCTGGAAACACGAATAGACCGCATGTTGTTTCTTAATAAAAGCTGTTACTGCAGTCTTTTTTAATTTTTTAATAGTTCAATTTCTTTTTTTTTTTTTTTTTTTTTAATATTTACAACGCGAACAAAAAGAAAAATTTTATATTTATATATTTACAGAAGATGAAGGAATGAAAAAACAAGATTCTCCAGTTTCAAAATCACACACAAAAACATTAACAACAGGAAATAAAAATCTTTTAAATACTTCATATTACATTAAAAAACTATATAGTTTTTTTTATGAATTAATTTCATACAATCCTAACTTTTCTTTTGTTATTTGAACTAATTTTAAATGCCTCACTTAAGCCAAATACTTGGCCATTCCATTACTAGAAATAAATCTAAAAGTAGCCAACAGATGGCTCTAAAAGCTAAAATGCAAGGACTATCCTTGCTCGTCTAATCTCACTATTATAAATTAAATCTATACAATCCTCACATTATAATAATAAGGCAAGAATTTACACGTCTAAAAATAAAAGAAAAATAAAAAATTCGTATGTTTTAAATTCTGCAAATGAAAAACAAACGAGTTGTAACTCAAGATTCAGATATGTCATTTACAAACTCTACCGCGAGAGTTCTCATATTTCACGTTCAGAAAATAAAAAACTCTTAACTGTAATTTAAATTAACTGTGCAGTTTTTTACCCTATAACTCATGATTTAAAAACAAATGGCCTACTCGTATCTGCACTATAACTTATACAAAAATAAATTTAAAAAACCTCATTAATTTCAATCACATTTTGAAGTGAACATGTAATGGATTAAACTACGTTTAATTGAAAACTTTTATTCCATTCTTAGATATAAAAACCATTAAATATACACTTCAAAATCAACACCACGACGTATTTTGCGATATGTCAATCATTTTGTATACTTTTAAAAAATTTAAAACCAAAAAAAAGAACAAGAAATAACTCATAGTTCACTCATCCTGTTCCTAAACAGTTAATCTAATAATTCGATGTAAGAACCACGTCAATCAGCAAACCAAAAATGCAAATTTTTCCCAGATGCATAATTTGAATGCAAGTCACGTGTCAATGATAACACCACTTAATTAACGCGTTAAATCCGCACAATATTGCTTCTTTTTGGCATTCTTGGTCGACCTATCACCACCGAGACCGAGCAAAAAATAAATAAAAAACAAAGACTAAACTGTCAATGTTTATTGTAGTCGTGATTGCTTGAGAAAAATTGCTTGTTTTAATGGAGTCTATAGCGAAAGGACAGTCGAGAATTGAGCTCATGATTTCTTAGACTGTGGTCAGTCAGCTCCATCAGCAGGAAAATATGGTTACTGGGATGTCTGTTACTATGGCGACCGAGTTTCGCATTTCGCGCGTCATCTGGTGGATGGTGGAGATCATAAGATGGTGTCCAAATTGCCCAACGACTTCACCACCCCTGCATCCTGCAAAAAGAAACATCAGAATAAAAAATAAATAAATAACTAGCGAAGAAAATTGAATTTTCGAGTAAAAGTTGTAACGGTTGTATAGAATGGAAATCCATTGCTCCAAAAAGTTGGAAAAATGAAAAATAAGATTTTTTTTGTCAGCTGTTTAGAACGAAAGTGCTATATAAATGTTTCAAAGTATCTTTTTGTTTACTTTTTTAAAAGGTTTTAAGTTATCGATCTATTTGGTCTTTTTGATCAATTTATTAAAAGAAAAAAAAAAAATCCTTCGTAAATTGAAAAATTCGATCCATTCAACATGTTTGCTTTGATATGGAAAAAAAAAAACATTCGAGGTTGAGAATAGATGACTTTGAAGCAGCGAGGTAACATTCCATCAGGTTTCATATTTTAATTTAAATTTTTAAATCTCAATTTTAAAAAAAAAAAATATTGGGAAAAAGTTTTTCAAGCTTAATTACTTTTTTAAAAAATCGTCAAAGGTCATTTTTAATAATAAATAAATTGGGTTTATGGGTGTTATAAACCCGTTATGGTCAACAACAACTTACTATTCGTCATTGTCATGAGGTGTTGTTGACCCTGTCATAAATCGGTGAAAATAAGCATGTTCTGCACAATCATTTCGTCCTGTATTAATGGAGGGGCAACAACGAGAAAAAGCAAAACAATAAATCAAGTTAGTAATAGTAATTTTTATAGCAGCAATTTTTTTTTCACAAAAAAAAAACCTTTAAAAGTTAAGAAAAAAATAGTTAGTAAATTTTAGTAATTGTAATTCATTAAAAACGTAAACCACAACGGATATCATTACATAACTTACTTTTGACAAGGAATCTATAAATTCGTCCATTGTGATAACGCCATCTTTATTCAAATCGAGCATCTGGAAAGCAAAATTAATTTTTTTTTTAAATAATCTATTAATCTTACATATATTACTCGAATCAGACCTGAAACACTCTATCCACATGATTCCTTGTTGCAGTTTCCTCCATATTGGCTTCGAATTTATTTCCCACTAAATCGTAAATAGAAGTTACAATGTCGTACAGCTCATCTTTGGTTATGAATCCATCGCCATTGATGTCGTATAAATTGAATGTCCATTGCAATTTCTCGTTTAAACTGCCACGGGATAAAACTGACAAGCCAACGACGAAATCCTTTAGTGTTACAAAATTTGAAAAAAAAAAATATTTTTAACTTTTGAGATGAAAACAAACAAACTGTTAGACCACAGTAATTATTAGAATCTAATAGAAGAATTCATTTTGGACACGAATTAATCCTTCAAAAACATTAACGAATTAGAATAGATTTATCTCCGGTAGACGTTTTAATTACCCTCAACTGCGCAAGTCCAATTCAAATAACACGAAAGAACCTGCGTTTGACAATTCGAATTACTAATATTAAAAAAATATTTTCCCATTTATTCTCTACTGTAGTTCTTAAAGCCATGTAGCAATGATTTATAACGTATAAAAATTGTATTTGTACTTTTCTTTCTACAAAACAATTTTTTTTTCTCTTATAAAAAGACAAAGAAGTCTTCCGCTCTCTTAATTGAGCAGCATATCGTCTTATCAGATTGGAAACGAAGGCGTCAACTCCAAGTCGTAATTTGGAGACAAGGAGTTGATAGTCCACTGAGAGAACGACTGTGAAAAGACCGGGGCTTTAGGTAACTCACTTCGAAACTGATGGCACCACTATGATCGTGGTCAAACGTCTTAAACACGTACTCAGCGTAATGGCTGACATCTGCAAAGAAAGACAAATTACCAATCCAAACCAAAAAATAAAAAAATAAAAAATAAAAAATAAAAAAAAAATAAAAATCACATTTTCCCAAGCAACAACAACAATAACAAAACACAAACTCGTCTAAATCAAGAAAAGTAATAAATATTTTTTAACCAAAAAAATCTGCAATTTCTTAACGAAATAAAGTGAGTGTTTCTCTAAAGACTCATTTATTACTCCTCCCTTAGGATGGCCACGCTAATGATGGCCACTCGGGAGCTGTCAGCATATCACCACACAATTCATCAGAAAGAGCGTGCACCGAGAGGGCGTAGGCTGCCCAAAAGCCAAATCGATCCACGATTCCCGGCCGTAGTCGCCTTGACAACCGGCACCGACGTCATCCAACAACATCAAGGAGCAAAGCGAATACTTGCGCTCACGGCTAACACATACACACAACCGGATTGATGAGGAGAAGGTTGCCATGACAGCGTCATCTCTCCGTGGAAACAAATATAGAACAAAATTGAAAATGGTCATCTGTTTACCTCGTTCAATAAAAAAATAATAAAAGGCAAACACGAAATGACAGTTTGGATTTTTTTTTTCCAAGAGGAGTGAAGTATTGGATGGATATAAGGATGTATATTAGAAAAATAGTAACTTACCTCCCTGAGGAAAAAATTGGGCATAAATGGATTTGAAAGTCTCTTCATTGACGATACCACTGGGACATTCCTGGAAATGAAGGCCATTCGGTATCATCCTTTGTGTAAGCCGTTTTACTCAGGACGAGATGCTCACTTGTTTGAATCCACGGTACAAAAATTGTAGTTCCTTTTTACTGAATTTCGTATTGCGACACAGGGCGTCCAGTCCGTCCGGCTTGTATCGCACCACGTGCATCTCCAGTTCGTCGGATTCATGCTCTAGAAAAAATAAATAAATAAATAAATAAATAAATAAATAAATAAATAAATAAATAAATAATAAAATAAAATTATAATTTTCCAGTTTTTGAAGAAGAGAAGAGGGGGTAAAATCCAAGCATAGGTAGAGACATGGAAGACTCGAAGAATTTTTTTGTTTGCTACAGGTAGGTCCTATCTAAAAGTTTGATATGTGTTTTTTAACCTCAGTTGTCAGTCCCACGTTAAAATTCCAGCTTGCATGGTCAAGCTGAAGATGCCGACCACTGCACATGTATGTAAATTAATATGAAAATTAGATCAATATTAGAATCATTAGTTCCCAGAACTAAATGATGAGATGGAATTCAGAAGTGAAGAATTAATTGTATAGTTAAAACCGTCAACTTTTATCTTTTTTTGACTTTTTATAACATGATAATTTTTTGTTGTCAAAAACCATGGAAAAAATGGAAAAACAAACATTAATTTCAGAGAGAAAAACGTCTGGAGATTAAAATTAATCCTCAGGTAATTTTTATTCAATTTATGTTCCAAAGTTTTATTGTTCGCGTATAATTCCACTATCTGCTGCATCCCAGTAAAAAACGAGTTCCTGAATTCCACTAGGATTTTCTAAAAGTGTGAGCATTAACAATTCGACTGGAAAATTAAATTAATGTAAATGGTCACTACAGCAACCTCTGAAAAATATTCACCCAAGAGGACGCACATCTCAAAGCACTACAAACTGCTATTTACATGATCAAATGGTCCATTTTGGTCTTATTAAAATAAATATTAAGCACGAATTGTCCTTAATTTGGATAATTTCTTGTAAATCTCCTCAAAGATGAAAACTGGGAATTTATTCGATTCACTGGCCGTAGAACAAAGCCAACATTTATATCCCAATAAACTAGCAATGAACCCAATGCTTCATTTGTGTCTAATGACACAAAATGATTCAGTTTGTTTGGTATTTGGCAAAAACACTGGCAACAAAATGCACCGAAAATATTTACCATAAATAGTCCAAAAACCTTGGAAAAAAAACATTGCTCAACCTATCGCATTTCTAATCCCATTGATCCATCAAAAACAAATCCAACATAAAAAAAAAACAAAAAAAATATAAAAAAAATCTACGAACAAAAATATTAAAAAAATCTACGAACAAAAATATAAAAAAAATCTACGAACAAAAATATAAAAAAAATCTACGAACAAAAATATAAAAAAAATCTACGAACAAAAATATAAAAAAAATCTACGAAAAAATATTTTTCTTTATCCATCCCAAATTTCATCAAATTCGATCAGGCGAAATCATGATGCCATAGCTAAACTCAATATCAACCAGCGAAGCATGCAATAAAACGCCACCTGTCAATCACCTGAGCTGCGTGGTAAATGCTTTTGCCAGCTGTACACTGGAACGAAACGACGCCAAAAATTCAAAACGAATAGCCACCGTTCCCGCCAACGCGAACATTTCTTCAATTGGCATTCCATCGATGTTGAGAAAAGAAAACGCTTTTTCATGCTGCCATTCGTAATCCTCCGAGACTCCTGTCTTCCACTCTCTGCACAGGCAAACATTCACCTTTTTCAAGCGATTCTGTGCCCGTCATCATTCGGATAGAAAAGGGCAAAAATATGTGCGAGATATTTTTATCTTCTGACCTTCCTACATCTTCCTAAAATTACTCCACATTTGACCTTATCTATATATAGGGCACCATGCCAAGAGTTCTTTAAGCGTTTACATCTTGAAATTTCCTATCCTTAAGCTCGAGAGAACATGATAATGCCATCTAACGCTCAAATAGTAGCTGTTGAATCATGTTTTTGTGAGATTTCATCGAATTAATGAGTGTTTTTGATTATAATTCGATTATTTAAAAATAATTTTAACGATTAAAAGCTTCAAAGTTGATCCGGTGAAGCTAAAACAATAAGAAGGCTTAAAAAAGAAAGAAAGGCGATAAATGTACAAGTAGTAAATTTTTATGGCAGGAAAGCCAATCATCTAACAAGCGTTTTTCCAGATTTTTTTACTTCTATGTTGTTTTTTTTCTTTTTTTTCTATTTTAAGTATAGAAAATTTTATGATATAAGAAAAAGTTGTAATTATTTTTGGATTTGTTATGTAGCAAAAGTTTTTAAAAACAAAACTTGTCTTTTTTCTTTCATTTGGTATGCAATAAAAGTGTACTGTAAAAAAGCTTTTGTAGGATTGGTCATAGGAGGTAACGAGTATTGCCATTTGAGTTTATTGCTCGTAATGGTTTCTCAGCTCTAAAATATCCAGAAATTGTCCCAAAATCGCTAATGGTCCATTGAAGCATGAACCATTTGCAGTAAATGACGTCATTTTATTTTGGTCATAAAATAAGATATATAAATATATATAAAAAAAACTTCGGCTCATTGACCTCCAGATACTCAAAGCATCGTGATCTTGCAGAATTAGATATATTTTATCACTTTTCAATTTAATTTTAGTTATGGTTAGTTCACATTGGTGTTCACACTACTCCGTAACGTAACGCAAGAAGGCTGCACAATGCATTGTAGGTTTAAAATCACAGACGTAAACTTATGTTCCTACTTCAAAATTGAACAGGTCTAAACAACATTCAGAAATATTTTTTGTAAACATTAGAAATGTTCATTCACTATAAGAATGTCTTTTTTTATCAACATTTTTACAATATTCAAACATAACATTAAACATTAAACTGTTTGATTTTTGTATCAACAATCAACTGTTTGATTGTTGTATCAACATTTTGATACAACAATCAACAGTGGAAATATTGGTTGTTGATATGCAACATTCGTTTAATGTTAAATCAACATTTTGTTATGTTTAAATGTTGAAAAAATGTTGATAAAAAATGAATCAACATATCTGATGTTTACAAAAAATATTTTCTGAATGTTTTCTTGTTTCGTGAGGTAACTTAAGAAATTACGGCAACCAATAAGCATAAAAAACGAGATAGAATGAGAAATTGCGTGATTGGTCGGTTTACATTTACTGTCTATACAAACAATAAGTGTGAACAAAACCACACGTTAAGTTTTCATAAGTTACGTTACTTTACGTTCAATGTGAACTAACCATAAAACATAAGAGGATTTGCGCACTTGAAATTTGTACAAACATTCAACTTATCAACGTATGAACGTATGTTTCATACGTAGATACGTTGATACGTAATTGTTAAAACGTACAGGTCAACGTATCAATTGAATTCTTACGTTGGTCCTTACGTTCATCGCCTGACCGTATGAACGTATGAACATATTGTTATGCGCATGCGCATAACAAAGCAACCGGCTCGCTTCCGTTTTTGCAAGCCGCCATTTGCAAAAATGACGAGCCGATCACGCGGTAGAGGCCGAAGACGCAGTATTAGAGGCCGGAGACGTTAAAATAACAGAATTGGCAAAAATCATGATTTTTTTCGAAAAAATCAAAAATTATGATTTTTTTGGATTTTTTTGATTTTTTTAATTTTTTAAAAAAAAAAAAATAACAATGTAATAGATAATAATTTTAATTATATATTACATTATTACATATTATATTATATTAATAACAATGATGCCCTGTAGAAACAGTGTAGAAATGAAAAGCATGAGGAGAGAGGAGAGAGAAATAGGAACAACCCATCCTGTATCAGATGTTCCCCTATTACCATTGTGCTACTTGTATTATTAAGTAAATATATATAAAAATTATAGAGATTAATGTTTGCAAATGTTGTATTTTTACAATTTAAAGGGATTTTCTGAGGAAATTTGTAATTTTATTTTAATCATGATTTTTTTGTGCTGATTAAATCATGATTTAATCATTTGATTTAAATCAACCAACACTGGAAAATAACGTACCATTGCCGCCACCAGCACCAACACACCACCATTGACTGCAACGGGTATTTGAATCATGTTTTTGAATTTGAATTTCAGATTGATTGACACCACGTTGATAGGATGATTTTTTTGTTTGCGCAAACACTCATCACGTATCAACGTGAACGTATGAACGACAAACGTATAACTTTTTAATTTATACGTTTGTACGTTTATGCGTACATATGTTTTTGTGATCTGCGCAAATCCTCTATTGACAAAACTGAGAAATAAATAATAATGCAAATTTTTCCGTGTCGGAAAAACAAATAATCAAATCTAATGTAAATAGGACTCAAATTCCCACTTCCACGTACGTCATATTAGAACATCCTGACAGTTCGGTGAAGTGCTTTGTTTGATCAAAACTCCAATTTTCTATCTACAGCAAGTCGACTCGTGTCCGTAATAAGAACACGTATGAATGTGACAATATTTTTCTATGCCAAAGATTATCCCTGATTCAACCACTCACTTTTAGGAGCAAATTGAACCATATCGTGAATCGTTACACTCCATCCTCTGTTCACGCTGCTCGGAAAAGTAAAAGTCAATAAGATCCTTTTGACACTTTGCTTGACCAGAGTGCCAAAATGTCGATCCATTGGAAAGACGAGAAACAGCATATTGACACTTAGAAATTGATTACTCAGTGGGATTAAGGCTTCACGTGTGCAATTCGTGCTTGGCTGCATTGCTCTGTTTTATTTTGGGTTTTTTTGGTTTTTTTGTCTGCTGCGTTTAATTGATTGATGAAAGAGTTTGAGGCAGGAAAAAAATGGAAAGTGGAAAAAAAAAATGTTAACAATTTTTTAAGTTTTTCATCTTTAAATTAAGTAACGTAATAAAGGTCGGTGAAATACATGACATCTCTGTCGGTAATCGGAAAAAAATGAAGAGAAAAAAGTATTTATTTAGGTGGAAAAATTCCGTTTCCACGGTTACTACAGACAGTTTCCTTAGCAACGGGATGGATTATCGGGACTGTGTCGCTTGTGTAATCACATTGCATGGAATTGGGTTGGAAAAAAAATTTCCATCTTAAATTTAACTAAGCCTATCGACCTTAGGCTTGTTTCACGTAAATGAAAAAAAGTAAAAGTCATTTAAATTAGAAATACTACTGTATATTAAAAAAAAAAATATGCTACTAGCAAATCAATATTTCAATTATTTATTTATTTATTTAAAAATATTTATTTAATTTAAATTATTTAATAAGAAAATCAGTTTTGCTGTAAAATAGATTGATAGGTAGATAGATAGACATTAGTTGTAAGGATTATCCACTGCAAGCAAATAAAATGAAACGAAAAAAATCAAAATAAATCAAAAAAAAAAAAAACCTGAGTAAAAAAATAAGAAAACATGAAAAAATTGAGTTAAGTGTGAAAATGGAAAACATCAAATAGGACCACATAAAGATCAAATCTCCCCCCCCCCCCCCCCCCAAAAAAAAATAAATAAATAATAAGAAAAAATAGCATAACAATGGACGATTGAAAAAAGGACGACATGAAGTTTATGTCCGAAATGATGCGGCGGGCCAATTCTGATAGGTAAGACGACCCATTTCCAAAATCTTACAGCAATGCGCCGAGGAAAACGACTGTTAATTTTTTAAATTAATTTCAAAAAAATTCGAATTAATATCTTTTACAGATGATGATTGGATATAAGGAGTTAGTAATGATAGCATGCATGCGCGTCGGCCTTTGAATCAACTACGAAGGCAGCCTTTCGTACTATGCACGTCGGAATACCACTAACGAAAACTTTATGTGTAGAGCTTTTAGAGCTATTAGAGCGAAATCGGGCGCCACCTGGTAATGAAATCGGAAACAAAAGAAAAAATAGTGTCATTTGAAGAATGAAACACAATCAACTTCTCAATGTGTAATCTATTTTCAATATAAAAATTGCAAATTAAGCAAAAGAGACAATTAGTGACAAAATACGTAACTAAACCGAAAAAAAGGCCCATAAAAATGCGATTTGGAATACAACAAATGGAATCCTCGCACTAACAGGTATGCTGAAGAGGAAGACCGATTGGATGATCTCTAGTGCTTGCTTGGAACTATTTTTGGAAAGACAAACAATACTTTTATCGATTACCTATTGCTCACGGTTGTCCAGACATTTCATCGATTTATTACTGATCACTTGATGACGGATACCATATAGCATGTGCTGCACATGGTTCAGAAACCCCTTCTTAGTAAATTTCCTTGTTCTATAATCGACCAAACTTCAAGAGTTAATTCAATTGTGGAATGATCAACATTACAAACCATTGATGCAAACTCCACGTAACCAAAACAGAAAACAAAAGAGACAAAAACAAATTATCTTAAGTAAACATTCGAACATCCAAGAACAAAAACAACATCAGACGCTTAATTAACCAAATCCAATCCACTTGAAACTGACTTAATTCCACTCATTGCAGCTATTAAAGCCAAAAACACTTCCCTTTGATTTTTATGCATTAAAAAATACATAAAGGTATAAAGACATAGCCCTTCCCCCCACCCTCAATTTTATTGTTTCTCGGTCATAAACGAATCCCCTTTCACCTTATCTTGCTCTTTCCAAAAAGATATATCCAATGAAGGTTATAAAGGTTGAAAGGATAATAAATCAATTGGGGCACAATTCATTCTGAAATCAGTTGCAAGCTGAAAAATGGGTTATAAGAGCACACCACTCTAAAAATTATCATTAAATTCATAAGGCTGAACATTTCCCACCAAACAATCCTCATTTTTATTTATGTTTGCAGAAGCAAAATGTTACGGCAATACAGAAGACATTAGAATTACAACATGCAGAAAAACATGGTAAACACATGCTGTAACTTCGTATTTGTAAATATTTACACACAAAAAATTGATGACGCATGCTGCATTTATATTTACGGTACATGCATTATATGCGGTTTTGCCTAGTTCATACTATGACTGAGAATACAGCTCAAACAAAAAAACTAAAAAAATTTACCGGTGAACAGAAGATGATGTACAATAGCATCAAAGAACAATTTCGGTACGAGGAACTCCCCTAAAATAACCTCTCATTTGAAAGCTAAGTCCCTAATTGTATCGGTAAAATTATAGTATTGTGGAGTTGCTCCAATTTTTATGAATTTTTTTTGTACACTCATTAGACATCTCTGAGTAGAAGAAATTTTTTCTCCTGGCAACTATATACATACCGTATTCTCTTGGAAAGAACAGCATGCCGGAAAAACCGAGTTTGACCAGATTTCGAAAACCGGACATCTGGTCATTTTTACGGCATGTTGTAAAAATCGAATTTTGTGAAATCGTTTATTGTAATAACGTAGAAAATATCTCTATAAATGTATATTTCTACTTCAATTCGCCATTATCCAGCATGCCGTTCTTTCCGAGGGAATACGATATATTAATTCGCCAAATATAATTTCTCGATAACTTTTTCTGTCACACGAATGTTATTTAGATCTCATGCGGTCAATCGACACCAACTCAAATAAAGACATGAGTTGCACACAAAGTGAGAATAAATAATGGTATTTGCTCTTACCCAGCCGTAGAGTCCAAAGACATCTAAAAAGATGAATGATTCTCTTGTAATACGCAGAAGAAGTCACAAAATTTCCCATTAGTTGCAGATATGTCTTCTCGCTGTGTTTTTTTTTTTCTTTCTTTAGGAAATTGGTTTTTTACACCTGGGCGATTTTTAAATATCCCATCCAATGGCTTGAAGCAAGAAAAGTAACGCAATATCAACTTCATTCCAAGCGAGTTGTTCACTTATAAACAAAAGGTTTGACGTCACAAAAACACATGGTTAGCAATTACACGGCCAAATAGGTAAATGCAAAATAAGCAAATTAAACTTTTACAACTCATCAAGTCTTTAAAACAAGCTTCAAAACATGATCACTAGAGAAAGATTAAACCGAAACATAAATATTTAATATGACAAAACTGAATACAAACGTTGCGAATATACATCGAATTGCGAAACACATTCAAACAATTGAGCAATAAAATTTTATATGCTAGATAATAAAATTTGCATAACTAGTTGTATGCTAATTTAATTTTTTCAGGGTATGCCTATTGTTTGAATGAGAAAATTTTATTTCACCTTTAAATAATTTAACAACCTTAATAATATTCACCGCTGAGTAAACTCCTTTTGTTGATCTCTTATAAACATGAAAAGCAAGATAAATAAATATGGCTGAATTTTAAAGAGATGTGTAATGAATAATTAATAATAAACAACGGCGCAGTTAATTTATTACGTCACAATATTTTTCTTTCCACCAAAAATTATCAGATAAACGTCTAGGATACACAAAGCGTTCATCTAGAACGTTTTGCAAGTATTTTAATGCACATGAGTATATATATATATACATATATATACCACGCAAAAGCAAATTTTAAATATTTAATCAACTAGTTTCTCTCATCAACATGATTAAAGGCGATGAATTTTTGAGTTGGGAGGATTGTCTTCAAAAACACTTGTTGTACTGCGACAGGACATTTTCTCCGTTATTTTTGATAACTAGGAGCCAAACTATGGAAAATTACAACAAGAAGTTGAAAACAAAAATTTGTTCGGATAATAAGTATTTCAAAGTGATGTATTCCTGCGTGCATTCTGAAAATTATGATTGTGTATCTGCAGGGAAAAGAAAAACGATGGCAGTGGAATCTCACTGTCAAGCGTATATCCAATATACGTTTATGCCTGATGGTAAGTATTTTGTTTCGAATATCAATGACAAACATAATCACTGCAAATTCGAGGAAGTATATTACAAAAATCCGGTCAACAAAGCTATCCGAAAAGCAACGGCAGAAAAAAGAGATTATTTCAATTTATTGCTAATATTAGATGGAAATTTCAAGCAATTAGTAAATTACGTCTATTCAAAGTAAATCGAGCCATTACAACCATAATTTGGTCCTGGACTCCTGTCCAATGCGCAGTATGTATATCTTTACAACAACAAAAAAATATTGAATTTTAAATTCCACATACGGATGACTACATGTGGTCAAAAAAGTCACTGAGAGCTTTTCCGGAACTAGTTTTACATGCACTTTCCCATTCTTTAACATCTATTAAAACACTTGTCCAAACCCAACTAATTAATTAAAATTAAAAAAATAAAACAACATTTATATTTATATCTGATGAATTTTCTATCTAAGTTATAAAGATAGAAATAAATGAACCCCAAGATGGTGATTGCATCCCATGCACTTGCATATTGAGTGTGTTTTATAGCTGCCACACTCCCAACCACTCTATTTAAGCCTTCAGCTCTAGAACCTTTCACTATTTCTTTAAAAAAATAAAAAAAATGTAACTATAGGTTACCGTAGTTAATTTTACTTTTTGACATGTAGCAAATGAGAAGTCGAGAATCTTCACAATGTAATGTTGCGAATGCAATGTTCATGTTCGAGTCTGGAGCAATCAATCCGAAACATGTAAGACTTTTATCTGTTTACACCGAAGCAATGCAAAATTTTAAAATCCTCCTTTCTCCCCCTGGAGCACAAATGGGAAAGTGACTCGCAACACACTTCGATCCAGGACTTTCTTTTATCTGTAGGAATGTCTTTTCTTTGAAGTTCGGTGAACATCAGTCATGCCATAATCGGCAAAGTAAGTTACTCGTCGGTTTGTGGAAAAAATAAAATATCGCGGGAAGTCCTCCTGTCACAGTTCGTGTTCCAAATCTACAAAATCCCCATTGGACGACTCGCCAAGCTTCTATATCCATTTCCCCCCAAGAGAAATCTAGAAACGCAAACTAATAAATAATTTTTTTTGGGGAGGATTACTCAATTGTGGCGATTTTTTTTAATGGTTGTTTAATTAAAATCGATTGATAACATAAAGAAAAAATAATTGCATTGTGTTAACAGGTTATTTTGTGGATTATAAAGATTTCATTAATTTTTTTTTGATTCATTACTATGTCAAACAAAAGTGATTGAAACATTTATTTACAAAGATTTTTCTGAGTAAATATTTGTCCAAGTCATTTGGAAGATTATTGATCATAAGAAGTTTTTTTATTTTTTTATGTAATAATCAATAAAAAGTTTCTTTAAAAACAACAAAATTACTTGAAATTATTGCTCTAATTCAATTATTCCTAATTACGTCAATTTGTCTCAGCAATGATGATGCTCCATAACTAAATTTATTGTACTGTAATAAATTTTTTTATAAACAGCTGCGTCAGGGTGGAGAAAATGCTCATTTTTTTCATTAAATCAGTCGGATATCTATAGTTTCCCAAGTTTGTCTGTCTGTAAATAACGTTTCCGCATCCGCAATAACGGAACAACAAGAATAAATAATTTAATGATATTTAACTATCGTATAAATTGAAATATGCATAGAAATCGCCAACTTGACAACTGAATACTGAATAACTGCACAACGTGATACAGTATATGCCGTGCGGTCCGGACATAGCGCCATCCGGACAGCTGTGTGGTCTGGACACTTTTCCCAGGACCCGAATCCACCTAATACGCAGTAATGTTAAAAACGCCCCGCAGTCCGGACACCGGACACTTGACCGAGACCCGTTCGATCTAAGTCCGCTCTGCCGTCCGAACAAATTCGTTTTGTCCGGTGCGCAGAGCGGCCAACGTGCCGACTGGACGTTCTGCGCACCGGACAAAACGAATTTGTCCGGACGGCAGAGCGGACTTAGATCGAACGGGTCTCGGTCAAATGTCTGATGTCCAACGTGACGACTGGACGCTCTGCGCACCGGACACTTTTCCAGGACCCGTCAATGTCCGGACCGCACAGCATATACTGTATTCATAAAAGTTGTTTTTAAATAGCAACAATGATATGCTATAATGATATTGCCATTTAAAAGACAATCTTTATGAATTCAGATATGCATTGTAGATACATTTAAACAAAGTTTGGGCAGAACTAAAAGGTTAAAAGATGTATTGCTTGGTTAGTTTGATATGTTTTGACATTGGTTTTGATGCATTTAATTACAAAGGTTGATTGGAATTGGATGAATACCTTAAATTTGCCTTAATGGTGGTTCCTTCATGAGCCATAAAACGTTGTGAAAACGTTTCAGTCCTCCTGGCTATTTAACATGTATTCAACAGTATCACTGTTAGTTGATTACAACCAATGCAGTTAAACCATCTGAAGAAGACCAGTGAATGGTTGAAAGAACTGTAGTGACCAGTTATTTGTCACCAGTACTATGGATTTGGTGAAGAAATTTATTTAAAACTAGCATATCATTATTGCCATTTAAAAAAAACAATCTTTATGCTTTTATTGTAAAAAAATATTTCATATTTGCACCACAATGAAGTTGAACGAGTGTTAAAAGGGGCAGCACAAAAAACACTTACACATAAAAAATAAAAACTCAGAATAAAAACTGCAACCGAAAAAAGTTATGTGAATTCTTCATATTTTCAATTCCATCAAGTTTCCCAATATCCCCAAACCGTTCCGCAACACACATTATATAAAAATTGAATAACAAAACTGCGATTGAACCTCACCAAACCAATCCTTGATGCAAATCTCTGCAGAAACCCATGAAGTATCCATTTCCCACTATCAGACACAAACCTAGACAGTCCTTAGATCAATTTTTATCTCTTTCCACCAAACTCCTTTAATAAAATAAACACACAGATCGCGTCATCCAAACAAAACAAAAAAGTCAGAAAATGAGAAAATAAGACAAAAGCCGAAAGAAAATGACTGCGTTTATTTGGTCGTTAAGAGCTAATCCCATTTCTCGCAGTGAGCACTGCAATTTCCAACCCAATGGCGCTTGAGAATTGATAGCATTTTCCGACCCACACCTCAAACATTTTCCTTTTTCTTCATCTCGACCATGAAAACCTTATAATTTTCTATCTGCATATTCAGCCTCATTTTTATTACCCGCAATTTCCTTCGCCCTCTCACCTTTGCCTAAATCCCATCAAACTTGATTAATGCTGGCTGGACGTGATGAAAAACACTTAAAAAAATATTCGCATAATCCTCGGTCAACTTGAACGGTCCATGTGGAATAAAATTGATCACGCGACCAATGGGAATCGAAGAATAATAAATATTTTACGATTTTTCCACTAAACCGGTAAACCCTGATTTATTATTAGAAAACAATAAAAAAATTTAAAAAACAAAAAAACAAAAAAAACGACGACGTTACAATGCACCACACACACTACACAACACCGAATTAACCATCCCCCTACCTATGGTCTTCCTGACCCCAGTCCAAGCATGCCGTAGACAGCGTACCACTTGCCGGTAAGCGCAGATCAGTGTAGGCAACACTCCGTAGCGCACGTGCACTCGTCGCTTTGCGTCAACGTGTCTTTCCGTCTCCTCTTCTTCGTCATAGAATTCACCTGGATCGTCCATCTGGTGGTGACTGGCACTAACTCGCATCAGTCACCCCTGTTATGTGGTGCGGATCCACGGTGCGAGATGCGTTGATCGTCATCCAGGTTGGTGGGGATCGTAACGCGATACGAGCGAACGATTTGATGGCGCGCGCACCATCGGCGTCCGCCCCCAAGTGATCGGGCATCGGGGGTGGGTAAAGGGGAAAGCGATCGACGCGGCCCCCCGATTGGCGGAAGAGCTACAGGTGGTTCGTTTCGCAGTCAAATCGATAAAGGGATGTGTGATAAACAAGCACGGAAAAATCCTCCAATTCAATGGAATGCACCAAAAATATTTTCTTTTTCATTCGATTTGTAAACATTCAAATTTTTTTCACTTTTTTCAAATTTTTTTTTTTTCTTTAAAATATTCTCATGATATTACATCATTATCATGGGATTAATGATGGAACCGTGGAGATAAGGAAAGGGCGCCGGGTTAATCTGATAAAACCGTTAAGGTGAAAAGTTAACCTTTTTTTTATATGTTAAATTCACTCGTTTTCAGTCAATTTGTAAATTGGTTTAATTAATTTTTACTATATCTGCGTCACATGTCGACTGAAGAAGGAAAAATTCAATATCCATCAGTCTAGAAAGAAAAATTTTTTTTTTTTTTTCCAGTTATTGATTCATTAATTAGTGAATTTTTATTGTTCTGCGCTAAAAATTCCCTTGTGATCTTAAACTAAATCCCGGTATGGACGCGCAATTAGCTTTCTTCCCATTTTTGGAACATTAATCATCTCTATATAGGATCCACGTGCAGTGCAGCCGGTAAAAGTAGTAGTGAAAAGCGGAAACCTCGAGGTAAGAACATTATGTTAGATAATAATAGCGAGTCCAATTATTCAATTCGTTGTAAAAAAAAGTTCTAATTAATGCTGCTTTGCCAATGGATGTTTTAGTAAAACCGAATTAAATTTATTTCAAATAAAAATTTAATTAAGAAAAATGAAGCGTACGTATTTAGCCGTACGGTAATGGAAGTTATAAATAGAATTTCAATTTTTACAAATATTATAAAAAATAGAAAAATTGTTTTCCCCCTTATACTGATTTTATAATTGTTAGTGAGCCATCAATGATGACAAACGCACTTTTCGTGTTCCTATGCCACCTAGGGAGATAATGGCGTTTCTCCGTCGATCACTTAATTCCATCGAAAAAAAAAAAATAGAAATAACGGAGATGATAAAATGTAAGTTATTTCCCATTTTCAAATCCAATTTCAAAACATTTTCCCATTTTTCAAAATAAAATTGACAAATCTAAACGTGAAACTTCGCATAAAAAACATGTCAAATAAAGCGGGAAAAATTCAAAATTGCAGCGACAAAATTTGTTCTATTAACACAACTTCTGACATTAACAAACAAATTACACCTGAAGACTGAAAACCGGAAATTAAAAACAAGCGCACATGCACGCAGACCCTGTGAGGATTAAAGTAAAAACAATCGTCACTAGACACGCATAGAGATAAAAAAAGGAAAGTAAATATTTGAATAAACAAAAGTTATTTTCCAGTTGTGATCCAAAAAGGAACCGGAATGGAATGAAAGATGAAACGTATTGTTGATTCGAATCAGCCAGATGGATGATTTATATTCATATTTACTAAAAATTTTAATGTGAATAAATAAATATTTAATTGGTGTTTTAAAATAAAAATTAATTTTTACATTTTTTTTTCTTTTGTTGATGGAACAATTAGATTTCGCTTTCATTATAACCACTAGAGATTTTCAATTGATGCCGATGCGACTTACACTTGATTTCGCCATTGAAAAATCGATTCGAGTTGAAAGAGTCACAGTTAAATAAAGAGAGGAATGTAAATGAAGTCTGGCTGAATTGATGACGAGTCAAAAACAGAGGCGTGACATGTAGGAAAAAGCTTTCAAAGCCCAAATCGTTTTACAACGATTTGGTGCTAACTGCTGTGTGCCAACTTGTCTAGTTGGTACACGAATTGATTGTTTGATAATCCAAGTGCCAGCTGGCGAGTGAATTGTAAACAAGAAGAGATAGTGATGTCTCAAAGAGGAGAGATAATTTTCACATTTGATTTATGCAATGAAATGGAAATTTGGAACGTGTACGAGAAAATGTTGCAAAATTTCTGTAATTGAATTTGTAATAAAACATTTTAACCCTCAGAAGCCTATCCTATGGGACAATTGACACCGGCAATAGTTCTGAATACAAATTTTTTTCAAAAATTTTTCAAAAAATCTGAAATTTTCTGTAGCTGTTCAAAAAGTCGACTTTTACAATCGGTGACACCTAGCGTTAGTTGGTAAAACTATGGTAACCATGGTAACAGCACTAAAGCGCTTCAACTCAGAGTATATAAAACATGTCAATTGACACCACTAATAGGTCTTTGCGTTGACCCAAAATGTTAGGCGTCTGAGGGTTAAAAGTGCCAAAAAAAAAAATACATAAATACAATTTTTCTTAGATTATTTCTAAATTGTCGTCTTGATCATTAGCACAGACCAATCTATTGATGTCTTATTAGTTCATTTTACTATCTCCAGGTTACACCATCAACCTGAGAGCTGTAATTCCTCTTCCTCCCGCTAGATGGGAGCAGCAACAACAATAGACTCTCAGATACAGTTTAAAAAAGCGCGCTAAATAATAAGCTTTTACTATTGGCTGAACTATTTATGACGCCATCAGAAGCATAGCTGGCTAGACAGTCAAGTGTCAGCTGCAGAGAATTCCTCCAATCAATATGAACATCCAATCTTTTCAAAATGTCTCCAACATCCTCAAAACAATTTACAAAATTAATTTTTCTAGTGAACAATCAAAATTTTATAAACTATTTCAAAGAAGCAGCACCAAATCACAACGTGCTAAAAATTCAAAGTTGCTACATAAAATCAGGTCAAGTTCAGCACTGAAAACCAAAAAAAATAATAATATATTTTTAGAATTTAGGGTATCTAACCTGTGACTTATGTTTTGATTATTTTTTTTTGAGTACCTCACTGCAATAAAACAATCTGGCAATATGAGCACTCTGGTGCAGTTTTACGTCTACAACTTGAAAAAAACACAAAACTTAAAAACAGGGCAAAAACATAAACATAACAAATTGCCAAGCTTTTTAACCCGTCCAGTCATATTCTGCTGCTGTTTCATCACTTTTATAACACAGAAAATGTGCATTCGTGCAATAATGGCAACTTGCCATAAGTGAAATCTTAGATTATAATGCGCATCTTTTAGATTATATCATCCATAAATTGCTGCTTTACGCATGTAGAAAAACACACCTCACGTATAAGTGTGCATACAATGAGACAAGTTGTGATTTTAAATTGTTTAGGAGTTTGTTTTTGTAAAGTAGGCTAGTACACTTAAAAGTATAACCTTAGTTTTTCTTCTGTGTTGGTATTACATTTAGTATAATTTCTTTCTGTGCAGGAAAGCTACAGCTGGAGTATTTAATTCAATATTAAAAGTAAAAAAATAAGAAAAAAACTCAAAAAACATCTATAAAACACGCCATTAATTTAAAATAAATAAAATTAAAATTAAATTAACTGTGTAATAATACCACAGATGATTTCCCTTCTTTCAGGATATGTATGTTCATGTTTTGATTACTGTTAGCATTCTCTGTTTGTTGCTAGTGTTCCAGACAGTTGGATCGGTTCGATGTCGAAAACAATAGGTGCATTCAATTCCAAATGGATAAACTGTTTATCTTGATTCTTTGATTTTCACTGGGCGGAAATGACGTTTTTTACGTCATTTTCCAACAATCGGTTTATCCATAAACCGCTTTTACATAAACCACGTTGAGGGTTGTTTATGCTGCTGAAATCTTGTTTATGACAGCATTCTTGGCAGCCATTTTGGATTCGAGATTGATCGAGGTGGCACTCGATCGACTTTATTAAGAGATTTCACTGCTTTTTTATATATTTTTTTACTAGATTTCAACACTTTTGGTATACTTTAATGTATACTACTATTTTATAGGAACTTAAAATGTCAACTGAAAGGAGAAAACTACAACAATCCAGACATGGATTTTGGATTAAGAACTAGTTCCGATCAAGGAACTTGACCCTAGAATATTTAAGTTTGCAACTACGCCTGCACAGACTGAAACTTAATAACACGTTCAATGCTTAAAGCAGATTAAACTGATTCTCTATAATCAGATTTAATTATGCTTTTATAATCTCTTTGGAATTCAACGCACCTACTGTGATAAATTAGGATAGGGACGTGTCTGTATAATGGTAGTGAAAAATTTTAATTTTATTTATTTAAAAAGATAAGACTATATCCTACTTACACCAAAAACTTCTATTTTTAATACGTGTCATTCACACTTTAATTATATTAAAGGTCAAGTGCAGTCAAAAATTTAATTTTAATTCATGAAAGAGTGTTAACAATAACATGTATTTCATTCTTTTATTGTTGCTTATTTATGTTTTTATGGGCAGACACGTCAACAAATCGCAGTGCTTTCAATTATCGAAAATCTCATCAGCAGAACCAACTGTTACTTACACCAGTTTTTTAAATGTTATATGTGAAAATCAAAAAGTTTTTCTTGGATAATAAACTTTTTTTATATAAATATTTTGTATATTTTGTAAAGTATAAAATTCATCACATTTTCTCCTGTGTAAAAAAAAATTTTTTTTTTTTCTTTTTAAATTTGCTTGGGGCTTTTCAATTTGCATGGAATCCCCAAGTAATAAACTGTAAAGCGTGGTATGCACACATATTTTCATACGCTATATAAAAAAACTATAAAATAATATTAAATAAAGCCACACAATGTATCTAACATGAAAATTGGATTGACAATACTAGCATTGACTTCATAATTTATTCCTGATTGAATATTCATCAATCACAAAGTTGAAAAATGACAACTAAAACAAAAATCCAAAATTGCATAGTGTTCCTGTTTTATAGACATAGACCTTCAATTCAATCTAAAAACGAAAAAAGCACTTGATTTTTTTTTAGAGAAAAATCTTTGATGAGAGAGACAAATTCCTGAGTAAAAAAATCAATCTTTGTAACTGAAAGAGGGAAGTGGAGTGGAACTATACGTGATAGGAAACAATAAGGAAGAGAAAAAAATCAAGAGAAACAAGTTTGGCAGACAACCAAAGAAATTTAATGATTTCTCTACTCTTTCTGTGATTAGTTCTATCCAAAACTCTCCTTGATCTGACAGAGATTTAAAAAGAAAACCAACTTGCCCAGAATATAAAAAGTATTTTAAATGCGGGAGCAAAGTCAGCAAACCTAAACTTCAGTTGCTAAAAACTTTATGTGGTGACATTTTTTGACACTCTAAATGTATTGTAAGTTGTTATTTGGAGTCTAAATGACAGTTTAGTAAAATATCATTTTTTCACCCTCTAACCTTTAAAAATAAATGAAACGTTTGAAGTACCTAAATCCCGTAAGGTCTTAATACCAAAGACAGTCTTTCCTGCAATACCACAGAACAAATCAAATCAAGCGCCGACAAAACTATAAATATTTCATACAATTTGATTAACATTGCTGAGATTCATAATTATTAATTATTTACAAAATTGATAAAAAACAATTCCACATTTGCTTCCCATTTTTATTCAATCTAAGTCCTCAAAAAGTTCATTTTTTTAACATGATTCTTTTAAAAAAACTCAACCAAAAGTCATTAAAAGAACTAAAAACTCACCATTAACATCATAATTTATTATCGTATAATAAAACCAACCTGTACACCTACTAACATCTTCAATCCTCATTTCAATAAAAAAATTATCATTTTTCTTTTAAATGTTAAAACATTTCCCATCCACCATCTGGTGAGAACTGCGGTTGACGGCTGTGTTGAATGACTCATTAAAGCCAATTGCCTATCCTAAGGGCCGTAAGGGGTAAGTGGAAAGAATGCAGCACAGCACATTTATGATACTTTAGCCATCCGTTGATGCATTACTACACATCGGAGCGTGAAAAGCCATCTAACAAGGTGAGACGATGTCACCCAAAACCCCTCTTGTCTAACTTTTCTATCCATTGATCGCCCATTCGAAAAAACTCCACCCAAAAAAGCAAACCTTTGACGAAATCCACTCGAGACATTAGTTGTGTGCCATCCCGTAAATATCTCTTAATAACTACAATTCAATTTGCTTCTGCCAAAAAAATAAATTAGTTATTATCATCATCGGATGATCTTTCCCTCGACATTTAGTAAAAACAAGTTGACACATGCACTCCGATCAATTCCGTTTAGTTGCTACTTGTCTCCTCTTTTGGCCGAACTCCAAAACTTAAGTTGGCAATGGCAACATATCCGTTGTAAGCTGCAGACAGATTTACACTATCAAACTACCTCGAATCACACTGTCGACCAGCATTATCAGACGACATTTTATGTTTTCATCCCAACGAGTTGGAGATAGATGAAGATATGGCCGACCCTCCATCAGCTGACATCTGCTCTTTTGTCCCCACTTTTATATCTCCGTTTACCCTCGAGGATAACGACTTTTGACCTTCCCGCTTATCTCATTTCCCGTCACGGAACATTTAATTCACTAAATGAGTTTGCGTTTCTCATCTATGACTGATTTTACACATAATTACGCGGGATAAAATAAACAATTGGCATAAATTAATTATTTTTTTTAAAGATTGAATAAGTTGTAGCAGAAAAAAAATGCAAGAACCAATTAAATTTTCATAACCTGACAATCGCATTTTGGCAGTTACACTTCTCTTGTAGTTTAAAGTGTTTAATACTTAATGCCAACTGCACTTCTAAGTCTTTTTTGACATACAATTGTCGTGCATTCATAATGAGATGAATTTTTTTTGATTTTTTTACAATTTTTGCAATACGAAGTTTGAATTTAGAATTGTCATAATGATAAAATTGATAATAACAAATGCAAAGTGGGATCGATAAACAGAGGTTTGTTTAATGAATAAAATTCAGGGTTTATTATTATACGCAAATCTGTATAATTTAGCATCGCAGCAGATTAATCCTAGCAAATAAATCCCAATTGGCCAAATGGGATGAAATTAAACCTCATGCACACTGATAGAAAAAAAATCGCCATTTTACTCCATTTCTGGAGTTATGCATTGTCCTGTTTCTCCATAATCAGAGTTACTCCAAAACGAGAGTTTGGTGTGTGAAAAACTCCATTTTTGAAGTAACAATACTTTGAAATGGAATATCAAAACTCTGAAATTGAAGTATTATCAGAGTTGGGCGAAAAAGCGCCATCGCGCTATCGCTACTGTGGCGGCGCTGAAATTTCGCTACTTTTTATTGCTAAGCCGGAAAGTAGCGCCAATTACATTTATGCCCTAAATAGCAAAAAAGTAGTGCAAGTTGAACTACTTTTACGCTATTTCCATACCTAGGCAAAACGTCACACAAACGTCATTCAAATGGCATTTATGCAGGAATCCCTCGCCAGAGTCAATGGAACGTTCCATTACTCTGACGTTGAAATAGCGGAAAAGTAGCGGGAAAAGTAGTGCATCGCATGCGCTTTATTTTCAGCATGCAGCGCCGCGTTGCTACAAATTTTTAAGTAGTGGTAGCGCAATGGCGGTTCACTATTTCATAAATTTGTAGCGCAATACTAGCGGCGCTATTTTTTTCAGTAGCGCGCCCAACCCTGAGTATTATTACTCTTTTAAATGTGAGATTTGGCCATGGGACAAAATGAAGTAAAATGTAAACATTTTTCTATGAGTGCATATTAAAAATTGTAGATAAAATCGCGTGAATTAAGTATGACAAAGTAACGGAAGTACATAAAATGTACCAAGCGCCAAAATAAAGTACGGTGTTCAAGGACAGTGTAAAGTTGGAAGGTTTTGAGCCAAGTCAACTCGTTTCTAGCCCAATCGTTTCCGACAGTTTGGCTATATAAAAGAGCAGAAATGAAAACGAAAGTGGAAACATTTTTATTTTTATCCACAATTTTCTTCACGGTCCAACTTTTCATCAAGGTAATAACCGAGTTTGTTATGTAATCATTTACATCTGCTTTAATCAGTTGGTATGTAGTTGAGACAAGTAATTGGAGATGTTCTACTTTGCTCTAAGACCATTACATGTCTTTGCTTGTTGTTGTTTTTTTTGCTTGTCTTATATGGTCCACTAAACGAGTTTATATCGATCAAAGTTAAGATCGAGTTCGAGCTGGACTTGAGCTGACATAAGAAATCGTAATTAATTACGTTTGTGTTGTTTATTTGACGCAGTTTTTAATTTAACGTTAAATTTTGGATATTATTGAATGATGTGATTCCTCACAATTTCGGTACTAATCCCCTTTTCTTATGTTTTCCCACTTATCAAAGCCTGTTCAACATTTGTAGCTTCAAACACCAGTAAGCTCATTCAAAAACTCTAGCACGACTCGTGCCACGACTCATAGCACGCGATTCTCGTGTCATATTGGTCATGTGACTCATGTTCCATCTAGTGCTAAGCTGTTAAAACGAGAAAAACAGCACAAACTCTCACACCATGTGTTAAGAGAGATTCTCGTGCTTTTTATGCCAACTTAAGCAGCCATCTTGGAAAACCATAGACCTAGAGAATGTTAAGTTGGCATTTTTAGCCAAAAATACTACTTTCTAACCTTTATTTGTACCATTTGATAAAATTCTTGAAGTTTTCTTTTCCGGACAACCATTTTGATTTACTACAATAACATCCAGATTAAGATCTTGTGTATTCTTAAAGTGGATCTTAATCCGGTTCTTGTTTGTAGTCACATGATTAACATTTCATCACACTCGTGTTAAACATAAAACGAGCGCATTCAAATACTAAGAACGTGTTTATCAGTTTAGGGCTCGTGCTCGTTTTGCACACAACGAGCACAAAAAAGTTTCTGAATGTGTAAATTTGCAATTATGTCGTTTCGTTGTTCCACTCGGTGCTAAGCATGAATCTTTAGTGTTTTTATGGGTTGATAAGTATTGATGGGTGAAAATATCACAATATAGTTTCAAAACTTTAAATATCTGCACAGTTACAGTAGCTCCCCTACAGTCGCCGCCCGATATCTTAATGCTAAAATTGAACTGCGCATCGCCATCTGCGCACAATAATCACACCTTACGTGAATGCTCGTTGTTGTAAATCAAACAATAATAAACATACAAGATCATATATTATTGTTAATTTTTTATATTTTAAACACAATAATTATGTTCACAACGACAGCGGACTATATTTTGATGTAGCACGCATCAGCATTCGCAATTGATGTGCGCAGTTGGTGATGCGCAGTTCTATTTTAGCATCAAGATATCGGGCAGCGACGATAGTATTTGGAACAATCCACGACCTGTTCAGATTGATGCATTCCATTATGCAAATGACATGTGTATATCATAACCCCTGGTCGTAAATTGAGTATACACACGCACTTTGATTCCAAAAAGCATTAGTATAAATGTCAATTCAGTATTCCAAATAGGACTAATGATATTTTTAAGTGTCAAGTTGTCATTATTTTATGATTATTATTTATTGTTTAGTAATACTATAGTCTATAAATTCAAGTGATATTCTTTTGGCCTTGATATTTATATATCTCAGAAATTAGATTGTGCAGTGATACAAGCCAGATGATAATCACGATTCCCGCGGTGTAACCAGAAATTTAATTTGGGCGTGCAAACGTTTTTGTTTGCTTATAATTATAAACAAATGAAAATGGAATTTAGTTTTTTGATAATGATACTTGGAAAACTTCATACTTCCATCGAAGCTAAACTTTGCGATTCTCTTTTAAAGTGAATTAAGCAAATTTAAGTGGTTTGCTGGTTTGGGGTTTTGGTGACTATATGTACAGTGAAAGCCCTTTAATCCTAACATACTGCAGTTTAGGCGACACTCGTGAGCTCACACCCACCGAATGTCCGCCTAAGTAAAATACACACTTCAGACCACGAAAAAAATCCCGAATACTAAAAAAAATTAAATTAAAACTTGAAAGCCATCAATTTATTAAAATTAGATTTCAAATGTTTAAAATTTAATTTTTAATGGCATTGACCCCTTTAAATTATACACCGGATGAATGATTAATGATAATCTAATCTACTTAAACCAGAATACCAATTGAAAACTTAAATCCAAATTTTTTTTAAATTTTCTAAATTATTTTAAATGTTAAATATTACTTAATAATATGTAATTTCTGTTTAAATCAAAATTGGCACACGTATTGTATTACAGATTAGAAGCTCAGATTTTCCCATCGTCATCTTGAAATGGAATTTATCCTCTGAAAAAATCAGAGCCAGCATCACCCGATTTATGCGAAGAACTTAACTCATTTGCCGACAAATGGGGTAGAAAAATGATTGAGTAACAAAAATAAAAATCATCGCGGTTCGTCTGCACCAGTAAACAACAAGAAAAGATCAATTTAGCGTAAAACGAAGTGATTTCTTCGCTCAATAAATTCAAGTGTTATTATGTCATACCGAGCAGCTAAGTACAAAAACATACAAATGAAGTACTTCTAATAAGTCATAATAATCACAAAAGCACTTTTCTAAATGTATGAAAATTTGTGATATTTGCTCTAAATTTCTCACATTCTTGTTGCTATGTGGGACAGGCCATTGGTTTTCTGTCACATCTTCATCTAATTATTCAGGAAATATAGTCTAGAATGAACATTATACGTATAATTAAGCGTGATGCACATTTAAACATTTAAACATTTTTAAAAATAATATTAATGATAAATTGCAAACCGCAATCTTTTAATTTTCCAACTGATCAATTTTTCTGCAAAATGTCAGTACTCAAAAATCTGATTTTTTTTCTTAGAAATCACCCGGGTTATTAAATAATTATCTTTCGAAGAAATTCTCTGAAATCACTCTCCACTTCAAATAATATTTACTGACTTGCAGAAAAGCTATTCTTTATGCGACAGATGAGTAGCAACTGCAGTGACTTAACTGGAATGAAGTCATCAGACGGAACATGTATAAACTGCAAATTTTTATAGTTTTTAAGAGGTACCATATCTATGTTTGTTCCAAACTGTTTCCGTTTCCACTGCTAACCCACTGACATTAATGGAATCAATATAGACATCCCTCATACACTTTTAAGTTGACAATTCATGAGCGATGGAATTTGACCCGTAGTTGAGCAGTTTATATGTGCACCACATAACCCCTAAAGTGATAAAAAGCTCGTAAATCATTAGCAGTTTGTTGTTCTTGTTTAAATATTGCTATGCATTGTAATTAACAATGATCAAATTTAATGTCTACTCTCTGCTTCATATTGTTGTGTAAAGAAAAAAAATTCAAGAAAAGAGAGAACTTTTTTCTCTCTCTTTCTCAATTCCAGTAACAATTGCTGGCATCAGATAGCAAATATATTCACAAAAAAAATGTTTAGAATTCCAGCCAAAATTTTTAACAAATTTTTTAAACAAAAATTATTATTTTTTTTTTTTTTTAAGTATTGCGACTTTCTGCCCTCTAAAAAAAAATATCAAAACTCAAAACAATTTTTTTTGGGTATTATTTTCCATTCAAGTTAATTGTCAACTCATAAATCATATCCATTTCGATACACTAAATAATTCCAAAAACCAACTTGGCATGATGAATGCAAACATCAAACAGACGCGCATCATTTTTCATCTTTATCTTGATTTTTTTTACCCCAACCACCCCTCACTTTATCTCTTGTTGTTTACAACCATACTCACAATGCTCCTATTGTCAACAGAAAAACCACAAAAAAAAAAAATTTTTATTTTCATTTTTCCCTCCTTTGTCGCCCCCAATCTCAAAACCATAAACATAAACTTTTAACCACTTTACAATTGAGCCGAAAAAATCCATTAAAATAACATTATTAAAACCGATAAAAGCCAGCGAAACGTGAGCAGAACGCGACAAAATGCCCGTAAACTTTTATTTTGTAACAAACTATCGAAAAAGCATTTTAAAAAAAATCGCACTTATTTAAAAAAAAAAAAAAGGAATTAATGGAAATATAAACATAAAGCCTACCTGGTGGGAACATAAGCAGTAAAGCCCATTCGAGAATAAAACATCGAAACTTTTTTAACCAAGGCCAAGTGCGGTAAATGAGTTTGAGGTGGGCTTTTTTTTCTGTTTCTTGACAACTGCATCCATGCCAGTATCATTCACGCAATATGATGGCAAAACCTTGTCCGACTCGCCTTAAACTAACTTCCGGGGCCACGTGCAATTCCGTTGTTATGGGAAATGAAGCGCCAATTGTACATCGCATTTTACTCCAGCGTTTCCGAGGATGGCGGTAGCGTAATGCACAGACGCAACACAGGGCATGTTTGTACCACGTGCACTTTGCGGGGTTCCCCGTCATCTCCCCATCGGATGTGGTGGCGCTAGTGCGATCAATGGGTGAAGACCATGCAGGTCGAGTCGATTTAAGAAGGGGACACAGAAGCCGAAAATAAAAGTGAAGATGGATAAGTTTATGAATTTTTTTTTTTTTCAATTTTTATCTTTATAAAATTGTTTTATGACATAATTAAAAACTTTATTGTAAATTTTGATTTTTTTGGACTTTATAAATTATTTTCGATATATATGATGTACTGCAGTAAAAAAAGAAATCAATAAAGACAACTTACATGCGGTATTTAAGGGCGTAAATATGATGTGTCAAGTGATTTTCTGTGGGCGGTATTAATTTTTGTTGTGGTTTAGTTAAAGTCATGTTTTTTCGATGTTAAATGAGTAATGGATATTCTGTGCACCTTCAAAAGTGATTTGTTATGTATTGTATTGTATCTTTTGACTGATTGATGGAACATTTTATGACTTTGTCATCATTTTAAAAAAGTTATTCTACCAAAAGTTCTCTCTCTTCTTTTTAAATTTGTCTCGTCTTATACAACAGTTGCACTTTGCGCATGCGTATCTAGGTCATCTTAATTGCACCTATAGAATTTTGAAAAATAGTAAGCGCTTATCACTCTTGTTAATAGTAGACACCAAAATAGTAATAAAGTCATTGTTGTTTATCATATGATAATGATGATGTCACGTATTCATGTCTTAAAAGTTTGTTTTTATTGGGCTCAATCTTCATATTTTAAATTACTGCAGTAGTTCTTTACATAAAGAGTCAGCCTAGGTTCCCACACACAAAAAAACGCGCGATTCCATTTTGCGTTTTGCCTCAAAATCGTGCTATTTTTAAAATTGAAATTTTTTCTATGTTTTTCTGTGTTTTTGCTGCATGTGGAAACCTAGAAAAATTTTAAAATTTTAAAAATAGCGCAATTTTGAGGCAAAACGCAAAACGAAATCGCGCGATTTTTGTTGTGTGGGAATCTAGTCTGAGCTGGGTTCTCACTTGCGATTTTTCCGCTTTATCGCGCGAATTCCGTGCGGAAAACTGACTTCTAAATTGCGCTATTTTTAAAATTGAAAATTTTTCTAGGTTTTTCTGTGTTTTTGCTGCATGTGGGAACCTAGAAAAATTTTCAATTTTACAAATAGCGCAATTTTGAGGCAAAATAAGTTTTAAAAAACCACAAAACGCAATAAAATCGCGCGATTTTACTGCAAGTGAGAATCCAGCATTAAAGATATTCTAGAACCGTAGAACTATAAAAAATTGGCAACAGAAGCAATATCACCTTATTTGACCCATCACATACTATAAATGACATCCTTAAAGATATTCATAAACTTTATTACCAAGAATTGTCTTGGGTTATTACATAACGCCAGTGCATATACTCATAGGTCAAAATCGATGCAAAATTTCCAACAAAAAAAAAGTTCCAAAAATAATAATTCTTAGTTTTAGATCAAATTTGCATTTTTTTTTCAAATTTGCTGGCACTTTAAAAATATTAAATGATTGACTTATTCGTGGTGTATATAGCAGCTGCGAAACATGATAAATAAGAAAAGATTCAATTTACAAACGGAGACTTGATATCGTTGTTGGCTTTAAAGAAGCACGTATTTTGCATGCTAAAAAAATATAAAAAGTAATGTGATCAACGTGGTTAAGGTATACGCAATGGGAGGTGTGAGTAAAATGAAGCCACGTTTGAATTAAATGGCTGCGCGACACAATCAGCTTTCAATTCGTTCGGGCAATTTGAAGTCAGCCATGCATTGATCGCCAAACCAAACTATTCACACGTAGAACAGTTGGTTTAAGAGGATGGTTTTCGAGTCTCGTCCGTAATGGTAATGCAGTACTGCGGTTAAATGTTGCGAAGAGGAAGCTTCAGTGTCATGCAGTGAAGCAAGATGCCAACGTAACCTGTTTTATATTTTGTTTGCATCTGAATTTACACATAAGGTAGAATATTTATTTGTTTAACTTAAAAAAAAAATGGAAAAGTTTGAAAACTAATTTTTTTTTTTTTAGAATAAGTTCTCCGTAACTCAAAATTTTTTTTTTTTCTCACAGCAATGCGTTTTGATTTATTTTGCATGTAACTGGCATATGAACTGCACAGATGCCACCCACACATGAATCAGTGATAATCTGGACATTTAATATCAAAATTTCTCAGTATTCAATCACAATTATTTAAAATATTTAAATACGCATTTAAAAACACTCTAGTGGTCATTTTTCCCCATTTTCATCCCATAACTTTTGTTTTTGTTTTTATTATATCTTCATCTTTTGACATCAGTTATTGATGTGATTCTGAGTTTTAAGAGAAATCTGGAGACATTCCAAATGTTTCTTTCTGCTCATTCTATGTTCCTCCCTTGATGGTACCTCGTAGCCATAATGAAACTACTAAAGTTGAAATAAAAACGGACGACGCAATTTGGCGCGTCTTCTCAATGCTGTAATGATTGCCGCTTGAACGCGCAGAACTTCACTTTTGATCGCGGACGTCGTCACTGACCGAAAGTGGTAATAGCCCCTCAACATCTCTGGATTATCTCGCTTAAGCAGGAGGCGCAACTGACCATAAGAATACCATTGAAAACTGTGAGTTTGGATCAATACAGCATCATTCTAATGAACCCCATTGACCAATTTGGGGATATCAGCCCTCAGCTTTTGTGAATTTTAAATGTTTATAAAAATATGATTTTGCTAAAAAAATTATAAAAATTTGCTTTATTGCCCCTTTAAAGTGCTATTCATGTGAATAAAAAAATTCT
Source organism: Strigamia maritima (assembly GCA_000239455.1). Taxonomy (NCBI): domain Eukaryota; kingdom Metazoa; phylum Arthropoda; class Chilopoda; order Geophilomorpha; family Linotaeniidae; genus Strigamia; species Strigamia maritima. Next base: position 185,589 of record JH431868.1, on the reverse strand, counting down.
AAAATTCTAAAAAAAGGATAAAATCCAATTATCGGTATCTGATGGTGTTATCTTCCATGACCTAGTTTTTTTACCACGAACAATTTTAAGACAAAAAAAATATTTTGTAATTGTTTAAGCTAAGCAATTTCAAGTCTCATTATTAAGTGTATATAGGGTTAATAATATAAGTGTTGGCTGTTGGGTGGCCACTAAAATGACATTTCAATTTTTAGAGCAAGGGGTTGGTTGCTAAAAATAATAAAGAATAATATTTGTGATTGTGGATTATTTTTCTAATATAATTATATTGAAACTGCGCTGACTATCAAAACATTGATGTTTCACTGCATCGCTTGTTTGTTAATGTAAAGTTTTCAAGTTTCAATGTTTATTTAGCATCTTAGCAATTCAGAAAACAACTTGACTCGTGAGTCGTGACATTTTTAGCTTCACCATTAAAATGAGTACAAACTGAAACTGTTCCCACGAAACAAGAAAATGTCTAAACAACATTTTTTTATAAACATATCTCGAAATGTTGATTCAATATAAGAATGTCTTTTTTTATCAACATTATTTCAACATTCAAACATAACAAAATGTTGATTTAACATTCAACCGATATTTCCACTGTTAGATTGTTGTATCAAAATGTTGTTACAAAATGTTGCATATTAACAACCCATATTTAATATGGATTGTTAATATGCAACATTCAGTAGATGTTCGGAAATATTGGTTGTTGATATGCAACATCCATTTGATGTTTATAAAAAATATTTTCTGAATGTTGTTTAGACTTGTTCTTGTTTCGTGGGTTGCGTGACTCAACATTTCTGCCGTGTAACAATTTAGTGTTGCAATAATAATAAACTATAGAGCACTTTAAAGTAAACACTAAAGAAAATTGATCTCAAGAGAATTATTCTATTCAACAGCAGCATAATAACTAATATAGTATAAACACGGCCTTTGTATATAATGGCACAATACAATGTATAAATGAATTTCTATGCTTTCGTTATAAAAATAATAAATTTAAAATTTATGCCTAATACTATGCCAGAAAAACATTTATTGAAGAAACTCAACAACTATAGTGCAGCCAACATGCGGTGTTTTTATGTCGTCAAATTTCTTGGCAATGAATACTGTGGTATTGTGCAGCTTGGATTCCAATAAATAAAATTCATATTTAAAGCTTCAGCCGTTATAATCAGATAAAAAACTTATCTAGGTCGTAAATTCTATACATAGACACAGAAACCTTGTACAATTTCAATTCCAAAAGTAACTCATAGTTAGCATACAATATTGTACGGTATATCCTAGGCCTGTGCGATATTTTTCCAACCCGATGCGATACGATATTGCTCGAAAAGCGATATCGATGCGATATATCGTAATACTGCAATATCGTTAGAAACGATATGGCAATATTGCGATATTCGACGATATTGCAATATATGGCGATATAGCGATATTGCGATTGATGTTTTAGAGGTTTTTTAATTGTTTTTTGACATTTTTTGGGTTTTTTTATTGCTTTTTTGGTTTATGACGTTTATTGGTTTTTTTATCATAATTTTCCGTTGCCGATATTTCGCAATATGGTGATATTCTACGACATGGTGATAATACGTGATATGGCGATATAACGATATCGCATAATATCGCCATATCGCAATATCGCAGCAGCGATATATCGGCAATACGATATATTGCCACTGTGATGGGCAACAATATATCGCGATATTTGTTTCAAAAAATTATCGCGTTGCGATATATCGCAATATCGCACAGGCCTAGTATATCCTAAATATATCTGATTCCATTAATTCACTATTGTCTATTAATAGAAATTATGGACTTGTAAGAAGGAGGAAAAAAGCCCCAACTAATATCGTAATTCTTCATTAAAAATTTTTATGATTGAATAATTAATGTTCGCCATCTTTAAATTATTTTTTAAAGTTTCCAGAACTTTTTAAAAAATCATTTTGTACCCCAAACAGCTCATTTGAGTTTGATTAAGGACATTGAAGGCTACTACTGGCATGGCGTTGTTTCTGACTTCACAGTTAGTAATCCCCATGTTAAATGCATAGGTTTACATCCCAATTGGTAACAATCGCGCACATTCTCGATTTTGTCTCGCTTTTATCGCTCACTTTTTCATATTGTAGTCTGCTCGTTTTCACAACTTCAACATTATATATAAATCCTTTAATATTTATTTTTCAAAATAAATCGCAGAACAATTATTTGAGGAACATGCTTGATGCAATGAACCAATAAAAAATCTGATGTCGTAAACCCTTTAACCTGTGATTCTGGCCCACTACGTAGCACCATAAGTTATTATTCCTTTGTAAATATCATTTGTTTTCGAATGATCAGTTATATGTAATACCACAAGAAAGAGCGCGATTGTTGCTGTAGTCGTTCGCGACGGAATTTTCCTGTGTGATAAGATCACATTTTAAAAATTCTCAAATAATTTCCAAAATTTTATAATTTTAATTCAAAATTTCATTTGATTTCTCTTCCCTCTTTTATACATACCTGATTGAAGAGGCCTAATTATTAATTGCATTAGATATAGTCGGGGAAAGTCGGGGAAATAAAATTAGCTATATTGATTGAGGTTTACAACTAAAATTACAATAATTAGAATGAAGGGATGGTGCACCGAGAGCAGGAAAAGGTCGAGCCTGGAAATTGTTTAAGTAGTTGAGTTGCTGTGTCTGCATGGTGTAGATTAAGCAAATAACTTTCGATGACTTAACCACGGACATAACAAGAGTTGAGAGAAACTTAACGAATTACTTATTATACACTAAAATTATTTTTGTCACCAATATCTGCCACAGCTTACAGCGATAGAAGCCATTCAAAATCATTAATGTAATTTATCCAGTCAAAATAATTACATGATGTTGGAGCAAATGCATGATCATTACTTGCATCGTCTCCATCCACCGCTAGGTGGATGGAGGACATCTCAAATTCTTTCACCGAATGTGTAAATTCCCCTAATGTGCTTTTCTTAAATAAACAAACACATGTTGTTAAACTGTTGACCAGTACACATCATCTCCATTTTTCTCCCAACACAATTTGTCATAATTTCTCGATGTCCGAAGCCCTTAGCAGTATTTGTAATCGACGGTAGATGGCGGCCAATTACGATCGACATGATATCATATGACGAAATTTGGCGCTGAAATTGTATTTTCGATCCAAAAAATAATTCAATGCATTTTCAAAGGCGGGTTTCCACAGATTTCAAAAACTTTAACGGAATTTCACGGCACGGTATATGGGTGATCTGGGTTATCTGCGATTTGTTTCACGTGTTATTAGCAAATGGGGATATGACTTAAAGGGATTCTACGAGTTATTATGGCCTAGAATTTTATATTATTTTTTTTAAGGTTATGTAGCGACGGTACTTAGCTAATTGGAGTTTTCCAAAATTCGTCGTCGCGATTTGCAATTGTGGGCGGGACTAGTTATAACGGGAGGCTTCGGATTGGCTCCACTATTTTTATATCGATCGTGCAGGAATTAGAGTAATTATGAGGTTTTCCTTATAGTTATGAGTTTATAACTCATAACTATAAGGTTTAATGCAGTGGCGCAAACTCTCTATTGTTATTAAACTGTTCCCCTAAGTACACATTGTCTCCATTTTTCTCTCAATATAATCTGCTATTTAACAACATTTGAAATGCTAAAAATACTGCAAAGGTTGATAATTGTTTACAATTACAAGCAACTGTTATGTAATATGTAATATCGACAAAATATTGTACTACATGCAATTATTAATGATTGTTTTTTGTTTGAATTTTTAAATATACAAATTCAAACCATAATTTTGATTTCCCGTTAAAAAACAAGTGTAGCATCCACATCCTCATCCTCATCTTCATCCTCATCCTCATCTTCATCCTCATCCTCGATTTCTCATCCGCATGACATTTTCAATTTACAACTCCATCCTTTTGCGGCGCCTAACGGCAAAATCTGAAAACTATTTTAGTAGCTATTTCAGCCAATAGATGGCGCGCCACTACTAAACTTGAAATGCTGAAAAGTTTCGCCATTGTTTATTATTTAATTATTAATAAATAATAATTAATTTTAATTAATAGGACATGCCAATCGATCCAAACAATCTGATTTAATGATTAATGATAAACAATTTTGCAAATCAAATTGCTCACACATGAGCACGTAATTAATTCCCTATTCACACTAATTAATTATTCACGAATCAGTCATCATACCTGCAGGTGTTGTCAAACATCATTCAGTAGAACAACATCATGAAACAACATCAAACAAAACCTTAACTGTGTTGACAAATATGATATATAATAAAAAAAAATAATAAAAAAGCAGAAGCGAGAGCAGAAGTGACAAATCAAAACAAAAAAAAAATCAAAACCAAAAAAAAAAATAAATCCAATTTTTTTTCCAAACACAAACATCCAGTACAAACATTTTAAACCCACCTCTCCCTTAATCCCATCATATTTCAACAAAGATTTGACATTTACAGTTGACAATAGCCACAAAAGAAATAGCACAAGAAAATAACCAACGTTGAAAATAGTAATTTTTTTTTCTGCTGTGGACAAATAAGGAAGCAAAAATATTAATAAAAAAAAATTGGGTGGAGAAATTTAGGATGTGGGTGGGGTCACAAATCTTTTTTGATGGATTAAAAATTGCTGAAAACAATGTGTCATTCAAAAAATTAATTAAAAAAAATATTTTGTTTTCATTTCCAACTGAATTAAAATTTTAAAAATATTTACACGAATCATTATCGTGCCCATAGAAACTCTAAACGATCAAAAATCATGCGTTTTCCTACCGTAGGAACTCCACGAATGTCGACGCTTCTTGCGATGCCGCCGAAGCTTGCGCAACATCTGTCCCACTGAAAAAGAAAACACTCAATTATGAATTATGAATTTTAACTGCCGTATAAAAAGATAAATTCTCTAAATTATGCTCATAAAACTCTTTTATTACTTTAATAACATTTCTATTTTTATTTCGGATTCCAAGCTTCAATTTTAAAAATTTAATTCAATTTTTGAACTATAAAAAAAATCCGTTCTTAAAGGATATTTGATGTTAGGGTGGAGTAAGAGTGAGTTTCGATCAATAACATATCTCCGCCTTTACTAATACCAAATCCTTAAATAATAAATGCAACCAAACCCACATCTTAAAGAAAACTTTGTTTTTACAAATAATTGCTTAAACGAACACGTCAATCATTGTAAACATCTGCACGCTACAATATTCTCATTCAATTTACATCATGTCAGCATCATAAATTTACTTCACGTTATATAACACCAGAAATTTGTTCGAATTTTTTCATTTAAAAAACTAAAAAATTATTATTTTTTTCTTCTTATTTTAATGTTATGATTTTTTTTCTTTCGGAATCGAATTTCTGTTTAATGTAAAAGGTGTTGAAAGGTCTAGTTGGGGGTATTTTTTATACTGTATTTTATGTTATAACACGTGAAGAATGTGTATTGGAACCAAGGGTCAGGTCACGGTTTGCTTCAGGAAACATACAGAGACCCACAAAAGACACGTTGGATTGAATGTCTCGAATTCAACCGCCAAATAGAAAATTGGATTCCGAGTGAATTGGTCATCATCTCGTCTGCGTTGAATCCATAGGAGACGAGCGACGAGTCTAGATGCCTTGATGCCATATTTTACATGGAATATTTTTAAGATAAAAAAAAATTACATATTGAGTACTTTAAATGTTATAAAACGCAAGATTTTAATTATTTAAATTTTAGTTGTAATTTATAACTGTAATAATTTCAGATTTTTATTTCTGTCGAAATTCATCAAATTCGGTCTGAATTTCATCAAATTCGGTCTGAATTTCATCAAATTCGGTCTGAATTTCATCAAATTCGGTCTGAATTTCATCAAATTCGGTCTGAATTTCATCAAATTCGGTCTGAATTTCATCAAATTCGGTCTGAATTTCATCAAATTCGGTCTGAATTTCATCAAATTCGGTCTGAATTTCATCAAATTTGGTCGAATATTCTCTCAAATTTATTTATTCAAGTCATTTCTCATTCAGATCCATTGTTTACGTTCGTAGAAAACCCCATTTATCAATTGTTAAGCCAATGTAAGATACTGATTTCGCTAAGTGGCGTCGTATATCACTAAATCTTTTTATTTATAACATAACTGTAAGTTACACCGTGTAAAATAAGCCCAAAAAACTCAAATTTCTGCATTCTCTATTATCTGCATCCAATTTATCCTGACTTCGTCATGATATTATTTATATATTACTATTACACAATGATGAAAACCAGATAAATTGTATGAAGGCACAAAACTACTGTATTATATTCAACCATATTCAACACTATTCAACATGTTTTACAGAATGTTGCAGATTTTAATTACTTATTAATTCATTAATTTTTTTCTCTATTCTATTCTCATTATTTTAATACAAAAAAAATAATAAAACTTTTAAAACCTTAATTACAAACAATTGCAAAAATAACAAATTGCTGTATCGCTAATTAAATCTCATGTTTCCAAGTTTAAGTGTAATTAATTACAAATTGCTGAATCAGCGGCCAACAAATTCAAAACCGATTTGTTGCTTTAACAAAAATCCTGTCGTCTGCATTAAACTTTACTACATAAACAATCGATACATTAAAGAAACGCCATTCATTATAAAACATTAATATATATATCGTGATTTATTACTTCGACGCCATTTTACTTACCCCGTGCAACCAATTTGATAAATATTTAAATATTTTAATGTAAAAAATAAAAATAAATAAAAATACTAACTATATTTTCTCCACGTCCCCATATTAACTTCTTGTCGTTGCAGTGGATTTTTAAAAAGTTTCAGCAGCTTCGCAGCGCACGGCGACTCCTAAAAAGTAAATTATAACTGACATTAGGAAAAGTACCAACTTTACCTATTTCTATGACTATAAACTAATTTAAAGGCTTCAGTTTTGGCATTTAACTTCCGTTGTTTTTTTTTTTTTTTTTTTTTTTTTTTGAGTTGTATTAGTTTTTTTAAATAAAAATTCTAAGGAAAAAAATTTTACTGTGAGAATTAAAACTGAAGTTTATTTTTATTTTTAAGAATTTAATTAATTTGGTTTCGATCGTACACTTCGGGGAACATCACAGAGTCGAAATTACTAATTTAAGGGTTTTTTTGTTTGTAATGTAGTCAGATAAGACTAAAATATTTACAAGATTAAATCTTGGATTGCAGCGCTCAAAAATTATTTAATTAAAGTAGTCATGTTTTAGCCCAAAAAAATGACAAATCTGTAGGATTTCTTCTGAATGCAATTTAATTAATTTTTTTGTAGGAAAAAAAATTTATAAAAAATTCTAAAATACTAAAATTATACAAGCCGCTTTAAAACAAATAATTATTCTAGGTAAAAGTAGTTAAAAATAAAGAAATGTAAAATGTAATCGAAAACGAGCAAATTAAAAAGCGCAAATTAAAAAAGAAAAAATTTATGCGAAAACGAGCAAAAGTAATTAAAAATCAAATGTAATAAAAAATAAACAAAAAAAAAATAATTAAGAATAAAAAAAATTTCATCTAGAACCAACGAAAATAATTAAATCAAGTCGAAAACAAGTAAAAATCAAGCAAACTAAATTAAATTTCAGTACTGTATCTTTCCCAACAATTAATAAACAATATAAAAGTAATTATTTATCTAACCCAATTAATTGCAGGATAAATCAGTCACACAAAGAAATTGATTCATTCCCAATGCCGAACCGAATTAAACCTTTCAATTCTTAAAATCCGAAAACTCAATTAAATTACCATATATACTCGCGTATAAGTCGAGGATTTTTTAGACCAAATTTTTTTTTTTTTTATTTTTTTTTTTTTTAGTTATTTTTTATTTTACTTAAAATGGCTATTGACCCTCGTATAAATCGAACCAAATAAAAATAAAATAAAAAAATAAAATTTAGGGGGTCGATTTATACGCTTTTTGACACGTTTTAAGTCAGGGTCGACTTATACGCGGGTCGACTTATACGCGAGTTTATACGGTAGATGCAACTCTCTCGCTACAAACTTTAAGAATACGAATTAAACACTGATTAAATTATTCAGCTTTCTTAACTCGGTTAATATTTAACACCTGATAAGCACAGACAAGTGTAGAGCTCTTTTTATCTCGCACTATACAAAAATCTCCCCAACTCTTTCTCGTTTCTGCGGTATATACGCACGAGCAGTTACAATTATACGTAAAAGTACCTTTCCCTAAGGTTGGAATTGCAACTGCAATAGCCAGACACTGTGACATGGCATTTTGAGAAAATTAAATTTCCTTTTAAATGTCACCAGAATTAATGTAATGTAAAATGGCACGTAGGCCTATTTGTAAACAAATTAATTTCCCCAAGCAAAACACATATTAATAACGATACGCTTCATAATCGCGCATAAAACATCATTTTTCATCGTTTGAGAAATGTCCATTTCAATAAGTGCTTCATGCTAACAATTCATTTATCAAATTTCGTGCACAGTCATTCAACATTTAAAATATTTGCGCATCATGTTGAATGCACTGGATCTTCTAGAGTCTCCATCAACATTTTATTGAGTTGCGGGGGATTAGAAAAAATATTTTTTTGTCATTGTTTGTCACAAACACAATGTTGAAATAAATGACACTGTGTTTCTTCCGATAGGGCAAAGTGATCAGTCTCTGTCTTGATAAGACCAAGCACTTGAAGACGGATTACACACAACTGCACGTGTAAATAGGATTACTTATAAAAGTAAAACGGATAGTAAATTTAATTTCATTTAAGACGTCTGTAGAAAAAGAAAGATCAGAACGGAAAAAAATGTAATTAGAGAAATGTGAACAAATGTTAGGTAAGTAAAATAAAAGTTGGAAAGAAAAAAAAGAAAATAAAGTGGAAATTTAGCAAGAAATGACTTTTCGTGTGTAATCATTGAGATAAGAGACGCGCTAAGTTTAAGTGCACTGAAGTCTGTTTGCAGACATAAAAAGATTTTATTTTTTCCCTTCCTTTTCTATAACATTGAAGCGGTGATAAAAAGTGAAATGGTGTGAAATTGTGTTGTGGCTCAAAATAATTCTAGTTTAAAGTATTAGAAAAAATGAAAAACTAAAAAAATAGTTATAATTCTAATGTTATGATGTGTATTGTATTGCGGCAATTGTCATAAAAGAATGCTAAGAATTTCATTTAATTTAAATAATTTTTTATTTAATTTGAAATTTTAAAAGCACCGCCTGAATATTAACGCTCGCTTCACTGCTTCTCACCGGGCTAGTTTTCCATTAATAAATTCTTTAAATTACTAAATCTTTAAAGGAATACTGTAAAACATGTAAAAAACAAAAAAAATCACGTTGTGAAGTGCCAGAACTTTATTTGTTGAAATAATTGCCATTTTGGCATTTAATGTGTCAGATTTAAAAAATATGATTTACAGTTCCTTAAACCAGGAAATAAAAACATTAATGCCATTTTTATACTCTCCAAGTCCCCAGATATTTTTGGATGAGACACTAATTCGAATTAAGCTGTATGCACTAACATGTTCTTGCAACTTAATTCCTATTATGTCTAGTGCAAAAAAACACAGAAAATACATCAGCATTACGTACCTCTTTTTCTTTTCTTTTTTGCAGCTGAATGCTCATTTATTCAACATCAAATAATAAAAAAACAAAAACAAAAAAATTGAGTTATTTAACGCTGACTTTCCATTTTGTTTCCAAATTAAATGTAAATTTTAAATTTGAAAAATGGCACAAAACTTAATTCATCTCCAACACAAGCAAGAACACGCATAAAATGTGACATTTCCAGTGAAATTCCATCTGCTTGATTCGAAATTGACAAGCCGCTTCACGGAGCAGCATAAAGAGAAAATTTCCCAGTAAGTAATGAAATACTTCTCTCAATCTGTGGCCAAAGGAAATGAAACCACCAAAATTCAATTTTAATTTTCCAACAAACTGCCGCAAAAGTCATCACATGACTGAATTCTCTGATTTAAAATCCCAAAACCAAAAAAAAAAAAAAAAACTAAATCGTTTGGCAACCATTCAAAAAAGTTCCATCATCACTTAAAAACTTTAAAAATAAAAATTCGAAAGACTTTCAAAGCCATAATGGATCTCATACATATGAAAATGTGTGTAAATACCACTTTTTTCATCCTTAATCTCCTCTTAGTAGTTGAAAAGAATCTTTTGCTGGTTAACATTATTTCCATAAGGCCAATTCTTTTGTGTTGAAAAGCCAGTTGGCACGCAGACAAATGGCGTTCTCTACTCTACAGCGCCACCTTTCATATGAAGATGAATGGGTTTTTCAAAAAATAGTTTAATACAGCTTATCTCGCAAATTAATCCATAATTTAATAAGACTCAGCCTAGGTTCCCACTCAAGAAAAATCGCGCGATTCCGTTTTGCGTTTTGCCTCAATATCTTGCTATTGTTAAAATTGAAAATTTTTCTACGTTTTTCTGTTTTGGCTGCATGTGGGAACCTAGAAAAATTTTCAATTTTAAAAATAGCACAATTTTGAGGCAAAACGCAAAACGGATTTTTCTTGAGTGAGAACCTAGGCTGACAGTTCGAGCCGCGAAATTTGTCATATACTGTATAAACAAATAAAATTGTTGTGAAGGGGGAAGTAATGAGTGGGACTCACCTGACTCCCTATGTTTGAACCCACGACGAGGAAAGGTGCGACAAGTGAACCTCTCAAACACACCTGTGACAAACACAATTGAAACGGGTATTAATTGGGGGGGAAACACGGCATGGTTGACACTTTTAAAATGATTGCAATTATGTAAATGAGTTGAGACCCAATTAACTATCTTTTATGTCTAAATAAATTATTACATTCCAGTTACACTTAAGTTTTTCATGCGAAAATGTAATCTTGTTAAAGTGCTACAGGTCTAGATGTACACAAGCAATTGTTGCATATATACGACTACACTTTCATCTACATAAAGAGTTGGCTTTAAAATAATTCTATTTGACTATTTATTAGTATTTTCACAACAGAGAAAGAGGAAATCAGCGAAATATTAAAATTTAAGAATAAAAACCCTTTCGATTCTTGATAGCGTTTTGTATAGTAATATCGCAATATTTGTGGATTATCAGAAAATTCTAGTCTTTGATTAAATCTCACGAGTAATATTTGACAAAACAAATTCATTATCCAAATTCATTGCAATTTCGTGCTTAATTTTGCGCTCAATCTTCGGGAAACTCGCCAAATCTGGTGCAATCTCTTTCAGACCTTCAAGAGTAAAGTTTATGTCCAAAGCAGAATGCCCTAATTAGTTTGAGCAGCACTGTTGAGCTGTGTAGTATCTCATAAACGTTTATCAAGTTTTAAAGGTATTGATTAGTCATTGTTTGAATTATCAGATGCCAAGAATTTATGAGAGTCAGAGAATGATCAGTATAAGACTCCCAATACTAAAAAATTGTGCCCCTTAGTGGCAAAAATTGAAACTATCTATGGGTCTGCCAACCTCATGTTAGCGCGTGGGGTTCCAATGGGATCCGGACAACTCGACGAATGTGAATTCGGCGAGGACAATTTGGCAAAGGCAATTGGGCAAATAAGTCAATTCCGTGAAGGTCAATTGGCCGAATGTAAACTGGGCGAATGGATCAACAATCAAAATTTTCAAAAAATTATTGTGACCAGAATTTTATTCCAAATCCAATAAAACTTCAGGATGTTTAACTGCGTACTTACCTCTAACACATTCAGATGTATGACTTAATTCATCAAGAATTCTGGTCAGAATAAGTTTTTGAAAATTTTGATTGTTGACAACAATTACATAGCTGCATTATGACTTTTTTTGAGGGCTTTGCAAACCCATACATCCAATTTAAAAAAATTGCCCAAGAAATTGAACATTCTAAATCAGTTTAATTTTTAATTTTATCTTCAACAATTCTTGAGATATTGTCAAAATTGCAAAAATCTAATTTTGGTGGTTTTTAATTTTTTTCTCAGTAACTACTTAATCAATCTTCAAACATTTTACACAAAATGATAGCCCTACCATTCCTACGAATCCTCTTAAAACCATTTCTCTGTCACTATTACAGCTTTTAAGAAATTTCCATTTTTCTGACTTTAAAAATGCCTGTTTCCATTTTTTGCTCTTTCTCTCGACTAGATTAAACATGTTTTGTATACTTATAATCTGTAATTATAATTAGTGTCTAACCAGGCGGATTATCGATAATTTCAGTTGATTACATCTTTGGCAAATTCAAAATATTTTCTAGTCGTCAAAATTTTCTATTATTTTTAAACTTCATTAAATCCTCCCTTTTTATATTCAGAGTTTATAAAATATTAATCCAACTAAAAAATCCGTGTTTAAAGTGTCTTTATACCTTGAATTATAGAATACACAAAAATAAAAACATTTACAAATGATTCTACTAAAATAAAGTGAAATCTTGAGTGTGAAAAAGCAAATCGAATAAAAAACTAAACAAAAAAAAAAATTCAATAAAAGTACTTTATATTAGGTTAGACTACACTTAAAGGACAAACACAATGAACAAACCATACATAGAAAATCAATATCAGATTATTAAATTTACATTATGGTTATCTGCTAACTCAATTCTAAGTTCCACCTTTAGAAAGGGCAAGAACAGTTACTTTCGCACTGAATAAAATATAAACAAATACAAAAAAATCTTAATTTGGTGGTCACTTTTTTTGAGACAAGTGATTAGCACTTGCCCAATCACGTGAGTGAAAAATCAGAGGCCACAAGTGTGGATTTGATTCCACCTTACTAATTACATAGCCCTTGAACGACGCGCACATTAAGGCCAGTGCCCGGAAAGACCATTGAGCAATGCAATCAGACGACGACATTATATCCCCACTGCAGCTTTCCTAATCAGGCGAAATCTCCTCACTAAGGAAAATAATCTTGCTTCGGTAAAGAAAAGAAAGTGGTAAGACTCCAACTAATAAGATGGGGCTAATGGCAAATAGGTAAAAGAAGTTCCTGCACTAATGGACGAGTAATGCCATACACAATGCAACTTCAATACTTGATGAAAAACAAACATCTCAGACTCTGTAGGCGGTGTTGAGGCATTGTTCCAATTTAAATTTAAATGGACAGAACTGTGTGCTTACAATTAGTGGATAAACTAAAAAAAATTTTTCACATTTTTCAAATTTTGTTGTTTAATGATGCAGAATGTAATTTTATTTTTTATGATTAAAATGTTTAGTAATGAAAAGCAAAAATGTTCTTAATTGGTACAGTAAATGCAGATAAAATGTTTACAAGTTTAATTTGCACGTTAAAGTTTTTATGTCTTCATTAGGAAGGTGACTAGGTTGAGCTACATAATTAACTACTTCTTGCATGCTTAATCAATAAACTGTATTGAAAACAAGACATAGACAACACTATTGCAGAGATATTGTAATGATGTATAAAATAAATTAATGTGTGATTAAAGACTCGACGTCAATTTGTAATAAAAAAATCCACTTTGCCTGATGAAACTCTATGATAATTAAATGAAATTAGTAAAATCTCCAGTGCTGACAATGACAAATCATTAAATAGTAAATCATTATTTCGAAAGAATATTTTTAATTTTTATTATACCTTTTGCAGCAACTAGCATGGTTACCGATTGGTACAAATCCGATAACGAAAACAAAATTCCGTAAATGTTTAATGCTACACGCCCAGAAATCCAGACAAGCTGTATTAATGTTTTTATACCAAACCAAGAATTTGCACAATTCACCACACAGAACTTGTGTCCGTAAGATACCGTAAGATATCGCAATAATTATCATGAAAAATACCCACATTTTGAGTGTTTTTCAATCATTTTCTACTTCATTTAATGACCACTTCCTCCAAACCGTACTAGATTAAAGCCTCCGCTCAATTTTCCCTAGTTTCGACTTTATCCGGTCCCAAGGGATTTTACTGTATCATCATTTTGTGCGTAAACTGTTCAATTCTTTCAACTGCCCTCATCCTCCTCCACAAAATAAGTGCAAACCTTAGTTCAAAACTTTGTTGTCCTATAATAAAAAAAAAAAAAAAAAAAACCTCTTACTTTTCTTTTTATTAGGTATATATTTATATTTAATCTAAAATTGTATTCTTCTTTCAATTCATTTCACCAATTTTTTTGTTTGGTTTAAATTCATCCAAAATTGATTTATAAGACAAAAAAACAACACAAAAAAAAAACCCATAAAACTAGGCGGAAACAAAACAACCAGTCACGATAAGAACCCTCCTTCGAAAATGTTCCAATAGTTTCAAGCTGGAATATAACAGTGAGCATCCAGCCATTGAATAGTAGCAACTGCTGTCAATTGACGTGACGCGTGAGAGTAAAGTCGTCGACATGCATGTGCATCCTTTCATGTCGTTACACACTCCTCTGACAATTCTCCAAATGGTAGAAACACAGTATCAGAAAATCTCTCTCACTGCTGATGTTGTCGAACTAAAACTCGTGCCAAAATTCGCTTCCTAAGTTCACTGCCAAATAAACTCAACCCTTTACCATCAAACGTTTAAAGGTCATGAGAACAAAAAGCGAATTACATCTTGTCTAAAATATAAACTTGAAAAATACTCCAGTTTATATCACAACGCACTCAAATGTTCAACATACTGCCGTGGTTGCAATCCGCTGCGGTTAAGACTGCATTTACATGATTAAATAAATTGAAAAAGAAGGTAAAACCGGTAAAACAGCAGTTTTCTTCATATAAACTTTAATTTTTAGAGTGTATACAATGAACTTGGTGATAATTCATTCTTTATATTATGATAAAAGCTTTTATAATACAGTATGAAGAAAGATTCAGTGTGAATTAAGCATGTGCGGTTATGTCTGCGCTTCTGAGTTGTGGCAAACTTTTGCCTAAACAATGAGTGAAGTATTCTATGAATGTTTTTCATGTGGAAAAAAAAAAAGTTTTATAAGTAAAAAAAAAAAAAAA
>JH431868.1:150482-164165 GCA_000239455.1 Strigamia maritima | reverse complement strand
TATAATTCCTTGAGAAATTTATGTTTCGTTTTGTATACATTTTCTTGTAAAAAGGCAATGCATATACAAATAACACTGTCAGCTGTAAGCAATTTTGTGGTGACTTTGAAATGTCCTTTGGTAACGCAGTGGCCCATGAAATCGACCTAACCCTCGAGCTTTAATCCTTTTTTGAGCAAGTGCCTCGCACCTGTCACCGTAAAGTCATTACGCATTTCATAGTGTGCTCTCCATCATTAATTTTTTTTTTCTCCATGTTAAACGTGAAAATAAAACACACAGCTGGTCGACTTCTTATTAGAAACATCACATCAACTTCTTAGCGAGTTAATGCTGTCCCGAATCATAAAATAAAATTTCAATTTCCAATTCAGAAGACGGGTAATTGAATAGCCCGAAACCCACTCAATGTCTCCATTTCACTAAACATGTCCCACGTGTGACAAAAGAAAGTGAAATGAAAAGCGACAATTTAAAGTATAAATTAACTTTTACGCTTCACTATGATGTTTCTGAGCTAATTTGTACTCATTTGCAATGTGAACGTTTTCAATTAAAATTGGATTAAATGAGGATGGAATTTAGTACGACGATTCACGGCACAATTTGCTCATATTCTATTCATCAAGGTAGAATATAAACAGTAAAACCGAGTTTGCGAAATTCGAATTAAACTCAAATTTATGCGCAAGTCCCTATGATGGTCCGGAAAAGTAAAATTTTCAGTATTCCACTAAATTTAGATAAAATTTAATTGGCTGTAAAGTGCATTGTATCGCAAGTACACAGTATATTATAATATCTCTCATTTTAATCCCCTCGTCGAGCCGAGTCTAAAAATCATTAGGGGTATTCAGAAACTGTCGCATAAGTACGCAAATGCATAAATGTGAAAATGTGATTTCACACATGCAAACCGGAAGCTTCATAGGCCTCATGTTATGTTATTGTGACTCATTATGCGCATCTCTTTTGGTTAAGTGTGAGTCGCCCATGTGAGTCACATAAATAACATAAGGCCTATGAGGCTTCCGGTGTGCATTTGTAAAATCACATTTTCACACTTGCGCATTTACGCACTTATGCAACAACTGTCTGAATACCCCGTAACCCAAAAATGTGCGCAACAATAGAAAAACGCGAATAAAAATAAAAACTTATATTATTTTGCAAGCGTTTTTGTTTTAACAATGACATGCATTATTTTTTTTGGGCTACGAAACAATAGGTGCATTCAATTCTTCTTTCGACATAAACGGAGAAAACAAAAAAGATTGAATGCACCTATATGGATTTTTCGACTTAGCTTGACGAGGTGATTAAAATGAGATGTCATAATATGTACTTTCGATACAATGCATTTCTCAGCCAATGAAATTTTTTACTGGGATAAAAAGACTTCAGAAATAAAGAATGAGAATCAATTTATGTGGCATTGTGCAAAAAAGCCCCTAATAATGTAAAGGATTTCTCATTCACAGCAAGATCTTAATAAAATACATAAATAAAAAATTACCAGGCAGAACTATTTTAATCTAAGTGTTATGCAGGTGATCACATTCAGCAGAAAAGCTGCACCCTATAAAAGAATTTTCAGTAATTTGATCTTTCCCAAGTTCACACGCCGTTTGAAAATAAAATAAAGACATAAACTGGCCACTGCAATGTATACACATATCAATGTTTGTATAATTAGTTTTCAAGAAGAAATTAAAAAGTATGTTAAAATTAGATGAAAGTCTTGGAGAACGGAGGCATGGAGCAATCAACAATTCTTCGCCTATCAGACGACCTAAGGACCTTTAGATAAGCTCGAAGAGCCACCGGTTCCAGTCAGAATCATATATAAGCATCAGAGACATCTCAGCTTCCAGGCAGCAGCCCACAGCACAGATTGAAAAGGTTAAAAGTTAGATGCGCTCTATTTACGATATTGAAACTTGCCAGTGATGGCTCCATCCCAGCAACTTATTTGTAACAGAAAACTGTCTCTGGCTGAAAATATCTCAAGAACTAGAAGATAAAAATGTAGTTGAAATTGATTATTTTCAGCAGTAATACCACGAGTGGTTCAAAAAATATCAACAATTCGAAGTTTTTACACTGGAATTTACACTGGAAATTACAGTAGGCGGGTTCGAAAATGATTTTGCACTGAACGACCAGTGCAACTGATAGTGTAAATGTCAAGTTGCACGACTGACTTTTCGAGTTAAAATGTTGCATATGCATTTACACTGGAAATTACACTGGAAATTACACTGGAAATTACACTAGGCGAGTTCGAAAAGTCATTTAAACGAGCGTAACCACGTTTACACTCGTTTAAATTTTAATTTGCACGTTGTTTACACGAATTAATTTGTGTAAACGTCGTTCAACCGTCTTAAACGGAAACAACCTATTTTCGTCGTGCAAATGCACGTGCAACGGAATTTGACGTTTAAAGTGTTGTATTTGCCGCCATCTTGAATCCTCGCTTCAAATGTAAGTAGTAACAATGTGCATGATTATCAAAATTGTTACTATTGTTACTATTTGTAACTAATTGTTACTATCTAATGTTACTTTTTTTGTAAAAGAAAGCAGGCAAGAATAATGTGCTTGCTGAAAAACAACTGCTCCATACAGCTTGTTTGTTTATTACGGCAGCCATATTTGTGTGAATTATGTGTAAATTCCAGTGTAAATTCCAGTGTAAATGCTTATGCAACATTTTAACTCGAAAAGTCAGTCGTGCAACTTGACATTTACACTATCAGTTGCACTGGTCATTCAGTGCAAAATCATTTTCGAACCCGCCTACTGGAAATTACACTGGAAATTACACTGGAATTTACACTGGAATTTACACTGGAAATTACACATTAGTTCGTGTAAGTTGTTTACACGAACTAATTTGTGTAAATGCCATTCAACAGAGTATAAACATGGTTTATATTAGTTTAAATGATTTTTCGAACCCGCCTACTGCAGTCTGTGTAAAATAGATCACTTTTAGCTAAAATTAACTTAAAAATAGTAATTAATTCAGCTTTACATATCACTAAGCTTTTAAACTCATTCTTCAATGGCTATTCACAGCACATCGAGACTTTCTAATGCCAATACAAAAGCAATAGCTTTGCAGCAATCCAATTAAAAGTAGATGCTATCATATAGTAGTAGCAACTTATATTTTCTGATAACATCGTTGTGGGGCGTCTGCTATAATCTCTTTGGCACCCACATTCTCTACAACTTTTAATTAATCTTTTCTAAGAGAATCGATTTGCACTATCAAAAATAAAAAAGTAGACGCGATTAAAAAGTCCAAACTTGATCCTCTAGGGTACTATCCATCACGGGAGGATCCGCTCTAAATGTGTGAGCGACTCGCCACAATTTCCTTCTATCTTATCAAACGCGAAAGGCTACACAGATCAAAGAGTTGGGGAAAAACATGAAAATGTTTTCAAAGACACAGTAAACGATGAAAAATGTCAAGTTAAAAAGGAGCTTAAACCCATTTCAGGTTTTTATCTTCTTTCCGTCCTATGGTATTACAAGAATATCGAATAATAGCCCACATTTGGGGTCTTCTTTTTTTAAAGAGAATATGAAAACAGTTTCGGCTAAACTTATCATACAGTTTTCTTTAATTTTTGAATACAAGTGCCTTTAAATGCCCTTTATTAATGTTGTTTGAATAGGGGCAAAATTGCAAAAATTTATTCCGGTACGGATGTGAGTACAACAGTAATAGAGGATTTGCGCAGATCACAAAAAAGTATGTACGAATGAACGTACAAACGTATAATTAAAAAGTTATATGTTTGTAAGTTCATGCGTTTATACGTTTACATTGATACGTTGATACGTGATGAGTGTTTGCGCAAACAAAAAAAATCATCCTATCAACGTGGTGTCAATCAATCTGAAATTAAAATTCAAAAACATGATTCAAATACCCGTTGCAGTCAATGATGGTGGTGTGTTGGTGCTGGTGGCAGAGATGGTTCGTTATTTTCACGTCCTCGGCTTCTAATACTGCGTCCTAGGCCTCTACCGCGTGTTTGGCCCATCATTTTTGCAAATGGCGGTTTGCAAAAGCGGAAGCAGGCCGATTTGTTTGTTATGCGCATGCCCATAACAATACGTTCATACGTTCATACATTCAGGTGATGAACGTATGGATCGACGTAAGAATTTAATTCTTACGTTGATCTGTGCGTTTTAACAATCACGTATCAACGTATCTACATATGAAACATACGTTCATACGTTTGTGTAAATTTCAGGTGCGCAAATCCTCTATTGTGTTCAATAATCAGATATTCATACGTAATCAAGAATACAATTCAAGTTTTTCCAGCAATTGTAAAAGTGGCACTAAAAAGTGTGTCTGGAATCTTGATAGCAAATTCAAAATGCATATCACTCTCTGCGCGTACATGAATTGTTACACTGAAGCCTTGCAGCAATGTAGCAAAGCATCAGAGCAAGTAGCAGCTGCCTGTTTGCGTGTTTACTTGAACTTGTGCACAATTTTAATTTAATTTCATTTAAAAAAAATTAAACAAATTAATTTTCATAAAATTTTCATGAGGTGAGTGGAAGGGGCAGAGGGCGGAGCAACTAATACATTTTTTTTTCTCCTTAATAAACTTACGTTCTTTCAAAAAATCTAAATTTAAAATGTTAAAAAGGATGTTTTATTTAAATATGGCTTGATAACAAAAAATTTTCTAAAAATCCCCATCATAATTAAAAATAATATTCAACATGAAAGTTGAAAAGACTAAAAAAATTTGCATCAAATTTCTCCAACTGATTAAATTTTGACACCGAAAAATTCACCACAATATGAAATTTACAACACATGAGGCCCAAGTCTAATTACGAGCTGTTAACTGAGTTCGTTAATGAATTTGAGGAAACTCGAGGACGAAGGTGCAGCGAAAAAAGAAAAAACTGGATTTAATGAGTTGCTCCACAAAATTGATATTCAACACTTTGATGGCGTGCGTTTACAAATTAGTAACGAAGTGTGATTAACAAAAGGACAAAATAAGACACAAAAGAAGTGCCCTCATCAGCCTTATACAAACAAATTGAATAAACTTTTCAACTAATACATGAAAAGCTGACACGCAAAAAAATTGACATTACCATGGCAACTCCGAATGCAACTCTTGCAATATGTGATACAAAAATGTAACTTTTACTGCACTGTCGACTGCTGAATCGCAGAAACGGATGATCTATTGTTATT
Source organism: Strigamia maritima (assembly GCA_000239455.1). Lineage (NCBI taxonomy): Eukaryota > Metazoa > Arthropoda > Chilopoda > Geophilomorpha > Linotaeniidae > Strigamia > Strigamia maritima. The sequence goes on along the minus strand of JH431868.1, from coordinate 158,911 downwards.
ATTGGTGTTATAAGAGAAAAATTTGGTCGAAAAAAAAATTATCGGCGTGGGAGTTGCAACTTTTGTCCAATGTGTTTCACATTCGGCGCTATAGTTGTAATCAATAAAAATAAATGGAAAAATCCTTCAACACCAATAGAGTGAGGCCGGTGAGAGCAAAACTCAACCTCAACAGCTGCATTGTCTAAAAAGTTTCAAAGAAACTAATTCATCCATAAAATTCTCTACGTTTAAACCTTAAGGATATGTGCTCCGTCACTGACTGCCATAAAAGACTCTTTCCGCCTGCCCCAGGATCTAGAATACATAAAATTAACAAAAACATGTCGAGGAAACGTTCAAAAATAGAAACATTTTCAGGTTAGTTGCGATAAATCTTGAGGTAACCTCGAAAAAAAATAATAAAAAAGTCAAAAAAGTAGAGCAAAAAATACGTTAGACTCAAGAGAAATTAGGATAATTAGATGCAGAAATAGGTTTTCAAGCAATTAAATAGACATCAGAGATGGGAAGAATGGAGAAGATTTTTTTGTTTATTGCAGTGTAGCTCCTTTTCGCTTATTTCACCATCATACGAGCGCATACGGCTATTTTGACGTAATTAGTCATTTTAAGTGTTTTGTAATGCATTCTGACAGATACACGAAATTGCACGATAAAATGCATGAAGGGTCGTTTAAATCTGGGGTCGTCATTTAATTCCCAGCCAAGAATAAATGATACCCAAGAATTATTTTTTTACCTAGGAATAAGAGAATTAATAGAGAAACTGGGAATTGAAAGAAGATTTAGGCTGTTACTGCGTTTTCCAATCATATTACTATTAAGTTTGTTTCTGAACTGTGCAAATTTGGTTAAACCAGCTACGAAAGAAAAGAATTGCAGGCTCGTGTCTGCTTGACCCAGGATCAAATTTGATATTTATAATGTGTGAAACGGTTGAAATAAAAACTAAAAAGAATTGCAACAAAGCAGTATGAACAAATAGAAAATTTGAGTTTGAGTTAAATTTAAAATTTAAAATGGAAATATAGCTTGAACCAAGTTGCTTTATCTTTAGGGTTTATAATGACTTTATTTTTTGAATCACTTATTCTAATCTCCTAATCCACCGTTTTTCATTTAATTACTGGCTTCACTGCGCATGCATGCAGGTGTTTTTGTTTGTACCAAAATGCAATGCAACAACAAAATGTAATTATTTCAGTTGGTTTAAATTTCAAAACAAAGATTTTTTTTTGATTTTTTTTGCTTTATTCATAAAAAGAATTAACCTCTAACCTTATACTTGGATTGTGAAAACAATATTTGCTACATTCCCGTACTCAGAAATTACTATCATTATAGGTAATTCCAGTTGTAAGTACTTACAAAAGTCTCATTAATTTCCTGTTCATGCCACAATTCTCAGTAATAATTGAGAAGTCAGCAGTTGACTGCCTTTCAGCCAGTCGTAAATCCTTCCTTATCACTAACTTCGGGTAAAATTGACTTTCTTCATCAATCATTTAATTTCTTTCTTTCATTTCATATCTTTATGACAGTGCAAAATCGTAAATCGAAAATTCACCCAAAAATAAAAATAAAAAAAAAGAAAAAAAGAAAATCAAACCATTAATTAAATTAACATCAAACCGGGAAGAAATTAAATTCAATACTCACCACTACTTTCAATTAAACTTGCAATAAATTAATTCCTTAGTTAAAAAACGATACACTGATAGTTAATGCTCCATAAAAACTACAACTCTTATTTCCACGTGCCTTTCCACTTACAGTCCAAGCCGAGTAAGAGTAAGTCTACCAGCATCATTTATTCCACTCGACAAAATTCTCTTCCTTGGCCTCTTTCCCTCTTCTTGTCCTTGCACACACACACACAGCTATTTATGTGTAAAAAAAACAACTCCTATCCCACATGCAGTCCACCCGTAATGCAAGCGCACGCTGTTCGCAATTTATTTTTATAGTTTCCATCCCACTTGAAATGGATTAGTGCATCGTAAAAACATTCCCAACTCTTTACCATCAATGAAAAGTAATTGAAACCAAACAGATAAACCAAATACGCAGATTCCTTCACATACAAATCGCTGTGTCACTCGAATCCACTTCTAATTCTCGAGGGCCAAATTTACACTTAAAGTGGATGCAATTGGAAAGTTTCAACTGAAATAGATCATGTCAATCTATTAATGTGTTTTTACGGCGATAGATTGATCAAATTTAATTTATTTGTGTTTTAAAAAAAGGCCAAAAAAGAGATTTCGAACCTAATCCTCTTAATAAAAAGTGGTATAAAATGCATAAAAATATTTTACCAATATCAAAACGACCAATTAAATCAAAAAGGAACTATTACTCCGGTTTATTTAGGGCTTAGCGATTACTACCAGAATTGATGTTGACGCCAATGTGGCGCCTGTTCCATACTCAAACTTGTATGAGAGATAAAGATAGAGACAGCATCTGCGTATATTCCGCTTTTTACTACCAAAACAACATTTTCCTCTTGCGATGTCCTCAAAAATTCATTTTCCTACATTCTTTCTTATACCATATATAGAATTGTCAGATTATGGCGTGTATGACCTTCGTTAAACTCCATTGTTTACCTTCTTTTTCCCGATATCACTTTGTGCAATATACATAGAATTGTTAGATTAAGGCGTGTAGCACCTTAGTAGCCGCTTGAGTCGTTAAACTCCATTGTTTACCTTATTTTTTCCGATACTATACTCTATCCAACAATTCGTGCGCGAAACTGAGAAGTGAACTTTTTTGCATTGCACTGAAAGTATATATCGTGATATCTTATTTTAATCCTCTAGTCGAGCCGAGTCGAAAAATCATTGTTTTGTAGCCAAAAAATGTACGCAACAATACAAAAACCCAAATGTAAATAATTTTTTAAAATATTTAACGAGCATTTTCGTTCGTTAACAATGGCACGCACATTTTTGGACTACGAAACAATGATTTTTCGACTTAACTCAACTAGAGGATTAAAATAAGATACCTCAATATATACTTTCAGTACAAATGCATAGGTCATTAACCAATGGGAGTATCACGCACGAAATGATAAATAGAGTATACATTGTGAGATATACATAGAATTGTTAGATTAAAGCGTGTATGACCTTAGAAGCCGCTTGCGTCATTAAACTCCATTTTCTCTCAGTCTCTCGTCTTGTTTACCTTATATTTCTGTCTAATGAAATTCCGAATCTAAGTGTGACCAGTAATTTTCTAACCAGAAAACATGATCAGGAACATCCTGCGTTGCTCCAATACAAAAGCGAATCGAGTAGTAACCTACGTATGCGAGGCACGTGCAAAGCATGTGCCCATCCTCCCTCCACCGTTGGGCTGAGCTCCAATATTCTCAGTACTTGCTCTCTATCAAACAAAAACCAAAAAAAAAAAATAATCGTATTTGAACGCGTATAAAAGCCAAGTTTATAGTAAATTCTTAACAAAATAACTCGTAAACCCTTGGATAGGATTAGGAAATGAAATATAGCGAGGGATTTAGGAGAATTGAGAACATTTGTTTCCATCATTTCCATTGAGATCTTGAAGCTGGGAAAGCAAATCTTCCTCAGGTGTGTGATGGGTTTCGATTCATAAAATAGAAAAAGACGCTTGTACTTCTGTAATTGGCCTGCGCCCTGCGCGCATCGAAGCGTTTTATACAGAAATGTTGGTCACAATGAGATACTCCTGGTCGGAACACACGTCAGCTCATTAGCGGGTAAAGTCAGCGCCATTGGCAATGAGCAAACTTCCCGAGTACAGTTCAATGAAAAAGTGTTGGTGTTAGAGTACTCCGTTGGCTCTCAAGTGCCTATAATAATTGCAGTTGTTTTTAAAAGATTCACTAGGTGCATTCAGGAACTAAAACTCGTCAAAAATGAGTTTTGCGAATGGTTAGTTTTGTGTGTGTTTTGTGTATGTTTTGTGTATAATTCTGAGTGTGAAAATCTGAGGCACGTTTTAGCTAAGTTTTAGGCAAGTTTTAGCTTCGTTTTACTTTCTATCACATGACATGAAGCAGTAATGTGACGTCTAAAACAAATGGCGCCGATCTAACTCTACAACAGTAGAGTAAATGCTGCGCAGACAAGTACGCAATTGTAAGACACAACTCATGCCTCGTGAAACGCTGGAATTGTAGCATTTCCTAAAACGCGCGTGCATGCGCGTTTCTTGGCTTAAACTTAAACGTTTCCGGAAATGACGACAAATTTCAGGAAACAAAACGAGGGAAACGACTAAAACATGGAAATGTTTTAGTTCCTGAATGCACCTAATGTGTTTTTTATTATAAACGTTGACTTTACGTTTAGCATGTTGCAATTGTTCGTGGACCACAAATAGTCAAATGTGGGAAATGTCGTTAAATCCTTTGTACTATATCTCGTTATAGATTAAATGAGACTGTTGAATCATTATTGAATTGAATCGATTCAAAAATAGTGTTATACTGTATGTGGTTTGACAGATGAAATGGAGGTAATAGACGTTGCTTGTTTTATTTGATTTGAAACTTTAAATCGATTTGGTAAACCGTTGATTTGTTCTCTTTTAACAATATGGCGGCCATTACCTGAGGTCTAAGAAAAGGCAAATTACATCAGATGGGCAAACATCGAAATTTAATGGAATTCTACTGTTTGACCTTTTTATAGCAAATCACCAAAAGCATAAAAACAGTTCGCTATAACGATATTATTGAAAATTTTACATTTTTTAGAAATTCAACTAAACAATAGCTAAAAATAACTAAAAATCAACAAAAATCGATGAAAATCAATTGACTATCGACCACCTCATGTCAAACCATCAAAAATCTATAATACCATTAATACTTCTGTCATAAAAAAAATTAAATAATAATAATAATAAATTAAGAACCCAAATGGCCACAATTATTGATCGACAAAAGCAATATCAGCAAAAATAAAGCCTCATAGGAAGTATAGTGATTACAGCAACATGCTTCAATAAGCTTTATGCTTATGCTTCGCTTCATCATATATCCAAAACAAAAAGAATGGAATGAAAAAAGCATCGCTATTATTGTGGCTTGAAGTGCATCCACAAAAAAAAAGAATTTAGATACAAAAAATTGACGACAACAAAAAAATAGATAAAAAAGAAAGTTTACCGTACTTGTTTAATACTTTTGTTTGAAGAGAAAATTGCTATTTTATTGTGTTGAAAACTCATTTAAAAGCCATTTTATAAAAAAATGTAAAATAAAAGGATTTACAAACAATGTTTAATAAGAAAGAAAAGCATATTGCCAGCACTTTTTACGATATAGCAAATTACAATCTGTTGCTACAACTCCCGGTTCGTTTAACATTTGCCGCAATCAATGAAGAAAAGAGAAGTTGCGACTTTCTTCATATACCTTGCTGCAAGGCTCCAATAAACGACCTGACTCGCACGTTTCTTTTAGTCAACTACCCAGCAAAATCTCCTCGTTTTCACTCTCCCACCTTAACTAAGACCCCGAGAACACTCATCAGACAGTCTCATTGGTTGACACTTTATCACAATCAAATTCCTCATCATTAAACTGTGGAGAGAGAATCTAAGTGCGACAATTTAACTCCTCGGAGAAAAACCACTTTGCAAACTTAAATTGCCTGTCACGAACACAATGAAAAAAGTTGAAAATATTTTTTAGAAAAAACTTAAGAAAAAGTTCTGAGTACTCGAATAAAATTATTTTTTCTTTCTTGTATGGTCAATTAATTCAATTCGTTTTGGGTGCCCGATTTCAATAGATGCATTCACAAACTAAAACTCGTCAAAAACGAGTTTTGCGTGTGGTTAGTTTTGTGAGTGTTTTGTATATGTTTTGTGTATAATTCTGAGTGTGAAAATCTGAGGCACGTTTTAGCTGCGTTTTAGGCACGTTTTAGCTGCGTTTTAGGCAAGTTTTAGCTGCGTTTTAGGCAAGTTTTAGCTGCGTTTTAGATTCGTTTTAGCTTCAAAACAAATGGCGCCGATCTAACTCTACAACAGTAGAGTTGGATGCTGCGCAGACGAGTGCGCAATTGTAAGACACAACTCGTGTCTTGTCTTGTGAAACGCTGGAATTGTAGCGTTTCCTAAAACGCGCGTGCATGCGCGTTTCTCAGCTTAAACCTAAACGTTTCCGGAAATGACGACGCATTTCAGGAAACGAAACGAGGGAAACGACTGAAACATGAAAATGTTTTAGTTCCTGAATGCACCTAATGAAATTTTCATATCGATTTAAGTCGACCAGATTATTATTCTAGAATCAAAAAGAAATCTATAATCCTGCGCATTTCTTATGGTTAACTGCATTTGGAAATATCTCAAAATCCAATTTGATGCTTTCATATGTTCAAATTCGTCAACGATTCAACTGACAAACGCTTAGTTTCGTTCGTGCAATTACCTATGGATTGGATCAACGGTTTTCAGAAAGAAAATCGACAGAAAAATTTAAAAAATATTTTTTGTTTAATTAAAATTTATCTCTCAATTAATATCTAAAACTCTATTCAACAATTCATGCATGAAACTGAAAACTGAACTTTTTGCATTGTACTGAAAGTATATATTGTGGACTTGTGGTATCTAAGATACTCAGCTTGACCAGAGGACTAAAATAAGATACCATATCTTAATTTAGTCCTCTAGTCAAGCTGAGTCGAAAAATCAATGTTTCATAGCCAAAAAATGTGCCCAACAATACAAAAACCCAAATGTAATAATTTTTTAAAATATTTTACAAGTGTTTTCGTTTGTTAACAATGGCACGCACATTTTTTGACTACAAAGCAATGATTTTTCGACTCAGCTCAACTAGAGGATTAAAATAAGATATCACAATATATATTTTCAGTACAATGCATAGGTCATTAACCAATGGGAGTTTCGTGCACGAATTGTTAAATAGAGTATATATAAAAATTGTGTCTTTAATGTGAGGCATAGGAACATGCATTCTAGCATGCGCAAATTGAATTTCTTGGGTATCTTTGGGATATTTTCAATCAGAAAGATATTCATACATAAGACCTAAGTTGGATCTCTTTTCTTCCTTAAGGATTTGCCTAAAGACAAAAATGTCTCTTTGCACTTGTACAGTAAGTGTTTTCAAATATGCATTGAACAAAAAGATTTCTTTGACAAAAAGCAAAATGTACTTTTATTTCTCTTAGAATTGAATGCATTATTGATTTTTCTTTATTTACTCTTACTTCATATTCAAATTTTGCACTATCAACAGTTTTTCTTTAATATTTTCATTTTAATTTAAAAAAACATTAATTGCTCCGTGAATGAAATGAATATTTATAATGAATAAACAAACCTAAATGAAAAATGAATCGCAAACAAACAAATAAAAAGAAATAAAAATGCAAAAAGCAAAAAACGTCCAACTTAATCATTAATCTCAAATCGAAATTGCGAGGTTCCTGCTGTCCTTTACCTTCAGTGGTATATTCCTAAAGCTCGATATCATTTCCTGTATACATACAAACGCCTTAAAACGATGATAAACATCATTTTTAAACAGATAGCCATCGATAAATTTCTGACAAACTGAGTCTAAGATCTTGACATGTTATACAAAGCGCATTTCCGGTCCCTGCACACACTGCGACTTGCAGTAATTCGATATACAATGGCGTCAACTATTTCCCCTTGGGATCTTTCTATCCGCACCATGATGTCAATAAACTGACATGTACAAATAGCCCCAACTCATTCATTCTTATTTCCGTATACTACCATAATAAGTGCCAAACCAGCATGCAGTAAAAAAACAAATAAACAAACAAAACATCAATGGACAACCCATAATTTATCCTCAAACTTTTGCTGCACATTTTTTTTTAAAAAAAAAAATTCACATTTCTTATTTTTTTCTTCAATCCAATTTCTTAAAGAGAATTGTATATACAAAAAATTGGTCACAAATTTCTAAAGCCAAGAAATAAAGACATTATTCTAAATGTTTCCACACTGTTTATTTTTTATTCTGCATTGCTGTATTTCAGAAGAAAAAAAATTTACTTTCCTTAGAGTTTTTTGATGCAGAAAAAGTCTGGAAAGTTTGTTTAAAGGTCAAGTGCGATCTAAAATTTAATTTTAATATGTGAAAGAGTGTTAACAATATCATGTATTTCATTTTTTTAAATATTTTATTGTTGAATATTTATTATTTTATAAACAAAACAATGTCTAGTTGGCTCGCCTTGCTTGTCATGCAATGCATCATGGTCGAGCAAGAATCGAATGACGTCACCAGTTCTGATTGTTTACAAAATAACCATCTGAGCATGCGTATATTCATGAGCATGCTCAGAGAGTTGAAATTCGACCAAACCTGAGAACTAGTTCTGGATCATTTGAATTTTAGGATTGGAAAC
>JH431868.1:125978-150462 GCA_000239455.1 Strigamia maritima | reverse complement strand
AATAATAAATATTCAACAATAAAATATTTAAAAAAATGAAATATATGTTATTGTTAACACTCTTTCACACATTAAAATTAAATTTTAGACTGCACTTGACCTTTAAATATTAATGGCAATTGATACGTCTATTGATGTACGTTTGTTTAATTACAGTTGCTTGGCAACTGAGTCAATTTTGAGTTATTATTGACTGTTGATGTCACACACTGTAGGTTTCCACACTGCAAATTTTCGCTGCACGAGCGCAAATCGACTGTTTTACATGTAAAACAAACAATTTGCACTCGCATAAATGAATCGCACTCGTTTAAATGATTTATTTAATGCAAACACTAAGAAAATGTTCTGGTTTTTTTTTTTTTTTATCTACCATGTTTAGATGGCAGAAGACTTTACAGGTCACTGCATTAGAGTAAAATTTCCTAGTTCCTGAAAATAAAACCAGAATTGAAAGCAAGTTGAGAATTTTTTAAGCAAGAGATAGGAAATTCTTGAAATTCTAGCTCCTGGTGTTCAACATTGAATTGCACGAATTGTTTTATGTCTTTGGTTTAAAAATAAATTAAAAGTACTCAAAATCCTCCCATCTAAAAGAGTGTGCATCAAAATGACCCAAAAAAAAAACAACAAATAAATATATTTTTCTGCATATTTGTTACAATATCATTGCGTTTACATGCAAATCAACTGCCAATTTGATTAAAAAATCAAAATTAAAACTCAAAACTCATCACTTATATATAGAAAAATGTATAGAAAAATATATCTAAACATTTACACAATAAATGTCAAAAAAACATCAAATTTTCTGATTTATATCCCATTTTTTTTCCATCTCATTGTAATTGAAAACCTTTTGTGGCATGCCTATAGTAGATTTGTTTAATGATTAATTCAATCCCTAGAGAAAAGATGACAGGTTCCTCTCATCTTTTCCCACACTCTCTTTTATATTCGGTTATGACCCATTATAATTTAATGAAAGAAACTGAATAATTCAAGAATTGCAGCCCCATCTTTCAGCATAAAAACTAATAATAACACTATAATTCTAAGCTCCGTCTCTTCCATTTAACTTGATCACATTTTTCCTTTAACCAAAAACACGCAATTCAAAGCGATAATTCCTGCTGGCAAAATTTTATCTCTCATTAAATAACCCAATGCTTCTCCTCATTGCCTACAGGAGCGCACTAAAATCATTCCCATTCAAGTTTTATAACTTTTGTCCGCCGTCCTAAAAACCATAAACAATCCTCGAGAGACCATGGGACGACATAATAGCAAAGACAAAAGCAACAACGAGTATGATATAGCGTTACAACACTTGACTGAAGCGCCGCAATGCTGAAAAAAAGCAAAATATCGAACAAGGAATTACATATGTCAAGAAAATATTATTGCAATTTTCTTTTTCGAAATATAAAACATTCAGTGGCCAATCTCATCGTTTTTTTTGTTTTTTTCTTTGTCTTATTACTTTTCTTCAATTTTGTTTATTCTCTCCGCAATTGATTGGACTGGAACGTAGAAAAAAAACTTTTTAGTGGTAAAATGAATTAGGAAAGGCTCATTTGAAGTTGAATTACTCTTATAAATAAGAGAAGATGAGGCGCAATAAGCTGCAAGTTGGGCACCCATGCCACCAATTGGTCAGCGTTAGAATCTCATGGGATTGAGGTTTCGCCTTAAAGGCAAAAGAGAATGGCCATCTTGCCAAGAAATGAATCGATTGAGTAAAAATAAAAAAAAAAAAAAAAAAAAAATTAGGATTTATGTTTATTTCTTGATGGGGAAAGAAGTAATGAAAGAATTATTCATTCCTTTTAGTTTAGAGTTTTTTTTTGCGTGTGATTTTGTATGCATGTCACTTTTTCAGAGAGTTAATCTTAACCCTATCAATGTCTCATCGCACTCAGTTCTGCCAGATAGGTTTGGGTGTCAAGATTACGTCAGATGAAAATTACTTTGAGATAAGGTTGAAGATATTTTTTATTTTTTTTTTAAATATTGATTTATGTCTTATGAACTAGTTTAAAGAATGTTAAAAAAAGTTATGTCGAATTTTTGTTTAAAAGTCAGATTTTATGTAATTTTATGATTTTGTATGTTAAACGGAAGAGTTTGGCATCAAATCATTGGTGAGTTGAGTTATGTTATTTTTTTAAATAAAAAAATAAATTATATAAATTACATATGATACAACAAAATGTAAGTAAATATATTTCGACAAAACGATGTTATTTGGATTTTGTTTACAATAATAAGCAGATGGTTTATCAAGATTCATCTAAACCAACGCAATCACAAAACCAAAACATGTGAACCGCGTCCACGCGGTAATCCGCAGACTCGTTGATGTGTCTATTCATAATATTTACTAATAGTAAATGACACAAATGTATATATTTGTAATTAGAACATTTTCTATTATTTTTATACGCTGTGTAAACAATTCTTAGGTAAATATGCTTATATTACAAAATAAAATTTCTTGGAATTCACACAATCACAACATGAAAACTCAAAAATCTACCTAACTCAAATTCAATTTAACCAAGATCAAAAAAAAAAAAAAATTAAATCAACTAATTTGAATCAGAAATTGAGCTAAATCAAATCTGGACTATCAGCAAAATTCAATAAGACAAACTTATTCATGCGCTTAATTAATTTTAAACATTAAATACAACAACAATTTCCTCATTTACAAATAATTTCATAACTAAAACATCACTTACTTTATCCTAGCAGCTTCAGATGACAGAACCAGCAAATAACGCCAAGTGATTGTCCTGAAAAAACATAAAAATCAATAAATTATTTGACATTTTAGTTGTAGAAATGACACAGATCAATCACAAAACCAAACTAAAAAAAAAAAAAGTCCACAAAATCCTAACTGTTCTATCGATTAAAGCTCAAAGAAGCAGCGAAAAGTTGAGCCTGCAATGACTGAAGTTCCAGTTGACTAATTATGTGGTATACCTCATTAACGAGAACAGAGCGAAGGCATCCACCTACTCCACGCATCATCTCACACTCTTGAGAGCGAACTCATTACGCCCGTCTCTCTCAATACGTAGTTGAAAAGTAATGAATGGCAGACAAATATTCATCAAAGTGGAAAGTGAATGTACAAAACGACATCCCGTGACTAGTTTCACATTCTGATAATTATTCGTGACACAAATATATCGCCCGAACCAAATTTTAATTTACTGTTGTGTTCCCGCGTGGTTCCGTAATGGCGGCCATTATTACAGTATTGCCTTCCGAATTTTTAGCTTCATATCTCTCAGTCTTTAGATGCGATTATTCGGTTTTTTCCCTGATCAAATTTTGAGGCAATATGCAAAAATAATTTCCTCATGAAACCTGTGTTGAATAATTCATGTTAAAGAATCGAAAACGATTTTTAAAAAAGGGTAAATTTTAGTTGTCTACTCACCATTACGAGATTATATACATAACATACAACAGGTAGAAAGTAAAAGTTAAAAAGTATATAATTTTTTTTTGTTTTTAAAAAAAAGCTGTGTAGCAAATCTTGGGAGGAATATAGGTCCAAGATCAAAATTTAAAATTTAATAACTTCCATTTTTCGTTTCGCCATTTCTTTGTCATATGCAAACGTGGGGCTCCTACAAAAAGCTGGGTACCTACCCCACCTTGGGTACCCAATGGGGGACCGCAAAAAACCATAATGTAGTAGTAATTACAAGACGCAATAATTTAAAAAATAAACAATTTTCGTATTAATTATTTCGGAATTTAATTATGAGTTTGCGCTACAAACAAACACAAATAAACAAATAACCAACAATAATGAAAATCAAGTTAGCAGGCAGGTTCGAAAAGTCATTTAAACGAGCGTAACCACGTTTACACTCGTTTAAATTTTAATTTGCACGTTGTTTACACGAATTAATTCGTGTAAACGTCGTTCAACCGTCTTAAACGGAAACGACCTATTTTCGTCGTGCAAATGCACGTGCAACGGAATTTGACGTTTAAAGTGTAGTATTTGCCGCTATCTTGAATCCTCGCTTCGAATGTAAGTAGTAACAATGTGCATGATTCTCAAAATTGTTACTATTGTTACTATTTGTTACTAATTGTTAATATCTAATGTTACTTTTCTTGTAAAAGAAAAGCAGGCAAGAATGATGTGCTTGCTGAAAAATAACTGCTCCGTACAGCTTGTTTGTTTATTACGGCAGCCATATTTGTGTGAATTATGTGTAAATTCTAGTGTAAATTCCAGTGTAAATTCCAGTGTAAATTCCAGTGTAAATGCTTATGCAACATTTTAACTCGAAAAGTCAGTCGTGCAACTTGACATTTACACTATCAGTTGCACTGGTCGTTCAGTGCAAAATCATTTTCGAACCCGCCTAGTGTTAGGATAGTATTTTGAGCTGATTTTTATTGTGCCAACTGCTTCGAACATTGAATAAAATTTATATTTAGCTTATAAATTGTCAATTCCCTTTGGGCTATAAAAATCCAGCTAGAAAATAGTTTAAATTGTAAAAAATAAAGACAAACTAATATCACTGACATCTGCGAACATCGGGGCCGACATAGGTGCATGTTCCGCGACCACAATGTTTGGTGATGTCTGCATCCCTGATTTGTCGTCATTTTTCGCAAGTCTTACCTATTTTTATGTCGATTTCTCACTGAATCGTGTTAGGTTGTGTAAATGATGTCCTCTATTACAAAATTGGCAGGTTTTATTTACTAAAACCTAAGTTTGGAGTCTAGACATGCTTGGTTCACACATGTAGCATTAGAAATGTGAGATCCGGTTAAATGCAGACCGAAACCAATCTGTCTATAGGCAATTTTTTAAATTTATTGGCAACTCAGTTCTGGTTGTTAGAAGTAAAACCTGATGATTGCCATCTTTTATTTAAAGTAAGCAATTTTATTTTTGAATAATTCTAATTTAATGTAGGTTATTCAGTATTTCTAAAAAACTAACAATCTTTTTGTAGGAGCCCGCAAACGCGTGTTCAAAATTTAAAAATGCAGACCGGTTCAACCGGTTCATAATTCAATTGTTTTTCTAGGAAGAAATAATGCTGAAATAATCGCTCAATTTGCTCAACAGTTGGAACCCCCCCCCCAAAAAACTGACATAAAAATCTCAGTAAACAATTTTTTTTAAAATTTTCTTTTGCATTTTCATTTAAATTCAAACATGAATATTCAACAAACAAACAGAAGATATCAAAAATTGGTATATCTGCCTGCACAAACACCGATAAGAAACGAAAAGGTTTATTTTCAGATTAAATGTCATTGGCAAAACTTGAGAAGGAGGATAGCACAGAATAGAGTGCGGATAGCATGTGTGATTCGCGATACGCTTCGATTTTTCTCGTCTCAACATTCTGGACATCATTTTATCATCTTTTGGAAAGAAATCAAACTCGAAAGCAGTTCCCTCTTATTTTTCTTTTCTAGATAAGTGCAAAGCTTTGTTGCTTTAGCTCAACCCCACATTTCCACAATCCTATTGGCAACATGTTTCGTTTTCTCATTGTAACTCATCCCTACACTCCACCCAAGTTATAGAAAGGACCAAAAGATTACTATATAAAAGATCATTTTAAGCCAAATCTTGTGTAAGTATAATCAATATTTAGCAGTCAAATAATAGTTAATAATTTGTATAGGTAGTGTAATAAGTATATAAATAGACGGTTTGCGCTTTCACGAACGAGATTTAATTACGAGACACGAGATAATTAAAATCATTGCTTCAGATTGCGCTTGCACAAACAATTGAACACGAACGATACAAAATAAGAGAAACATGTCTTGCTCAAAGATAGTAATGTTCCAGTCGAAAATATGTAAATTATGTGTGTCTAATAACATATTTTTTTAAAAAATAGTTAGTTGCAAACAAATTACTAACCTGGATTTACTAAAAACCTACTGAAAATACAACACACCGATGAAAAGCAAGATGGATGCCACGCTCGCTTCAAATTCCAGATCAATGCGCATGTGCGAAGTTTTGTTGCACACTGCGCATGTGCCGAGCATTCGTATTATCAACTTAAATTTGAACGACTTGAAAAATAAATCTCGTTCATTCGTAATACGAATGTTAAATTAAATACGAGATTAATTTTTAAAATCTCGCATTTATATAACATTCGTAATTAAAAAAATTACGTTCGTGAAAGCGCAAACCGTCTAATAGTTTTAATAAAATAAGAAAAATTTCTATTTTAGATGTAACCCAATGGGCCCTATATGTCAAGCCATTTATAGAGTGGAGTTCCAATCACAATCAGGTGACAAATGATGCCGCCAAGTGATCAGTCATGTTGCATTACAGCATTTTAGACGTTCATTTATCAGCAAATAACCAATTTGTAGTTTCAAAATTTGGGATAAAAACATCAACTTGAAAAAAATAAAAGCGACGGTCTGCTTGTTTTCACAACTTCAACATTGGGTTTCATTGAGTTTTTCAAAAGTGGAGTTAGAACTGGTAGCTAACTAGTTATTACTTTCTAGTTCCCACCACTAAGTGTTGTAATGTATCAAATTGGCTTTGAGAAAAGAACAGAAATTATTTATTACACAATTTTTCTCTTCCTGCATATCAACCACGAGACGACTTGAAAACTGCCATCTGCTTCATCTTCAACTCATTTGCCCAAACTCGCACAAGCGAGTAACGACCATCTATGAATGTCACTCGACGTTATACCATCCGCCAAGAACTTAGTCCGACATTGGACAAAACCATCAGTATTCATTGGAGCGCTCGATACTGCTCTTGACAATTCTCCAAACGAGAAAATGAGAAGAGAGAGAAAGAACCTCATTGCCACCCGTAAAACCATCGCCATCCAAAAGAAACTCGTGAAATTGGCGCCAACACTGGAACCAAATGATACCTTACGCCATTGCAACACCCTTTTCAAAAAGATTTTTTTAAAAACTTTTTTCTTTTTTTCTATGAATTACCCATAAACAGACCGAAGAAAATCCTCAAGCGGTCAAGATTTGCAAATGTCACTTTGTCGCCTTTTTTGTTGCCTTCTCGTGTAACGGAAATGCTTTTCCATTGGCATATCAATGGCTTGAGGAAACCCACTAGTGATTCTCGATTGGCTTCTTGCCAACTTACCTTTTAGTGATTCCCATTACTACCGACCAGACTTCTTTATATTTCCAAGATGAGAAAGAAATTTTTTTTTCTTTTGTGAATAGTTTTCTCATCATCACTTTGGGTTTTCTATTTCAAACTTGGTATAAGCACGCCATTTTGGTAGGCCACTTTAAACAGGTATTTTATGTGCAAATGAGGTGCCATCAGCACTCAGGGACAACTTTACGCCTACTAACACCTTTTTGAGTGTATTTTTTGACCTGAGAAGTGTATATTTTAAGATTTCTTTAGATTTCTGGCCAACAAATCGACTAAAAATTGGTTAAAAGTCAATTTTTTTGAAAATTTCTTTGATTAAAAGTCGATTTTTTGAAGATTTCTTTGATTAAAAGTCGCTTTTATGAAGATTTCTTTGATTAAAAGTCGATTTTTTGAAGATTTCTTGATTAAAAGTCGATTTTTTGACTGATTTTCAATAGGCTTTAAGAGCCCTGGTGCGTCATCTCATCTAAAATATTCACAATTTGTGAAACATCATCAAGATACGAGACATCCTGCTTCTTTTGCAATATGCCGTCTCCACGGCAACAAAACCTCTTAATCAATCCACAAAGAAATTAGCTGGGAGGGACTGCAAATCAGACAAACTCATTTGGACATTTGCCAGATAATTAAAAAGAAAAAATGTAAAAATAAGAGAATTAATAGTTGTTTTTTGTTTTTTTTGAAACTGTAATGTTAATGAAAGAAAATCAATGCGAAATTCTTTAGGCAAAATTCCATTTTAAATACTTACAAATCTTACCTGAAAAGCGGGAAAACCGCAAATTTTAATTAGTAGTTTCAATCTCCATATAAAAAAATGGCTTTTCTCATTAAACTCTCGTTACATTTCATTTAAACATCACGTGTCAAACATAGAAGACACTTTTTTGGATAATGTATTAATTTTTTCATCAAAAGCTTTTCATTTTCCTCACTCCCTTTGTGTATAGGTTTCACAATAGGAAGATTGAAGACTCGGCCAATCAAAAGCCCACACTAACTCCCTCGAGTCTTTGTCTCCGTTTAAAGAGGGCGGAAATTACCCCACGAGGTTCAACAACTGGTCAAAGCAAATGTACACATTTCATTATGGCATAACTCATGATATAAGAAGAGTCCAGGGCAGTCAACGACTGAAACACATTGTAATGCATTTTAATGGAGTTTCGGACAGTTTTATCACCTACTGGACATCAAGTCGAGACAATAGAGGGTGAATAGGTTGTTTCACTCAAGTTGACGATCAGCCTTTGACCTAGGTTCCGCCTTAACTCTATTCTCAATTACTTTCGATCCACTTCCGCATTAGTTGCAAACATACAATTTTCTTGGCTGGACGTTACAAGAATTGTGTTGATGTATTCAATAGCAAGTATTGACAAAATAAAACCACTTTCCTAAAAGATTTTTTTTTTTAGTGGAATTGGGTACCCTTTTCAAGTCATTTATACCCAGAATGGAAAGATCATCTGGTTATCAAGCGAAAGTAATCAGAAGTGATCGAAGAGGGGAATATGTTTCCAAGAAATTCAGATAAACTTGGAATTGAAATCCAAAAAACCAATCCTTATAGTCCATAGATGAATGGAACAGCCTTATACAGCCTTCCGGCCCTCAGTTTGTAGAGAGAAGGCCAGATTGATCCAAATCTCTTACATGGTCAGATAATTGGCCGAAATATGAGCCAATTCATTGGCGCCAATAGTAGTAACGATTTCATGCATCATGAGATTTATTGAAATTGAAATTTCAAATTTCATTTCATTCAAAGTTTTTCTATGTAAATTCTCACCACATCACATGATAAATTTAATAATAATAAAAAAAATTAATAAAAATAAAAACTTTCAGTACATTTAATTTTATCGCAAGTAAAACTCTTAAAGGGTTTACGACATCAAACATTTTATACGTGAATAATTTTCGCCATCCCTTGAAATGACCTAAACGATTTTTATTTAAAAGTTATCAGAACACGTTTAAAAAAATCATAAACAACTCATTTGAGCTTGGTGAGAGACATGGTTGGCCAATGCCGTCAGGGCGCTGTTTATAACGTCACAGTTGGTAATGGGATTATAGGAGATACATCACAACTGGTAACAATCATTTGGTCATTTGGTCATTTGGTCATTTGGTCATTTGGTCATTTGGTCATTTGGTCATTTGGTCATTTGGTCATTTGGTCTCGCTTTTATCTTAGATTTTTATAATGTCGTCTGCTCGTTTTCACAACTTCAGCATTGAGTTTAAACCCAAATATTTTTTTCAAAAAAATTCTGAAAAATTTATTTAAGGGTTTAAACGATGTTTGATCCAATGGACCAATAAAAACTGTGATGTCGTACAACCTTTAAGGAAATATGGGCCCTATTCTTTCCAAGAGTTTTTAAATTTCCTTGCACTTTCACACTTTAATTTTAAAAATTCTAAAACTGATATATTATTTTTTTTACTGTTTTTTCTATTGGAACCGCACTCAAGTTTCAGAGTGATAGTACCAACACTTAAGTGAAGAACATTTTTCCAACTTATTTGAATGATGAAACGATAAAAACATTTTTACGGCCCCTTCGCCAAGATTCCTTTGACTTCCTGCAACGAGTAAAGGAAAAAGTGGGGTAAGGGCCATGTTAAGTCCTTTAGTGGAGAATTTATGAGGAAAAACTATTTTTGTCGGTATAATTATTCACAAGTTAGACAATTTCTTTGCAAATGTTGTACTTCAAGTAGCAAATGTCACATTTTTCTCGCAGAGTGTCGTTCACGTCAACAAGGCCAAATTACAATTTCGAGGACAGCTTAAATGTTACAATATTTAGAGGGAAGTTGAAGTCGTTTTCTAGTTATTACTTGCTGGCAGAAATTCTTAGTGTTATCACACATCTGTTTTCGGGAACTGATCGATGCACAAGTTGGAATTTGCTTTTTCTTCAAGAATTTATTGTTCCAATTTAACATCGTAAAAAAAATTTTTATTTGCAATGAATAATCTTTTTATCCGTGAATGTATAAAAATCCAGTTTTACTAATGCTAATCCGAGCAAGAAAAAAAAATCGATCCAAAAAATATTATAAAAAAGGGAAAAAAAAAGAAAAAAGAAGATAAAAATCTGAAGAAAAAATTAATATTAAAAAAAAAATTGAGGAAAAAAAAAGTTTATAATGAATTTATAACATTACAAAAAAAAGAAATAATAAATTTTTAGCATTCAATTGATGATGTTATTAAATTTTAGTTATTTCAATTGAGAAATCAATACAAAAAATTTTTTTTTATTTTTTATTTATAGTTTTATACAACTTCAGAATTCATTTGCAATATTCAGCCTTATTTATCACCAGATCTTTAGTTCCTTCTATCCTTATGTTTAATCAATTCATCTTCTTTTCCCACCAACAAAAAAAAAATCTTGCATCGACTCATTAAAAACAGTTTCTATTTTGTCGAATCTCACTACAACATTCGACAAATTCCATTAAATTAGATTCCTGGAAACTCAAAAAAAAAAATCTTTTTTTTTTTTTAAATTGTTAACATTTTTTCATTTCCTCTTCTAAACAAATCAAAATGAAGAAAAGACCACCGGAAACCAGGAGTTAGTTGTCAGGGACAACCACCAAACTGCCACACTCATCCTATCAGCTTCTGGCCAACAAAATCTCGACCGTTAATTAGTGGGGACACCGTAACGAACCAACACAAGTTGCAAAACCATCAACATCCTAACTCTTTTGACACCAACTTTAATTGCTCGGAGTCACAAACCACCGATTTGTGTTCATCCGAGCGTTTTACGACTGTTCTAATAGGAGAAACGAGTATCAACATCTGCTAAGCTTTTCTTCAACCTTCTTTTATACCCAATTTCTATTTCCTACCTCCCTTAATGAAAATTAATCCTAAACAACACGGATACATTAAAATAAACTTATCTACCGTGTACATATAATTTTGTTAATAAAAAATGAACGCTTCGTTAACCCGTGTGTACAATGAATGAGCTTGCAAACATGTGTCCCTCTTTATCTATAGATGTGATGTAAACTGATATGCTTCTACTGAATTAAAAAAGCATCAAAAATAGAAGCTATGGTCTTGGTTTATGAATTATTTATTTATTTATTTTTTTTTGTAAATAATAAAGATTCATTATGAATTAAAAATAAAATAATGCATTATTTAGTAATACAGTTCAGTAAATTCAGTTGCTGTTAAATTATTAAATTTTGATGTTATTAAATTATTGACTCAGCGCTGTTATTTCAAACTGCTCAATTTTGATACATTATTAAATTGTTGATATATTGGTTGAAGTGCAACATACCAGTATCTAATGTATCCCACACTCCACATGTAAACAACATTTTTTTTGTGTATTATCTGCAATTATTTGCCATTTACCAATAATTTTTTCTAGAATAAAATCATTTATCTTGTTTTTAATGAATTCTTTAATATTTTCCCCTCTACCAATCTGCAAGAACTTTTCTTCCCATTTGTACACAACCCATTACATTCAACATAAATTGGAAATTATTACAAAACTCTGTAGTAAAGCAGATCTCCTGTCACTAATGATGACAGATTTTACGACTTGTGACATTGGTACAAATCCCAGCAACTAGAGGCCGACTTGTTCCACAATAAAACCTAAACCTCACTGCTTATATCACAGTAAAAGTCACAAGGGTCAGTAGTATCCATATATACCAGCACTAAAACCTCCATAATAATATCCCTTTCACAAAATTGATTTCATCATATTTTCAGTCTCTGATTACCATTTTTTTTAAAAATCATTTCCCTATACAATAGCCTTAGGTCATAAATTAATCCAACTCCTACTTTATGGTGCTTTACATTTCATTAGAAATTTTAATAATAACAATTTAAATTCTCTTGCAGACTTAATATATATTAGCTATGATGGTGCCTAGTGTAGACTACCAAACAGGAAGCAGTTTGAAAGCACTTCTCATAAAATCTTACTTTGAAAAACATTAAAGCTAAAAAAAAAATAAAAAAAAAAATACTCCATCAAGCCATAATTTATGAAACCAACTTGCAATTTTAAAATTACAAACATTCATCTTTTCTGAGAAAGAATGAAAGTATATTTAATCATTCTACTCATGGCCCCCCCATAAGACCATAACTTCATTTCTTTTTCTTTGCGCTCTGGTCTATAAAGATTTCCTTTAACTGACAGCATCAGTTTATATAAATCTCAAACAGTCTGTGCATAAAGAAAAAGAAGGTAAGAGCCAAGTTTGTGGTTTTAAGCCAGAAAGTATAGTTCAAACATGTGATACTATACATGTGACACCACACATAAAACCAAGTAGACTGACTAGAGATTTGGAATGCACCTAGTGCATTAAGGCTAAATGCGTCACTGTTTCGGGTCTTTATACGGGCACATGGCGTAGTAGAATTCAAGTAGGCACTCAATCATTCTCTCTAGAGAAGTAAACTATCATATTTTTTTAAGATGAAGGAAAATTACCTGATGTAATGTCATTTTTTTAGTGCTGTGTTAATGCTTATTGTTTATGAGCTATCAACTGTAATTAAGTAAATTCAAATATTTGTTCAGTTAATATTGTTTACATTTCGTCTAGGATGATGATGAATAAGATGAGTGCTGTTTCCGCCTCTCATCGCATCTACTTATTAAATATTTTCTTATCCAAAAATTTGCTTTTAAAAGCGCAGATTGCACTGCTAATAATTACGATTTACTAAAACGTGGTAATTACGAATGAAAAAGGGTGTCTGGCTTTTAAAGACCCAGACAAAATGAGTTTTATTCATCCTATAATCAACTGATAATTGCAGAGTTGTTGAATAAATCGAGTTTGTGAATTTAAAAGTTTTTAATTTTCATTAAAAAAATAAAATATACTAAAATCCTCCAAAAAAAAATATATTTCATGCAAAATTTCAGTCAATTACCGTTATTAAGTAAATTTAACTAAAGGCATTAGTAGTCTATTTCAATTGTATCATGCCAACAAACCTGCCATTATTTACGTAATTCTGTGGCAACAAATTCCTGAAATAACACAACAAGAATTTAAAACTTTTATTGCCGCTTTGCGTCTATAAACTTAATTCTATCTATCTATGTCAAGAATTCAATAGTAACTGTAACTAAATCGCAGATCCCACTTATATTTACTGTGTGTATGTCATCGTAATATTGATTGATTACAAAACAGTTCCATCACACTTTTCCAATTATTACCACCAAATCCATTCTCATTACCATTTAATCTACATCTATTCCCATTTACCTCTTCTTGGCAACTCAAATCTCATTATTAAACATAATTTTAACTTGTTACTTTATTTTTTTGTCATTTCGAGAAAAAAAAAATCTACGCAAAGGGAGCCATTTTATGTGATATCTCAGCTATAAACATCATGTGAAAACGTATATTACTTTTGTTGGCAAAGACAAAATATAAATCATGAGCCAAAGCCGAATCCCACAAGGCTGCTGCATTGCGAAAGCGAAGATTCTGTTTCTCTCGCATTCCACTCGACTTAATACGTGTACATATACTAGTATATCCACTATAACAGATCCTATCTCTGTCTTACACGCATCAGTCCTTCGATTATTAATGCCGACACATTTTTATTTTGAATTTAATATCAATTACATAAGTTACGTTGCGGAAGAAAAATCAATAAACAATTTATTTGTTGTTGGGAAGATTTGCTTTTGATCTTTGCGTGTGCGAAGCAAATAGATAGAGAACTTCCTTCCTGGTTGAACATGGCATTACAGTTCCGCTTAATTTGCTTAGTTTTTTTTTTTTGGATCATTCTACAATCTTGTAAAACTTTAGTTGAAGTTGACGTGTGTTTTTGGAAGTCACAGAGTTGTGTGAATCTATTAGTAGTCGTCGAAAGAGCAGAACGTGCGGGACAATAACCCGATAGTTATGTGTAAGTCTCATTTACATTCAATCCGACGTCCTCTTCACTTGTCTTGTGCCAATTCCTCTCACTGGGAAGTTGCCAACTCATTCATTCGAACGCATTCTGCCACAGTCCTGTAGTTTATCGCGAAAGCAAACAGCAGATAACAAACAGCAGGCGGACTTAAAACATTTCAGCAAATGGATAAAGAACAAACCACATAAGAATATACGTATACTGAAAAAGTTTTACAGAAAACTCTTACGGAAGACTCCGAGCTATATTTAGTTTTTTGTGGACTGTGGCCATTGTATGCCTATTTTAGTCTACTTTGACAACTGATTACATAATAGAAAATGTAGACAAATTGCCAAAAATAATCAAATATAGACAAGATGAATCTATAAAAGAATATTTCTAGGTGCGATATATATGAACAAATGTGATGTGATATGATTTATGGAAAAATGCACTGCGATATATATCGCAATATCAGAACGATTTAAAATAGACTCCTTTTACCCAAAGATTGGGTAAAATGTCATGGCTGAGAAGTGCATTATCAAAAGTATATATTATATTATGGTATTTCATTTTAATCCCACTCGTCAAACTGAGCCAATTATAAAAATTGGCTGTTTTCCATAAAAAACATTTTTAACTTTGAACAATTCTTTTTGTTAAAAATCAAGTTTGTGTTAGGGTAGTTTTTTGAGCTGATGTTTATTGCTTCAACTGCTTGGAACATTGAATAAAAAATTAGATTTAGTTGATAAATTGTCTATTCCATCTTGGTTAATATATTCCATAAGAATCTAGCTAGAAAATAGCAAAATTTGTGAAAAATAATGACAAGCCATTTTGACGGACATCAGCAAACACCATGGGCCGACGCAGGTGCGTGTTCCGCGGCCACGATGTTCGCTGATTTCCATACATCTGATTTGTCGTCATTTTTCGCAACTCTTACCTATTTTTATGCCGATTTCTCAGGGAATCATTAAGATGTTGTTGAATGACGTCCCCACCTACAAAATTGGCAGGTTTTACTTGCTAAAACCTCAGTTTGGCATCGACAAACACCACGCTCGATCTATCATTTACAAGATGACTGCCGCAATAATGTTTTTTAATAAACCGATTTCATTAAAATGATGCCAAAAGCATCTACTTCTGGTTTTAAAAAATCGCAAAAAAAAACAGGGAAAACTAAGAACATTTGAATACACCTATACTGAATATTTATTTCGTAGTCCTAATCCTAAAACGTGCATGACTTTGTTAAAGAGTTTACAACATAACAGTTTTTATTGATCCATTGGATCAAGCATCGTTTAAAATCCTTAAATAATTTTTCATAAATTTTTTGAAAAATATTAAACCGAGCAGAGGACAATATAAAAGAGATAAAAGCGAGACCAAACCGCGATTGTTACCAGTTGTGATGTATACCCCATTCATTTAACATGCGGAATATTAGCTGTTAACGTCAGAAACAGCGCCCTGCCAGCAGCAGCCAACAATGTCTCTCACCAAGCTCAAATGAGTTGTTTGGGATATAAAATGTGTTTTTTTTTTTAAAGGTGTTCTAATACTTTAAAAAATAAATAAAAATCATTTCAGCCATTTTAAGAAATAGCAAACATTATTCAGTCATAATATTTTTGATGTCGTAAACCCTTTAACAAAGGAAAACTTGTAAAATAATACAATTTTTATTTTCATTCGCGTTTTTATATTGTTGCGCACATTTTTCGACTCAGCTCGACAAGAGGATTAAAATGAGATAACATAATAAATTATAATTTATCCAACCTTGGGATAAAAGACATCTAGTTGCTGTAACAAAGAAAGGTCCTATGGCTTTGAAGGAAATAACATTGGCTGTAGCATTCGAATCTATTGCCATACTTCCTTCACTGCTATTTCTTTTCATTTCCTTCTATTCTTTAGTTTATAACGTTTGTACTTTCCCAAAATGTCTTTAGTTGTACTGTTTGCACATGAACTAATAAACTTAGCTTTAAAAATAAAAAACTAATTAAACATTAGCTGAACGCCTCAAATAATGATGACCATTATCAGCATTGAATCAAAATAATTTGTGACCCCACACATAGTAAATATGCCCTTGGAATGAAGGAAAATGAGAGAAATTGTGTCCCGATAAAAAAAAGGCAAGTAAGTGAGTAATTAGAACAACTTGAATTCCCTACAGTCCCATCACACCTATGGTCAAATCACAATGAAACTCTGAGGCCATGCTTAGATGGAAACTCAAAGTAGCAGAAAATATACGTGATAACCTGATATTAAAAAGAGCAATCAAGCAAATTTCCAGCAAAATCGTATTGTTATTTACTAACAAAAAAAATATAATTTAAATAATTATGTTATATGTAAATAAGTAATTGTTTTCATAGAGGCTGACATATGGCGCATGTGATCGCGCGGTTTTGATTCTATAAAAAGAAAACCAATTGCAAGTTTATCCAGATCTTTGTTCAATGATTGGCCTAACATAAGAACAGTCTAAAAGCAATACATATAGATGAGTCAAATGATGAGGTGATTTTATTATGAACCCAAGCCTGATTGCATTTACATCCAGAAAACTACAGACAACCTAAAGATGGGTGGGTACAATATTTAGGATACTAACACTCAACAGTATCTTAAATGAAACATTCTTCCAAGTAGGTACTGAAGTTCTAGTAAAAGTCAGACTTATTGCTGCTTAATTTCTGTGTTCAAGTGGGAACAGTAATCACCTTTGTAGGCTCTTCTATCCCTCAGAGATCTCATCCATCCTGTAGTGATGATATCAACCAAGTCCGGTATTTAGGGACCATCAGTTGTCATCATAACAGAATCCCAATCCCAAGACTCTATTTGGTGTCAGTTTATATTAAAATTAATTAAATAGCTTGATTTTTGTTGTATTTGTGTTGTTATTTAATTTAAGAAGTGAATTAACGCCTACTGTATCAGCAAGTGAGAAATAACACTCTTTTAAGTTTAAAGGGTTTACGACATCAGATATTTTATAGCTGAATAATGTTCGCCATATCCCTTAAAATGGCCAAAATCATTTTTATTTATTTTTTAAAGTTTTCAGAATATCTTTAAAAAATTATTTTGTATCTTATTTGAGCTTGGCGAAGGACATGGTTGGCCGCTGCTGGCAGGACTCTGTTTCTGACGTCACAGTTGATAATTCATTAATTCCCCATGTTAAATATATGGAGTTTACGTCACAACTGGTAATAGTCGCGCAAATTCTCGATTTGGTCTTCCTTTTATCAATTTCAAAGTGATTATAAAAGCATAATTAAATCTGATTATAGAGAATCAGTTTAATCTGCTTTAGGCATTGAACATGTTATTAAGTTTCAGTCTGCGCATGCGCAGTTGCAAACTTAAATATTCTAGGGTCAAGTTCCTTGATCGGAACTAGTTCTTAATCCAAAATCCATGTCCGGATTGTTGTAGTTTTCTCCTTTCAGTTGACATTTTAAGTTACTATAAAATAGTAGTATACATTAAAAGTATACCAAAAGTGTTGAAATCTAGTAAAAAATATATAAAAAAGCAGTGAAATCTCTTAATAAAGTCGATCGAGTGCCACCTCGATCAATCTCGAATCCAAAATGGCTGCCAAGAATGCTGTCATAAACAAGATTTCAGCAGGATAAACAACCCTCAGCGTGGTTTATGTAAAAGCGGTTTATGGATAAACTGATTATTGGGAAATGACGTAAAAAACGTCATTTCCGCCTAGTGAGAATCAAAAGAATCAAGATAAACATCATATCCATTTGGAATTGAATGCACCTAATGAAGTCAACTTAAATCTGGAAATCCTAATGAGCTGATTTTTTTGACAGATATCATAATTTATCCTTCAATTTGACTGAAGAGACTATTACTGTATCACACAGATTGATAAAGCATGATGAGTCATTGTTTTCATTGTTTAATATTGTTCTACACATTTTATCTAAATAAAATGTCATTGGCTGAGTACGTAGTGCATGTGCATTGTATCGAAAGTATTATATTATGACAACTTAATTTAATCCTCTCGTCGAGCTGAGTCGAAAAATCATTATATATCGTAGCCGAAAAATGTGCATGTCATTTACTAAGTTTACATGAACGCGCTTTTCTGGAAAATGACGACATCATTTCTCAAGCGGGAAAAGTAAAAAATGGAGTATTCTCTCTAGTTTCCACTTTTCCACTTGATAAATAATGACGTCATTTTCCAGAAAAGCGTGTTCATGTAAACTTAGTAAATGTTAACAAACGAAAACGGTTGTAAAATAATACAAATTTTTATTTTCATTTGCGTATTGCGTATTTTGTATTGTTGCGCACATTTTTGGGCTACAAAACAATGATTTTTCGACTCAGCTCAGCGAGAAGATTAAAATAAGTTGCCATAATATATATTTCAATACAATGCACTATACTACCCAGCCAATGACATTTTACCCAATCTTGGAATAAATGAACCCCCTATTAAACTATTGTGATAACAATTGTATCGTAAATTAATTCAAAAGTTTTATTCTCACATTTGCTAGATCCAATTCAATTGCTGACAATTGTCATTAAAAAAAAATAAAAAATAAAAAAAAAATAAAATATCGACATTTTATTTTTTATTTATTTTTTTAAATTTTTTGTTTGTGATTATATTAATCAAGCCATCATTAGTGACCTTCTGTTTTCCACCTGATGTGCTCGTGTAATTTAAACCCGTATTCACAGATAAATTAGTACGTATTCAAAGTCAAATTAGTTGGCAATTCACGGGTTAAATTAGTGCGCTGAAGTTTCTTACCTTACAACTTGAATTGAGTTTTCATTCCCTTTGCGCCCAAAGGAGCCACGTTGTACAAATTGATCAGGAAACAATGGGTCACCGTAGGCCAATTTAACATGTGGTTTGTGGATAAACGCGAACATAAACTTATCCGCGTCTGAGACTTGAACTTCATGAGAACGGAATGAGCCTCCAAACAACGGTCAGGCGCCGACTGAACCGCTTAAACGAATGAGATTCCCGCGCGTGCAGCACATTACATTCATTCGTTTGAGCACGATCCATTTTGACCTCGAGGGTGGCGCCGCATGTTGGTTGCTGTGGGAACCAAGTGTAGTCTGCTTGCGTTGCTTTGTAATATATTTAAGAAGTTAATCAGGATAAAAACATGTTTCGATTTTATACAAAAACAATATATAAGTGGACTTTTTATGCTTTGTTTGTTTGTTAATTATTTACGTATGCTCTGTTGCTCCGGAAATGGCGAAAGGAAAAATAAAAGAAATTAGATTTTTTCCTAGAATATTTTCTTCATACATAATAAAAAATTAATGAAATAAGTTTTCCATCAAAAACAAATTTAAAAAAGATTAGTTATTGATTTTACATCTTTCATTTTCAAATATATAAATAAATAAAAATGTGCTTATAAAATTAAATATCAAATACAGTATTTACCATCTCCAGAATAAAGCTCTTGTGTCCATATGCGATCATTATCTTTTATTCGACCTGTTCACTTATTTTATGTTTTTTGGTGGAAAGTGACGTCATAATTTGTTGATAGCAGGCCTCGTTGCAGCCGACACTCCGAATAGTGATTCCCTATTCGCATCGAGTCAGATGCCACAATATCTCATCGCAATCGCATTTGCCACGATTTGCCACACAGGTGGTCGGATACGATAGAGGGTCATTTTTTAGTCTACTCAAAAAAATATTCAATTACATTATTTAATTAAACGATCCGATAGTTTCCTGAAGAACATTCTTAATTAAGGGGGTACATTTCTTGCCAAATAGAAATAACTTGGAAAAGGCAAATGAAATCAAGAAGTATATTAGTAGCAGCCGATACTCCGAATAGTACATCAAAACAATAAATAGCAACCATTAAGAAATAAAAATGTGCATTAAATATATTTTTTTCGAGTTTGTAACATCGCATAATCTCACCGGATGGCGCTACTTATACATTGTCTATTTTTTTTTAATTTGCATAATTTGTTTTAGTCTTGAAAAATATTCTGACTCAATTGACGATTTCACTTGCTAATTTTTTGGTTCTTCTATCATGTATAGTGCAAATTATGCACGAAATTACGCCTCAAGTTGATTTATTCAAAACAAAATTCAATTCCGGTACATATAAATAAATTCTAAAAGAAAAAACAAAATAAATAAACTTTCAAAACTTTCACTTTAAGATTTATTGATCCAACTTAGAAAAATCTCTCGAAATGTTTCAAAATGCAGAAAACATATCAATAAAACCGTTGCGTATTTTATTTATTTCAAAGTCCAATCTAGACTAATTATTGCACATAAAACAAATCAATACTGTATTTATAGTCAAAACTACTTAATTTTATTTTTTTTTAAAAAAGAAGACCAAAACGAGCAATCTATTATTGGGCATATTGGCTTGGTGTAAACGTATTGTCGAGTTCTCATAGTCCTCTGATCTAAGAAATCACAAAAAAAAATAAAATAAAAAAACCACAACTTCACTTTCAGTAATAGTTTATTGTAAATTTAAATCCCACGTTCAAAAATTATAAAGTTTATCAATAACACTTTTTACCCTCACAGCAAATGCCTATTTTTTAAAAAATTCTTAAAACAAATCAAATTGTTATTCTACAAATAAGTATGCGAGAAAAAATATGCAAAACATGAAACTGAAATACGATATGCCACGACATTCAATCAAATGTCAAAACTTACGCTTCCTAACACTACGGAAGCAAATATAACCAATAGTAAGCTTACTTTAATCTAACTTTTTATCGTAAGTAATTATTATTATTATTATTTTCCAAATAATTCTTTTGTGCAACATTTACAGTACTATATATATATATTCATATATATAATTAATTAACAAACAAAAAAATTCCTTATTAAAAAGTTCAATAACAAACAAAAAGAAAAAAAAATCACACTTTTTAAACACACGCACGTGTCTCGTTATTATTCACTTAATTAATTAACACTTAAAACAAAAAAATAAAATAAAAATAAAAAATGCTAACAAAAACATTATTGATTTCTTTGATTGAATATTTTTTTTCTATAAAGTCTTCATTATTTTTCAACTAATAACAAACAACTTTTTCAAAATTTTTTTGTTTTGATATGTCTGAAACGAAGATGATAAGTCCCAAACACCTGATATTTTTTTTTTTTAGAATGATTATCAGTCTGTCTTTCTTTTCTTTCACCATCACCACTTAACATGGAATACATGAGATTTTTTCTGAACTAGTTTTTTTTTTCAACTTCAATAACAACTAATAACGAGTTTTTTTCTGTTTGATTTTTCACTTAAATAAATTCGTCCCATTCACAGTTCAAAGCTTCGACTACCGTGATAAGAAAATTGTTGAAAATATGGCTGCTCGAATTCTTCTGTGATGGAATTGAGTGGGCCCATATCAGGTGGCGTCAACTCCACTGTCTCGCCAGTGAACTCCGAGTCAAAGTATCTGGTGTCGGTATCAGACGTCACTGATGGCTTGAAGGGAGGAGGCATCTAATGTCAAAGCAAGTATTTTTATAAACACAATAAATTTTAATATAAAATAAAATTCTAAAATACTTTTTTTCTATCAGTTCCTGCCAATCAACGGAAGCAAAAAATGGATGCATCATTATTTCCTTTGCATCATCTGGACCGCCTCCTAATCTAAAATTTCGTATTATTAGTTCCACGAAATAATGTAAAAAGTAAATCAAGAGTCGAGACGATGGTTTTCAGCGTCTGAGGCAGCTATTATGCATTATATGACCTTTAAATGCAAAAATAACCAGTAAGATAGAAAGAAGCTATTTTTAAACGCTAAAATGAATGTTTTTAAGTGTAAAAAAATATTTTCCAATGTAAAAAAAAAAGACGTTGCTTTTTTCAGACTACCTCAGTCACTATAAGCCGTTGTCCCAACATTAGAAAAAATAGATACCTTTTTGTTGGATCCTTAATTAACAATTTACTCAATATATCTTTGGCCTCGGGTGAAATCGTCCTTGGAAATTTCACTTCAGTTAATAAAATCATTTCAAAAAGAACATCGTGATCGTTATTAAAAAACGGCAGCCTGCCACACATCATTTCGTATGTTACAACTCCAAGTCCCCACCAATCTACAGCACGACCGTAATCGTTGTCGTCTAACACCTAAACAATGAAAAAACACATTTTAGTGTTAATTTAAAAAACAATAACATGAATTAACCTCTGGAGCTAGATATTCTGGTGTGCCACAAAACGTTTTAGTCGTGTCACCGTACGCTATATATTCCTTGCAAAGCCCGAAATCAGCAATTTTAATGTGACCATCTTTGTCCAGTAACAAATTTTCCAGCTATAATTAAGAAAATTAATGAAAATTAATGAAAATTAATGAAAATCAATCACAATTTGATTAAACTTGCTTTCAAATCTCGGTAAATGATGCCTTGCTCATGAAGATAACTCAACGCAGAAATAATTTCCGCTCCATAAAACTTTGTTCTTTCCTCGCTAAACATTCTTTCCTTGGATAAATGAAAAAACAATTCACCGCCGTTTACGTATTCCATTACAAAGCAGAGACGATCAGCTGTTTGAAATGAGTATTTCAAAGACTAGAATGAAAATTTAAAAAAATATATTAAAAAATGTAAAAAAAAAATAAATAAATAAATAAATAAATAAATTTTTACAGTTAAAAAGGGATGATTAGTTGACTGCAACACCCGATTTTCTGTTAATGTGTGAGCTACTTCGTCCTTGGCAATAATAACTTCTTTTTTCAATATTTTAATGGCGTACAACTGGTTGGTCAGTTTTTCTCTGCACAAGATCACTTTCCCGAAAGTTCCCTTTCCTAACATTTTTAAAAATTCAAAGTTTTCTAGTGTCTGCAACAAAAAATAAATAAAATTAATAATCAATAAATTATATTTTTTTCATTCAATATTTACAATTTTCTTTTTGTGAGATGCTGTTGTCGTTGATGATGTAACGCTGAATCTTTGACTTAATTCATCCTCTTTACTGTCCCGATCATTCATTTCCACGTCTTGGCTGTCAGTCAGCGTATTAGCAACATATTGAATTGCCTGCATCCACTCCTCCCTGGCAACAGAAATCACATTTCATTACACAGGTGGTACAAAAAAAGACCATAAATCTCATTTCCAGACAAATTAATAATAAATTCACCTCTCATCTTCAGACTCGACGTGAAAAGTTCTTTCTATCACTGTTGTCCATTGCAAACCACGTATTAAAAAAGTAAACGGCTTAGGCCTATCAGTTTTCATCAACTGACAACCTATTTATACATTTTCAAATTTAATATTTATTACATCAATAAAAAAATTAATTTACCTTTAACTGTAAAGTTATTTAATGGATCACTCAGATCATGATCCGGTTTGTTTTTGAATCCAATGAGTGATCCATCTGATAATAAAATAAAGTAACGTGGCCTCCAATTCTTTATATGTTCACCTAAAATGTAAACAACATTAATAAGGTTATCACAAGAGGAAGAGAAAATAATGATAAAAAAAAAATTTTTATTTAATAAAAAACAAAAGCAAAATTACGTCCTACAACGCTTACGTAAGTTGCAATAAACAACCAAAACAACACTGCACTAAAACTGTGTCCAATTTCAGACACTTGTAAACAAATAGCGAATGCGCGCGCACAGTCTGGGAATTTTTAAAGTAGGGTGGAAAAAACGACTAACCTCATTTTCTCCCCCTTACCTGAAAATAGCCAGCTAGACAAATTTATTAACACACGATATTAGTCAACCACATCTTTAAATTAACCTTAAATTTTTTATTTTTTTTTTTTGTAATTTTTGTAATTAAAAAAAATTAAATTTTGTACAAAATATTTACTCGCCTCTCTTTAGCACCCATCCCTGCTTGATTATTTTGGCATCTCCATATTGTGTTGGGGAAGTCATGTCACCTGATCACTACTTGAAACTCTGAAATAAAAAAAATAAATTAAAGATAACATCCGCAGTTTTTAGAAAAATCCTATTCGATCGGTTTTAATTGTCGTTAACGATCAATTATGGGTGATTTTGAACAACAACAAGTGTTTTCATTATGCATCTTAGATTGGAAAATACACGTTGCTTTATTACGGTGTTTTGGGATATTTTCCTGTTATTCCCCTCCGAGAACCATGAAGCTATTTAAAACGACGGTACAGGGAAATAATAATATTGTTTTTTTTTTGTTGTTTCTTTTTGTGTGCAAATTACAACGGTGGAAATGTGGAAAATTAAAAAAAAAAAAA
>JH431868.1:102632-125946 GCA_000239455.1 Strigamia maritima | reverse complement strand
TTATATAACAACAAAAATGTTTTCCAGTTGTGTTTAATAATTTTTAATCATGCATACTTTCTTTATATTCACAGCAAAAAAAAAAAGTAGCTGTTATTGCTATATAGCAAATTTTCATTTCCTTCGTTGATCAACTGACATCAATGATCATTAACAAAATTTTATCATTAAGAAAATAATTATTATTTTATTTATTTTTACTTGTAGTGTTTACATGTTGATGTGTATATAGATTACAAAAAAAGGTATTTACATATAACGACATACACCTGTTTTTAATGTGTATATCCTTATTGCATGTCGAAGAAAATATTATTTCAATGTTTAATTAGCTCAAATTCATTAAAAAACATTTATTCAAATTAAATTCGATTGAGTTATGAAGAGTTATTCAATTACACATTTCCCAATTCTAAATTTAATAATCTCAGAATCGATTAAATACGAAAATAAAATTTAAAAAATGTGTGCAAAATGTTATTTTCTGCCTTTAAAAAAAAACAAAAAAAATTTAAAAAAAAAACGAGCCCAACATGGAGAAGTGCACATGGATAAATGCACGATTGACCTGAATGAACTTCCTGTGCCACTTTATTAAGTGATTTTGTTCACCCGGTTCATTACGAACGGCTCAATTGTTTAAGCCGAGCGTTATTTCATTGTATTGAACACCTTCGAATGTTATACTTGTTATTTGATCAAGAGTTTAGGCCTACCAATACGTCGGTCGTGAGCTCGCGACGGTGCTGCATTGCTTCGTCCTAAAGGCGCATTCGGCGGTTGGTCGTGGTGCGCACTGATTTGTCAACGCCGTTCCCATACAGGAGTGACTAGTTCGGTCTCAGCACTTTGCATTAACCTATGCGATACTTGTTTTACTTGTGAATGGAACTTAATGCACCGTTGTTACCTGTTCTCGGTCTCAGTTGTTGATCTTTCAACATGACGTCACAATGAGATGACGTGTATTGGTAACGAGAAGATGAAAAACGAGATCGCAGATCCCACGAATTACGTAATTTCTAAATAATTTTTTTTTGTTAATATTTTTACATCATTAGACGTTTTTACGTTATTTTTATTTGTAGATTGTAAAAATGTACACTTTTTTTCGCCAGATTTGTACATACAACACTCATTATTGCATGCAATTATACAAAATGATTAGACATTAAATGACTTAGTTGTTTGGTCTTTTCAAAAATTTATATATAATAATATTTTGGAATAAATAAACATTATATAAAGCCGTTCTAAAAGAGTATACATCTAATACTGGATAAGCACATTGTTTATCACGCTTAATCAGGAAAATACTGCTTTAATAGTTCGTTTACATGCTCGTAAACGATTAGCATAATTGCACCACCTGTCAATGATAATTAAAATTAAATTACGAAAATACAAACCAAAAACAATAATTTTACCAGGTCCTAATCGCAGTACTTTGGGTGCAAGTCCCTTATATAACGCTCTAAAACTATATTTTTCACAATTAATCACGTGTTTATTTATTTTAGTTTTTATTTAAAATATTTACCCTTCTTCCCTGTATACAATGGCAATAGACCCAAGTGTGGTTTTATATTTAATTTCACCGGGTATTGGTTGAGGACCTTGAATTCGACTTTTCGCAACATCAAATGGGATGTTTACCAGAGAGCCCAAAACTCCACTCGTAAAACCAATTGATAAGTTTTTCAACAACACCAACTTGGAATTCTATAAAAAAAATTTAAAAAATAAAAATAACATTAGTTTAAGATAATCAAATAATTTGATGTTTTCACTTTTGGTTGAGGAACAAGCGGTCTGACGCTGTGATAAAACCCGAAATAAATCATGTTAAAAATCCCATTTCGAGCCATAGTTGCAGTGACACCTTTATTTAATCCTTGAAGTCCTAATCCGTCCTGTCGAACAATTCGTCTTGTTACACTCCATGTACTTGGCATCTAAAAATAATTAAATAAAAATTGTTTTTATTAAGTAATTAATTTTTTTTTTCAAATTAATTTTACTTTATCTAGAGTGTGTCGGTCTGCTTGCATCTGAACTTTGACTCTTTCGAATGGATTTACAAGAACCGCTTCTGTTATTCCCGCGCAGAGACCAGCTAAGGAAAACGTCTACAAAATCAATAACAATCCCGATGTAGCATTTTGCTAATTGATTAAAATGTATTTACCAATGGAGTAGGGACGGCGGATCCGAACAAAAAAAATTGTTTATATTGTTCGAACGTAAAGAACTAAATTAAATTTCAAAGGAAAACATTAATCGGAATTATTGATCGTGTTTTTTTTCATCAAAACTATTTTTATTTTGTAAATAATACGAACTTTGACAGCACGTTTTGGAGTTTCAGCTAAAATCGGAGGCACAATTCCTTTCCAAAATGAAAATAAACTGAAATAAACACACAAACTATTAAGATAAATTATTTTTTAAATGAAATATCGACAAATTTACCCTTCGCTTCTATACATTTTCCCCATACAATCAGCAATTGATGTATAATAATGGGGATCTCCTGGAATAGCTTTAGTTTGAATTTGAAATCGTGTTTTAACCAAATCCAACGGATGCATGATGCAAACTTCAACAAATCCTTTAATAAAATGGTAAAAAAATAATTACAAAATTGAATTTATATTTATATACATGTTATTCGATATTACCGGCTGAACCGCCAGAAAATATTTGAATCGCGGCATTTTTCAGCAATTTTCTAGTTCTCAAGTTGTCATCATATTTGTTTATGGTAGCCATTGCTATGAAATTTCTTACTTCTCAGTATCGAATCGGTATTTATCATAAGTCACACATCATTCGTGTAATCATTCGTGTAATCTATTTATCAAACGTCAAAATTTAATTCCTCAGATGGAGCTTAAACATTGACCCAAAGCGGGAGAAGCGAAATCCGAAGGTCGTATTTTTCCTTTCCATATGACTTACTCCATATAGAGTTTTTATCACGCCACTAACAGAGGCTAAAAATAAACCATAACATTTTATAATTGCAAATTATCAACAAACAATTTTATTTTTAGATAGTACGAGGCTATCTGATGAAAATTTATACTCACAAATCAACTGGGATAAGATAAAAAATGTAATCTAGCCACAGATATACTCAAGATTTAACTTCGAGCATAGGTCGTTTGTTAGTCGTTTCGTGATTTTTTCCCATTAGATGGCGGCATCGGTGACGTTTTTGTCCATTTAACAACAGCTGTTGATGGACTCGTAAGGGATGGAGGAGTCATCAACAAAGGAAGTGGCTTGGGAAGACCAATACAGCTGATTAAAAAGAAATCGAAGCTTGGGTGTTGGATACGGCTTTAATTAATCGTTTGTTTTCATATGAGCACTGCCTTTTGTACCTTGTTTCGGGTGCCTTATCAAGTTGATGCGTCGATGAAAAGCACCTCTCGGCTCAAACATTCATCTCATCAGGCTCATCATCCGGCCCCCATCCCTCCACCACCTCCTCCCGATGATATCTTTCCATCGTCGTACCTGGAACAAGCCTTTAGTACCAATTTTCATCCTTGCATCAAGTTAACTGCTCAGGTGATGTCGGATTTCGATGTGTGCGTTTTGTTTTCTTGACAATTCTTTGTTTTGCAGGATGAAGTTGCAATTGCATGTAAAAAGATGTTTAGAAATCAGTTACATGATTCCTTATGCCTTGTAGCCTGTTATAAAAAAATTGATGCGGTCATCCAGAATGGTCCAACGTAAAGAATTATTTATTTATTTATTTGTTTATTTATTTATTTTTTTTTTTTGAGAATTTTTTAATTTAT
This sequence comes from Strigamia maritima, assembly GCA_000239455.1. Lineage (NCBI taxonomy): Eukaryota > Metazoa > Arthropoda > Chilopoda > Geophilomorpha > Linotaeniidae > Strigamia > Strigamia maritima. The sequence continues at coordinate 122,131 of JH431868.1, read as the reverse complement.
AGGTGTGGACTTGTTGCGCTTCAAATGGCCACTCAATTGTTCCATCCGAACCGTGTTCCTGCCATTGATGAAATCCTGACAACTGCACAGAATGAAGGATATACTATTCAAGGAGAAATGTTTTCTGGTTTGTGCATATATTTTATATAATGGAAGGAATTATTTGAATTAATTTTGGTTCTTTTGTGGTTTATTTTAGCTTCAGATATGAGCCGATTAGCGCGGAAACTTTTACATTGTGAAACATCTGTTCTGAATGATGGTTTAGCTTCTCGACACGCAATTGTACAACATATTTTGAGAGGCGATCCCATTCTAGTGCCGTATCCTTTCATTAAAAACAAAACCCAAAAACCAAATGAATTTTTCAATGAAAAAAAATTTAAAAAAAATTAACACTTTGATTTTTTTGATGACCCATGCAAATCCAAATTAAATTCTTTTACCGAAGAGCCCCAAGATTAATTCTATGCAAATTAAACTGAAATTAGTGTATTTTTAACGGTTTTTTTAAACAAGTTTTTTGGGTTTTTTTTCGATACCGAATACTATTTTTTAGTCGGTATTGGTACCGGTTTTGTCACAGCACTCATAGCTGTGTTTTTTCATGTTTTTCATGGAAATTTCGTTTGTTTTCTTCGATTTTGACAACAACCAGGTATTTGAGAAACCTTATTTAGAGGAATTTAACACATTTTTAAAAAAAAAAAATCCTTAACGGTACCTTCAGTTACGATGCAGATTTCAACTTCGAGCCATGTTGTAAAAGAGGCCACAAAGCACACTGGGCTGTTGTAGCAGGAGTTATCATAGCAATACCAAAGGCAGCTGTCACCGATCTCCGTACTTACGAGCTTAATTCTGGGCTTACCAATTTATTTCATGCCACTGAAAAGTCTGACAAAGAAGCACTCGCATCTCTTTGCCAACAGGGTACCCTCTATATTTTAGCCAAACAGGGGAAAAGTAACTGGTTGGGTCTGTGGTTGTACGACAATCTTCAATTGAGCAATAGTAATTTAATCGAAATGGATCCGAATCGCGTTGCTGAAGGCTCCAAATATCATCTACCGAAAGGCGGCGTCGTAGAAGGGTTATGCAATCAGATTGTGCTCTTGAAAAAACCACAATAATCTTTCTCTCTCCTTTTATATCGATTTCATACCGAGTTTTTTTGACCGAGATGTATCTTATTTCTATACGAATAGTGTAAACTAGTTTTTTTTTGTATATTGCTTGATGTGTAGGGTTTGTTTTTTGTTTTTTTCTTTTGAAAAGATAAAAAAAAATTTAGCTTTAATAAAACGAGTTTTTATTCGCTATCGTGCGTTTTACATTTATCTATTTATTTTTTTTTTTTTTAAACTTGCTTTAGCAATTTTAATAAAATATCAAATTTGGAATGAGAAATTTGAATGACAAAATTTAAATTTTCAATTTAGTACCCATCAGTCGCCGGAATACTTACCAAGAACTAATTGCCTCGCGTGTGGAAAACATACAAAAACGCAACAGAATTAATAAAACTCACCTTCCTGAAAACAAAATATTTATTATTCGACAAAAACAAACAAAATTAATACAAATTATAATCAACATTTAACACGACGACTGATGGGTATTTCATTTATTTTTTTAAATTTTTTTTTTAAATTTAAAATTAAAATTTTTAATCATAAATCGGTTCAAATTCTTTTTCCGTCAACAAACTTTGATCTTTGGTAAATATTTCAGGATCCTCCGTTTTCATTCCGGAGTCCACGGTTTGTTTTTCAATATCCAGCTCAGTTTTCGTCTCCACCTCTTCTTTTACAACAACCATTTCTACATCGTCACCATTTTTCTTCTCGTTTGTTTCTTCTTTCGACGGAACTTCACCTTCTTCTAAGGTTTGGTTTAGGTCAACCGCTGCCAAATCATTACCTGATTCAGGTACTACGCCGACAGGTCGATCATCATCTTCTTTCATTTCCGTTTCACCAATTATCACATCGTTTTCTTCTTCGTCTTTCAAAACTGGCTCTTCTTCCATTTCTACTTCCACTTCCTCGGCTATATCCGCCTGTTGCTCGGACGCGGGCATTCTGTTCTGCTCCATTGCTTGGAGTTCCTCTGCCATTTGAGCGCGACGTTCAGTAATAAGAGCTGACATAGCATTTAAATAAAAATTAATACAGAAATCTTTAAAATCTGAATAATTAATTACCTTCTACACGTTTCTTTGAATCTTTAAGTCTTTCTTCAGTGACCAATGTGTGTTTACCAGGCAAATAGAAAATAGATGGCTTCGTTTTGGTTTGGATGAAGAAAAGAAGATTTTTCTGATGCAATTCCCATTCGTCGTGCTAAAAAATTGCAATTTTTTAGTTATGTTAATTGGTTTAATTGTGTTTTTTTTTTCTTACCTGTTTAACAACCTCCATTTGATGTTCGAGTCTACGTAAGTTTGCTTGTCGCTTACGTCGTTCAAGGAATAACTCTTGTCTTTCACGTTTCGATTCTTCCTTCTCCTTTTCAGCTGCTGCTTCTAGTTTTTTCTCAATTTCAATTCGCTTTGTTTCCTAGAAAAATAGAAAAATTTATTTAGATTTAATTAATCAATTAATTTTTTTCTATAATACCTTTTCTTTTTTAATGGTCTCTTCGTCCTTAAATTTCTGAAGAGTTCCCAACAGAAGACCAAACATACGTCGATTTCTATAAAAATAAAACATAATTATTAAAATATTTTTAAAAAATATTTTTTTCATCCATCCATCAAACCTTGCTAAGCCTCTCGAATCCGATTTCTGTTCCTCTAGACAATCTTTCCTACTCTTCATTTCCTTAGGGGTAGCAACAATTGAGGATTGGACAGTGGGCTATTTTTAAAAAAATCAAAAATCAAATTAATATCCAAATTTCACATAAAAATATCAAAAAACATACTTTATGAGGTAAATCATCGTCATCTCCACTGTCCTCTCCTCGATTGACACGGGGGCCGGTGCGTGGGCCAAGGCTAAACAAATTTTATATTAATATTATTAATATAAAATCTAAAAATAAATTTTAATTTAATTTTTACCGGTTGAAAGGTCCTCCGAGTGCACGCCTTTTTGCAGGTGGCCCGTCCATCATTCCCCCAGCATCGCGACGGCTATTTAATTAAAAAAGGACCTTAAAATAACTATTAAAATTACTTTTTCTATGAATATACGTACTTTCCCATTGTAATTATGCGGTCTCTACCCCTTGCTTCAAGACCCCCACCACCTCCGCCGCCTCCTCCTCCTCCTGGACCCATTGGTCCTCTTCGCATTCCAGGTCTGAATTTAATGAGAAAAATGTTTAAGTTACGATTATTTTATAATGGCGGTGCGGTAGTGTACCTTAATTCGTTCGGATCTCTCCCTGTCAATTTTTTGATATTGGCGTCAAGATCTTTGAGGCATTCTTTTGCCTGTTCGAGTTGTTCTTCTAGATTTTGTTTCATTACTACTGCGACAGCCATTTTGTACAGTTTTCGTGGCTTTCGGCGTTTTGTGTAAAAGTCTCAGCGTATTGAACGTTTTTTATAATTTTATACAACGTGCATGCGTATAAGCGGCTAGAGATTAAAGTAGGAAGTATGGTGTGCGTGCCGTGCCGATGTAGTGCGAACCCGCCTTTTCACAAAAGATTGGATTGGAATGAATTCAAGTTATAGGTTCGCAGAAAATTATTTTCAAAGTTGAAAAATAAATCAATTTTAAAATTTGTATATTTTAATTTTAAGGTTATTTGTTGTTTTTTTTGTTACGTTTAATTAGATAATTAAACATCTTTTACGTGCGTATCGTTGTTTCTGCGAAGCTGGGAGGGTTTGTGTGAAAATGGCGGACGATGTGTTATTAGATTTTTTTCACATGGAAATTGTTGCCTACTCAATTCAGTCTACTAGGAAAGAAGAACGAGTGGTACTATATTTTTAATGATTAAGGTAAATTTATTTTTATTTGAAATTTTAATTTTTGTTTGAATAGGATTACGGTATATCGAAACTGGAATATATTGGTTTTACAACTGGATTTCGATTTGTTGAAAGGTTTTATAATAAAAATTTTAATTATTTATAAATTAAATTATATTTTATTTACAGATTGACACGCGATTTACCACGATTTAAAGAAGAACTAGACATAGTGAAATTTATTTGCAAAGATTATTGGATGGCGATTTGCAAGAAACAAATTGACAGCTTGTTAACCAATTATGAAGTTGGTTATTTCGACGTTCAAAGCGGTTAAATAATTGTCTAAGAATTACATTTTTTAGGGAATGTATGTACTGCAAGACAACAACTTTAGATTTCTGTCACAATTGTCTTCTGGACGACAATATCTCGAACTTGCACCTAAAGTATCTAATCAATTATAAAATAATGATGTTTTTTTTATACTAAATGTCATGTTTTAGTTTGTAGCATTTATGTGTGGAATGATCCGCGGTGCTCTGACTAATCTGGGTATTATGGCAGTCGTCACAGCAGAAACAAGCTCATTACCAGCGTGTAAATGAAAACAATTTTTTTTAAATTTATTTTTGTAAGTAAAAATATTTTATTATGTTCTAGGTAAATTCCAAATTCAAGTTCGTTCGACTTAACTTGTAATAAATTCTCTTTCATGTATTACTCCAACACAAAAATAATTCAACTGATTCTGTATGATTATTTTTATTACACAAATTTCTTTAAAATATTGATGAAATTGTTTGTTTTTTATAAATATCTGGCTACTGATAAACACGTATTAATAAACCAAGAATACAGAAAGAAAAAAATTATCCAAAATTTGATATCATTTCAACCAATAATTAATTTAATTCTGTATTGGTGATTTTCCAATTTAGAATAGGGAAACACTTATAAATAATAAAGTTACAATTGTCCTATTAAATAATTTATTTCCTGGTTTTCGACAGTCGTTAGACCGTTTGCGATTTATCGTACGAGATTTATTTCATTATGAAAATGAGAAAGAACGAGATATTATTAAAAAATCTCGTCTTTTTGTTGAAAAATTTTGTTACGCACTGTCGTTAATTTTTTGTCTCGTATGAGCAATCGCAAACTGCCTACTATTATATATATTTTGTTAGCTCATGATCCAGCGGTCCATCGAGTGTAAAGTTCAGGAGAGTCATGTTGAATACTTGAATTCGACTTGGTTCCCTATTGTAGTTTAGGTTGTTCAATATCTTGCATTGTAGTAAAAGTAGATTGATGAATTGGGAAAGAACACACAAAAAAAAAAAATTGTCCTCAGTCAAGAGTGATATCAACTCAGCATGCTGGAAGTGACGGTGTAAATTCTTCAGTGGCAATTGCAAATTTATGCCTAACCATAAATGTTGCTAATACTTCAGCAACTTTTTCAGGAACATCTTCGTGAACTGCATGACCACACTGAGGAAGAACTTGCATTTGAAATTTTCCTTGCATTTGCCCAATAGTTAAATCTTTATCTAGACGATCAATGCCAGCTAATAAGAGCATCTTAGGAGGAGAACAGGACAGGAACATACTAGATAAACCATGAAACCAACTTGGCCAATATTTTTCTGTTTTCGACAAATCAATTCTCCATGTATAACGATTGCCATCACTCAATTTGAATGGATAGATAAAACTATCATCCATCGTCTTTGTTTGCTCTCTACTAGTCATAGCTTCGTTGCTCCCATCACCATGTCCAGTTGCCAAATCCACACCAGAATTCCTCGGTGATACTGTCTCTTTTTCTTCGTCTTTCTTTTCCTCAAATATCGTATTTACTTCTTCTTGTTCTTCTGGAATGCTGTTGTTGCTGGATGGTACTTTAAGGATTTTGGACGATTCGTTCGAGCTGTGTTCTGATGATGTTGATTCTTCAAATTCTAAATCAGTTGTAGCCGATTTGTGTGTGTATATATTTTTAATTTGTCCTGGCATTGATACTTTAGCCGATTCATAGTTTCGAACTTGGCCACTGCGAATACACCATTCGATAGATGCTTCGATGCTTCTGAAGGTGGTCGGGCGACTTCTGAGAAATGACTGCATGCTCTGAAGTGCATCCATAGCTGTTCCTTCGACTACATCAATTACAGCCAAGCCTATCAACTGAGGAACTAATTCGCGATATGCTGTATGAACTGCAACTGCACCTCCCATACTAAACATAAAATAGAAATCAATCAATTGTTCAAAGTGAATTTATTACAATTTAATTAGTATTTTTATACCTGTGACCAATGAGAATAATCTCGGGTGAGTTTTCTCCAAATAATTTCATTATAACATTACTAACATCGTCAGATAACGTTTGGGCTGACAAATCTTCGTCATTCGAAGTGACAGTGTCTCCGTGTCCTCTTAAATCCATAGCCGCAATTTGGCATTCAATCAATTCTAAAATACTTGTAGTAAGGGTTGCCCAGGTTAAGCCGCAGTATCCTCCTCCGTGTAAAAAAAAGAGCATGGGACCTTTATTTCCACTTCTATACACGCGAAATACGTCACTGTCATTAATTATGACGTCTTCGTAGGTTTCAAAATACTTATTCCATTTCGTAGGCGTGTAATCGCGTCTTCTAATGGCTCCTCTACTTCCTAATATTCGTGAAGACCCTGAAGGTATAGGCAATTTCGGTCGCAACATTTCTCTTTGAAGCGCGGACATGTTGGTGAGCAGATGTTGTAAATGCTCACTATCCTCAGAGAGCGCTACCATCGACGAACTTCTCGACCACAGAATAGAGAAATGCTGTCACAAAGATTATTTAAATTTTTCCGAGTAAATATTTCTTTTTTATATTACCGAACCTACTAAATAATAATAATAATCACAAGTACTGTATTCTAAAATATTCGGGCTTTTACAAGTTGAAGTATTTTGTGAAATCAACAAACCTGGAATCGAGCTTCCGGTCGACAGCAAATGGTCGACATAGCATTTGGTCGACACGCAAATGGTCGACATGACATGGCGCACATTTGGTCGACAACCAAATGTGGGTGTCGACCATTTGCGTGTCGACAAAATGCGTGTCGACCATTTGTGTGTCGACCAAATGCGCATTTTCTGAAAATGTCGACTATTTGCGTGTCGACCATACTGTAAAAAAGCAGCTCATTACCTGCATGTAAATAAAACAATTTTTTAAAATTTATTTTTGCAAATAAAACATTTTATTATGTTCTATAGGTAAATTCCAAATTCAATTGACTTGTTATGAATATAGTTTCAAGCATATTACTTTAGAATCAGCTGTATATTTTACCAACATAACAAAAATAAATTGAACTGATCCTATATGATTAATTTTACATAATTTCCTTTCAAGAAAAAAAATAATTAATCAATGAAAATTATATTTCTGCTTTGTTATAAATACCTGACTACAGATTTGATATACACATGTATATAATAAACTCTTAAAAAATTACCAAAAGTTATCAAAAATTTAAGAAGTTCTTTTCGGTGGAGTGTAATTGATCGTAGTATGTGTTCGCAAGTCGTACGAATTGTGACATTCTCTGCAAGATAAACAAAAAATAAAAATAATTATTAAATTAAATCAAAAATTAAATAATTTTACTTGAAACAACGATGGCAATATAATTCTCCATCACATCCATTGCAACGAAGAGTTGCGTCTTCATTGCATATGTAACACCAAGGAAGTTCGTCAGATTCCTTTAGAATAAACACTTAGAAATTAATGTTTTTATTAATATTATTATTAATAAATGAATAACTTACTGACGAAATGTCAGAACTTGGAGTATTGATTTCTTTTTTTTCACTTCTGAACTTGTAATCGTTTGTTCGATCATCTAAAGCACTTTCCGCTAAAAGCTACAAATAAAATCAATTTAATTTCATTTAATTTTCATAAATGTTGTAATTTTTTTTTTTTAAATTTACCTTTTCGATGACTTTATCCGCAAGTTTGTTCTCATCTTCATCATCATCGGATGAATCTTCGTTACACAATAGAGTTTTACTGCTCCTATTGCAATTGGCTTTCAACTCATTCATTTTCCGTTTCTCAGCTTCGAGCCCTCGAATCGCCTTTTCAGCATCAGCTTCAGCGACTCTTCTCGTAGCTTCCATTAATTTATGTACCTCGTTAAAATCATCCACATTTTCATTCGAATTCTCCCCAATATTCATCGGGAAATTCTGCATGAAATTATTACACATCAAATTCGGATCAGAAGGAACATTACTCGTTTTGGCTTCCGTCGTTCGTATCTGACCAGGCTACAACAAAAGTACAATGAGAAACATAAAAAAATCCAAACAATATCGAACTTTAATAACGTTATTAAGATCATTCCATAATCCGTTGTCACTTTTAAGTTGATTAAACCGTCGCGTAATTTCATCTTCGGGTTTCGGTCTCTCAGCATCCAATCTCACTTCATCCGTCATTTGCTGAAGAAGCGACGATGATTGCTCAGTTGCACTGCGATTATCGCGTGGAATATATGCCGGCTACGTTAAATTCAAATTAATAATTTATTTTATGTTTGATAGTTATATTACCGGTTGAGTTGACGCTGGAGCTGCAGCTGGAATATCCTTCAATCGTGCTAAACGTTCTTCTAGTTCTTGGTCACTCGGCAATTTCCCCCTTTTCGCTTCACGTAATCGATCTAATCGCATTTTTAATTTCTGATCCTCGGAGTTGGTATTTTTGTGTTTCTCTTTGGCAGCATCGATTCGCCTGGGATGTCATTCCATTATATCACATTCGACAATAACAATGCAAATGAGTAATACTAACCGCTGTAATGCTGCTGGAGGTGAAATTCTGCCGGTTGCTTCGCCCGATTTCTTTCTATTGAATTAAAACGATATCAATTTTATTATTTAAGTTTCTATTTATCAATTATAAATTTTATCCTACCCTGATAACAACTCGAAGCAAGTTGCGCAAACGCTGTGCTTTTTTTGATCTAATTTGGGAATGAGTGCTTTATGTACTAAACAGTTGCCACAAAACGAGAAACCACAATTCTTACATCCATGCTAAAATATTATAAATAAAACATTGTAAAAACACCATTTGTATTGAGATATATGTTATTATGAATGATTTACCTCTTTCCTAAAAATTCCAAATTCGGTACCACAACTTGTACACGGCATGCTTGTAATTTTTCGCAGAAACACCCTTGGTTTGAGCTTTCAGGTGAAAAATCAATAGCGGACAAGTGTGTTACACCACTTTCGACTGCTACATTAAAACAAAACCGGAACTAACGTCATTATTAGTGACATCTGTTGTGAGAAAATAAAAAAAACTCATGTTTATTTTTCATTTTAATTTTATTATTTATTCACATTAAAACATTTGTTTATTTGCGATAAATACAGAAACTGTAACTATTTTTTGCTTTACACTATAATTCAATCCAGAAATTTCATTTTTTAAGCCAAAGAAATTTCGGTTTAATCATCATCCTTCTTTGGGAAGGACATAACGTAGAACGTATAGAAACAATACATAACTGACAAAACACAGCTTCCCATGACCCCGTAATACAAAACATAATCCATTTGTCCACCTTTCAAATGAATAGGGAGACCGTCATTTTTCTAAAATAAAAAAAAAAAATTAATTTTTAAATCGGTTTGAATTTTTGTTTATTACTTGAAAGTGCTTTTGCTTCGCAATCAACGAAGGATCCTTTGGGCCGTATGGAACGCCACTCGGCGAGAGTCGTGGGAATTGCGGCATTTGTTGACCAAGTGCACCGGAGGTGGAAATTTCTCTTTCGCCGCCCAAAGTCGGTCCGAGAGGAAGTCGTTCCGGTGGTCGAGGAATTCCTTCGACTTGAGTAATGTGGATGGGTTTATACGAAAATTGAATTGGAATTATTTTCACCTTATTCAAAGGAATTAAACCCTAAATTGGAAAAATATGTTATAAAATGGCTCATTTGCTACGTTTGCGTTGTATTTTTGTACCTGCGGATGATAAGCCTGCATTATGTTGGTGGCAATCAGGCGATTCGCCATGGCGCTAAATTTGTAATACATAGCTAGACAGTAAGCTTGTTATCTAGAATAATGTAATTATAATGCACTGCTTAAAATGTTAAGAAATCGGTAAACCTTTTAGGTAGAACGGAAGAAAAGACGAGGTAAATACGCAGGCTCAAGTCGGAATGCTCCAAGCGGCTGTTTAGGAAACTATAATTTTAAGTACGGTGCTCGAGAAAGGACATCATTTAATTATCCTTATAAAATTATATATGCATATAAGCACAGGAATTGTTAATTACACAATTTGAAGTAGTTTGTTTGTAATTTTTAGAAATTTAATAGCAAAAATAACAGTTATCCGTACAATTTTTTTTTTTACAATCAGCATTCAACAAAATTAATTATTTTTTAATGAAAATAGAAACAAATTTTGGTCTGATGAAATAAGCCGCAATAATTCCAACTGTTACGATTTTGACGGTAAATCCAAATGTTTTCAATAACTAAATTTGAAAATAAATAATAAATAAATAAAAAACATTTCATTTCATGAAAGATAAATATTTCATACAGCGTCCTGTTGTCGTCGCTTCTCCATAGCTTCACGATACCTAATATTGCTAAACGTAACCTGAAAAATGGATAAAAAATTAAAATCTTCTTTTTTTTTATTAATTATTTTGTTGTTTACCATTGTATAGAGGGGAATCCAACGTTGTGGGAACAAATAATGCAATAAATTGTCAAATTTCTTTCTCAACAGAAATAATCTGGAGTTGACGAGATCCCGCATCTATTTGAAATATAATTATAATAACTGCCATTGTATTTTGCCAATATTTGCTTATGTACCTCTATATAATTGTACATGGCAAGATCACAGATAACTTCCGCATCTGGATTTCGGTAAGAACTGAAACTGAGTAAACTCAAAGCTGAAAATCATGAAATTAAAATAAAAATGTAATAAACTTCAGAAAATGTAATCATCAACCGAAATTATTGTTGTTGTCGTCTAAAATTCTATCCAAAATAAGACAATCTTCAAATCCCTGCAAAATTAAAATTTCATAAATCAAAAGTTGGCTTTACTGCATCACTTTCCCCAACTTACTGCATTCATTCCTTGGCCATAAAACGGAACCATCGCGTGTGCAGCATCGCCCATTATAAGTGAGCGATTGCCAATATTGTATGGAAAACACTTTAAAAAATAATTAATATAAAAAAAATAACAATACATTTATATATATATATATATATATATAATGTACCTTAATCGACATCAGGTAAGCAGGCTTTACAGCAAAAAAATCTTGAACAAGTTTCGCCCTAATTTCAAATTAAAACATTCAAAAAATAATTTAAAAAATTACAGTAACACGTCACTCACTTTCCAATAAGAGGAATTGCATCCGGAAAATTGTTTTGAAAAAATTTCAGCAATTCGCCTTCAGTTTTAATAGTTTCAAAATCCATCATTGGCATAAATAAAGTAACTGTCCATGATTTATCTTGATTTGGCAAGGCTATCAACATAAAAGTACTTCGAGGCCAAATGTGAAGATAATTTTTTTCCATCGCATACTTAATTTATTAATTTAATAAAAAAAATTAGTTTATTAATTTTTTTTTTTTTGCATTACCTCGCCTTCGGCTGTTGGTGGAATACACAACTCCATGTATCCATGTGGAATATAGGACTGGGTATAATTAAATCCAGGTAATTTGGTCATTTCTTTTCGCACTACGGAATGCGCACCGTCGCAGCCTATTATTAGGTCAGCTGCAACTGTAATTTCTTGCTTCGACGATCTGGAGAAAAGCTAGCCTCAATTAATCAATTTTTTCCCATTGTTTTTCTTGTCTTGTTTACTCATTTCTAAATGTTCCCTTTCCATCGGCCAAATCTGCACTAATTAATTTATGTTGGAAATGAATGTTCACATTTTTGTATTTTTCAGCAGCTGCAAAATTAAATCATTCAATAAAATATTTGTTTTTTTTTTAAATTTATTTATCGTTGACATATACCAGTTAATAATACTTCATTTAAATGGCGCCTACTGACTGACATAATGTACTAAAAAAATAAATATAAAAGTTATTTAAAAAATTTGTGTACCATAATTAAATAGTTACTTCATCCTTGTTTCCATAAGCTATTGGTCTCTTATTTCCATTCAACTGATGGATCATTCTTCCATACATTGGAATGCCATGTTTTTTCACTAGTTCTTCCTCCAAACCAACGGCATTCAAAGATAAACGACCACGAAATGACAATGCCAAATTGATGCTTTTGCCGGGCACGTGTTCCATCGTACGAATATCTGCATCAAAATTTATTTCAAAATCAATAAAACTTTTTTCTAAACTAATTTACCATCGCGGTATTCATAAAGCTCAACTTGGAAACCTCTTTTAGCCATAAAACATGCATTTAAAGCTCCAACCTAATTAAAAAAAAAAAAAAAAAAAACCATAAAATAACAGTGTTATCAATTTGATTAAACGATAAAACTACCCATAACACATAACGTAACTTTTTTCTTTTTTAAAAATAATATGCTTACCAGTCCTCCACCAACAATTGCAACTTTAGAAATTGCCATAGCAAAACTCCTGCTTCACAATCCCAAACAGGACGGAGCAAAATGCAAAATTAATCTGATTATTTTGGGTCAAATTTAATTATGATAACCGCCATCTATTGAGTAAAAAATACATTATAATATTTTATTTTAATTTGTCTCTGTATATTCACCATTTCTTTGTTAATTTCAGTTTATTGATACGTTTAATGACAAATCCTAATCATTATTCATAAATTGATAAAACTGCAATTTTTTTTTTTTTAAAAAAAATTCTAGTTATAACCGCATTAAAATGATGAATATTAAAAATATTTAAAATATTAAAATATTTCGATCAACTTGGTTATCACATCACAAAAAATCAAACCAAGTAAAAAGAATTTAAAGAAATGGTTTAAGCAGTAAAGTAATTTACGACTGGAACCTCGACCCTGCTCTATCCCATCTTGGTTGCAGGTGGCGGAGGAGGATCAAGTCTTAAGTCACCTATAGTACACTTTTTAATCATAAAATTATTTTGCCAACAGTAGGGTCACTTGACAATAATTTTATTCGAATTTGAGGGACGGAAAAAGTGGGATAAGAAATCAGATTACACACCTTGGTAAGTTTAACAAACAAAAATCATAATATAACTTAATTTTAATAGAAAAAAAAAAAAATTTACAAAAACTATTTTTACTTCGCTTAACGTTTTGCATTGTCATGACTCATGTCCAACTATAATAAATTTTAATATCAATATAAAATAACGACTATAAATCACCTTTCAAAGCAGTTTATTTATTATTTTGATCAGGGACTATTCTCAAGTGACTATTAAATCATTTTACTTACGAAATACAATGTTATTTTATGTCAAAAATTGTGAGAGAAAAAAAGAATGTAGACAGTAGCCAGAATCGGTTTCCATTGCAAATCAGGTCAATATTGACAAGTCTTGTTTTATAGTAGCTGCTATGTTGAGTCAAGTTTATGAACGCACTAGTTTTACCCATTAAAAAAAGAGAGAAAAAAACAAAGCATAGTGTTTTGAGTCTTTGAAAATAAGATGTATTGACACACTGACGAACATGGAAATTAGGTCGTTTGAGGACACAAGTGATCCGCAATATCGTGTAAGTGGTGAAATTATTTTTATTTTAAGAAAAACTATCATTCCCCGACCCTCCGGAGACGCGTTAAGACCCATTTCTGAGAAACTTTGCCATTTATCTACTTGAGCAATGACCGATAACGAGATTTAGTAACTGGGTTTTAAAGTTTTTTTATGGATTATTGCATTTCTATGTACAAGTGAATCTTTTTTGTTATTTTTTTAATGACTTTGTTTATTTTTAATTAAATTTGCGTTGATAATATGTGAATATGTTTATTTTATTGCAGATTTTGTTAGTATGATGAATTCACAGTACGACGTTACGCATAAGGCGAACCGGCCGTTTGACCACATGTATTTCGTGCTGTTCGGGATGGTTTTCGGAGTCACTTTGGGCGCGACTGGAGGAACGATGGCGTATTTGGCTTGGACCCATGAAGTCAGGAGTGATTATACATCGTTGGCTGAAGCTAGGCATATTCCGACCAATTATTTATCCATCGCTTTATCCGGGCTTTCAATTTTATGTTTTCTGATCGCCTTTGTCGGGCTCATCGCTGCCAAATGCGATTGCAGCAAGCCGAAACCGATACCAAGACCTTCGTTGACTGAATTGGCTGTGGCGAGCCCGATTTATACAATTTCACGCGAATCGATCAAATTGTAAATTGTTTAAAAACAAAAAACAAAACAACAAAAAAAAACTTAAAATAAAAATTTACCGGAAAGAGATTTTTTCAAGAGTAGAATTTGTAATTTTTGTGAAATTACCTTTGTGTAAATACAATATTCGTTTATTAAATATGTAAGTGTCGTATAATCAGTTTATTTGGTGATTTTAACAAATGCCTTGGGATTTATAAACGTCTGGGAACGTGATTATTTTTTAATACCAAACCTCGATATTTGTGTTGTTAGGAAAATGATGATAATAATAAAAATCGAATAAATTGTTCCGATTTTTATTTTTACACGTATTATTGTTGAATTTTTTTAAATTTAACAACAATATTGTTTGAATTTTTATTTTAAATGTGTTTGATGATCTGATATGCCGTCGACCGAATTAATTTACAATCCCGGACTGTTTATAACGTGTGGAATACTCGTGGGTGTCATTTTGGTGTTGTTAGGCCTTGCAACTTTTGTTATAATGAACGTTTTTAATATTAACACGCCAAAGATTCAACTTTTATTAGTCGCCATTATAAGTTCCGGACTTGTTTTGACCTTAAATAATTCACTTTTGTACGTGTTTTCATGGCTGGTGTTGAAAAAAGTGCAAGACAAACTTCCGCCCCCAAATCGGGACAGCAAGAGTTGTACACAGGATACGTTCAGTTTGTACGGATTTGAATCGATATCGCCAAGTTTGAGAGAAATTGACACATCGCCATTGTAAAATTTGTGTTTTTATACGATTTTTAATTCTAAATATTACTAATTCAAAATATTTACTAAATATTTTGTACTTTTAAACTAAAAAAAAACAAAAACTCGACTTATCGTTAAGTTAAAATCCAGCGTTTGAGAGCCATTCTTTAACATCGTCAACAAAATTTCCTTTGAATCTGATTAAACCGACCGGTTCGTGCACTTGGGTCGCAATGACATCCTTATGTTTCTCTTCTATGTAAGTTTTCAAGTTCTTTTCTAATTCCTAAAGAAGAAGAAGAAGAAGAAGAGAAAAACAAACATTTAAATTCGATTAAATTCCAATTTTTTTAATGTAAAATATAAACAACTGACCCAAATATCACCCTGGATATTTTTCAGAACAGTAAATTTCCTAGATCCCCCTTCTCTTGGTTCTAAATACACGGGATACATGAGATTTCGTGTTCGCTTTATGTAATACGGAAGTTTCAACTCTTCATCTGCAAATTTTATTAAAATTGAAATTAATATTTTATATAGTCAATAACTATATATTTATTTTATTACCAGATGGTGGCCGCCATCCACTAGGCGTTACTTCTCTTGTGTTTGGTTCGGGAACGAGTAATTTGGGTAAAAGTCGTTCTACGAAATGCCACTCGGTCGTTGATTCTTCATACTGTCGCGGTTCTGGTTCTGGTACTGGGTCTTTGTACGGATTAATACTTTCGTAGGGAAATTTTAGTTCGTCCTACATACAACAAAAAAATTTGAATTTTGAATGCTATTTTTGTGTTTTGATGTTTATTTACCGTCCATGTGAATGATTTCCTTGGTGGTCTTTTGATTACATATTGCAATTGCTTATCTGATAGTTTCGTTGCTTTTATAGTTCTCACACCGCATTGAACGATTTTATTAATCAATAAAGGTCTTAATATTGAAGTCATATTTTGTGTTACCATGAACAAGAGGTGGACATTTTGGTTGTAGCTAAAACCTGATAAAAAAAACGTAACAGTTATTTTTACTTAAAAAATATAAGCAATTTTATTTAAAATCAAGTTTTTTTCCCTTTAAAATCAATTACTTTTAATTAAATTATAAACAATACATTGCTTTTATTTAGATTTCACCTTTTTTCTTTACCAATCTCCGAACCGACTTGAATGACGTCATTACATGTGTATAGAGGGGAGAAATAATCGTGTTGATTCATATTAAAAAATAAAACCTTTGGAATGTCAGAAACCTACGGTAAGTTTCTGAAAAAACACCAATTAGAATCTAAGTTTTAAAATATCCACGCGTTGGTCGATTTTTTTTAAAAACTAACACTAATGCACAAAAATGAGTTTTGTTTTTCAACGCAGTAATCAGATGTTTATAGTGTCTACTAAAAATATCGAATCAAAAACCATTTTGTTATACTACCAATTGTCTTTAAAATCTGCACAAGTACACGACCTTTATTTGAAAATTATAATCTGCAACGCATATCATGTGTTGTCACACAAATTAATGCAAGTTCTCGAGGTCCGCTGATGAATACCACTTATTCTCGTTAATAAACACAATACAATCCATTGATTATCCTTCAAGTAGATGATAAAATCAATTTAAAAGCCATTTAATCTGAATAATAGTTAAAGGTGTGGCAAGGGAAATGGGTGGGAAATGTGTCAAAATTGGCAAATTCCTCAAATTTATACATTGAAATTTTCCTCTTATTTTTTTTTATAGATTTTCTCTTCAAATTTTTAGTAATTGGTAGTGCAGGTACTGGCAAGTCATGTCTTCTTCATCATTTCATTGAAAATAAATGTAAGTTTTTTGATTTATTTTGTTAGTATGATTTTTATTAATTTTTGGAGTTTTTTATTTTTTATTTTTTAAATCAGTTAAGCAGGAATCGAATCACACAATCGGCGTTGAATTTGGTTCAAAAGTTGTCAATGTTGGAGGACGGTCTGTTAAGTTGCAGATATGGGACACAGCGGGTCAGGAACGATTCAGGTAAATATTTGTTCTATTTTTAATGTAAATATTGATTATTTTAATATGGAAATTTTTATTTTTAAGGTCTGTAACGAGAAGTTATTACCGAGGTGCTGCTGGAGCTTTACTTGTTTACGATATCACAAGGTAACGAATTAAGATATGAGTTTAATTTAATTTTTTTTTTTTTTTTTTTAAATTAAATGATATTTTCTTTTTATAGCCGGGAAACATACAATGCCTTGACAAATTGGCTTACAGATGCAAGAACATTAGCAAGTCCTAACATAGTTATTCTATTAGTTGGCAATAAAAAAGATCTTGAAGCTGAACGAGAAGTGACGTTTTTAGAAGCGAGTAGATTTGCACAGGAAAATGGTGGAAATTTCTTAAATTATTAAAATTTATAATTAATTTTAATGAAAATATTTGCATTTAGAACTTATGTTTCTCGAAACAAGTGCGCTGACTGGCGAAAATGTGGAAGAGGCATTTTTAAAATGCTCGAAAACCATCTTAGCTAAAATTGAAACGGGTAACATAAATTTTTTAAATTTATTTTCATAAAAACTAATATTTAAATTAATTTTGTGCAGGAGAACTAGATCCCGAACGTATCGGATCAGGTATTCAGTACGGCGATGCATCATTGCGAAGATTAAACCGTCAACAGCAACGGCGACAACCAGATTGTGCCTGCAAAATATAATTGTTTTTTTTTTTTTTTTTTTAAACTTATTTCCCCCATTTGTACCTCGTGTTTAACAAATAGAAATACGAGTAAATTACAAAAATTAATCATTTATCATCAACTTAATAAACTTACTGATGGTTGATAATTGCTAAGTGACATCACTCGTGTTAAGTATTCAAAATAATACTTTGTTGATATATTTTTTCCCTGCAACAATCTTGTTATAGATCTCGTGGACCAAAATGTTTAATTTATGGCAATAGAGAAAAAAATATTGTGAACCATAGAATAATAATTTTAACACTTGTATTACTAGTATTTCTAAGCGATTTATCATTTGTCTCTCATCAGAGTATAATGATACATTAAATATGAATTAAAGGATGTGTATGTTAGGGATTGGGATGAGAAATGAATTTTATAACTATTTATTTTTGTTTTTTTCTGGAAAGTGGCAAATATTTATTCTGCGGTTATTGTTAGTTTTTTTGTTTTTTTTTGTGATTAATTTTTACGGTTTTATTTTTTGTAGAAGTAAAATGTTAATTCTAGTTTAATTTCATTGAATCATTATTTCATGAATCTCTTATTTTAGTATTTTTTTAAACAATTTAAACGCTTAATTTTGAATTTCGACTTATTATGGTCGTAATTTTAGCATTATTTTGCATTATTCATCATACGTTTGTAATTGTATTACAAATCTGTACACTGATAAATGATTGTTATTAATAATGAAAGAAAAAAAATGTAAATGGAAAATATAATAACGCATACAGAAAATAAACAGCAAAATTGTTCAAAACTTAAAAAAATATGTTGAGTTTCGTTATTTTTAAATTTCGGCAGCTAAATTATGTATTTTCTATGATAACAAGTTCATTTTAAATGAATAACAACTGTATATAATTATATACAAACACCAAATCTTTTGCTCCACATGTAAAGCCATCTAAAAATCATGTGTATAAATGCAATGTCTTAACAATCTGTAAAAAACAACACAAAATACATGCACAAGACTCAAAACACCACTAAATAAAATCCACAAATACCAAACTCTTACCATATTCCCTCGGAAAGAACGGCATGCCCGATAATGGCGAGTCAGACCAGGGTGCCGGATAATTCGAATTTTCCGGCATTTTGTTCATTTGATTTTTTATTGACCAGTTGTCTACTTGTCAAAAACTGATCAGACTCGTAATTACCTGCATGCCGTTATTTCCGAGGGAATACGGTACAATTTCAACACATAATGCAATATTTGTCACCAGGTTTTAAAAATAACAAAAATAAAGTCAACATTTATAATAAAGACCTCCTAATTGTCGCAGATTAGCAGGCGGTGCTGTGGCAGGTCTTGTTAAAGGTTTCCTCGTTGTGTATTGTTTTTGATATTCAGTCATCCAAACACTTCCAGGATACGAAATCACATTTTCAGTCGTTCGATAAACCTGTTTTTGAAGACAACGATAATCTGCGTCACTGGATTTCATTACATCATCATCCTTTTTCTTCCACGCCCGTATTGCCGATGGATAAAATTGGTCCAACTAACAAAAATATTCACATATTAAACATCAAATATTCAAATAATAAAAGACCATTTATTACATGTCGTGTTGGTGCAAAAACATTAAATGTTTTTTATCCGACACGTCCCGTTTACTGGCCCAACCATAGGGTAAAATTTAGGGGTACACATCGGTTTTGGTCCTGGTTCCGTCACT
>JH431868.1:46715-99370 GCA_000239455.1 Strigamia maritima | reverse complement strand
AGCCCGTATATTATTATCTCTAATATATATTATTTTCAGTTGGTTTTTTTTCTATTTGTGGAGTTTCAGTAGCGACAACACCTTGTTCCATTTCGGCTGATGTACCAAACTCGTTCACGCGACTTGGATCAACCCTGTAAACCCATCGCTGATATAGAAAGATGAAAAACACAATATCTAAAAAAAAAAAAAAAAAATTAAAAAAAATGCTCAAAATGTCTCAAATTTAGTAACGCACCATCTCGAAAGCATCCTATACGATACATTGTAGGCATTTTGATGACAAAAGCAAAAATGTCATCTATAAATGTATTAAGCGCTTTATACGTCATCATGCGCCACGGCATGTGAGCCACTGACTTCAGTTTGTAGTTGATGAACAACTGAGGCGTCATCATGATAAACCCTGTAAAAAAAATTAAAATTAAAAAAATTTAAAACTAAAAAACTCAAATGTATTTAATACCAAAAGTGAGTAAAAATCCGTATAACATTGACAAGAGCCACGAGTACCATCCTTTATGTTCTTGGTATAGTACTGAATAAATAGCGTATCCAAATAGAAGAGGATAAAGAGCCCATGACAAGTACCGGAAAGCCATCTATAAAAAAATATTAAAATTTGTTAAAATTTAGTTCTAAAATAGAGTAATACATTATACCATGTCGTATTCTTTAGTTGATGACTCTGCATATGATCCTTTATCGGATATTTTAATTTTAGGTATAAATCCTAAAAATTTCTCGCCTCCGACTCTCTATAAATCACATAAAAATTAAATGATTTTTCTAATTTTAAATAAAAATTTACTTTGTTTACCTCTATATTAACCACTTTTTGTATTTTCCAAATATCAATAGCCAATCCAATAAAAACACTAATCCTAACTAATGTGTTAGTTTCATTATCCAATACATACAACAACACGATCAGAGACTGAAAAACGTTAAAGAACACAGATCGAACTGAAAGTCCTTCCAAAGAACGACGATTTTTCCAGAATTGAATATCTTAAAAAAATATCATCACTTAGAATAAATCTCAAATATTGGTTTTTTTTTATTATACCGTTTTTGAAAGCCAGTAATTCGAAAACTGTATGGAAAATGGAGACTACAACTGTAATGCCTAAAAGGTAAGGATTTGTTTCGACAATCGCTTCTTTAAGCGAATCTTGTTCTTCGTCCGATTCCTCAATTGCATTTTCTCCAAAGATGTTGGCGGTCCATCGAGATCTCATCGACTGAGCTGTGTACATTTGCCATTTGAATAAACTAATCGGCTGATAAGTTACAGTAAAGTTAAGAATTCTAAAAAAAATTAACAAGCAAAAAAAAAAAAAAAAAAATCATTAAAATTATAAGTGAAATTAAAATTATTTTCTTACGGTGTTGTTTCGTTAATTGGTTGATAATCACGATTCAAATTCCAGTAATCGTTTAAGTATACAATTGGGAAATATTTTCCTGAAGCCGGTTCGAACTGGACGTCTAAAATAATTAATTAATAAATTAATAGACAGTTTGCGCTTTCACGAACGAGATTTAATTACGAAACACGAGTTAATTAATAAAAATGAAATAAATTCATATTTTTTAATTATCTCGTGTCTCGTAATTAAAATCATTTTTCCAGATTGCGCTTGCACAAAACGAAATAAACAAATGATTGAGAAACGCTCAAAGATGGTAATGTTCTTGTAGAAAATGTGTAAATTATGTTAGTGTCTAATGATGTGTTTATATAAAAAATAGTTGCAAACAAATTTCTAAACTAGATAACTAAAAACCTACCAAAAGTACAACAAGCCGATGAAAAGCAAAATGGATGCCACGCTCGCTTCAAATTGCAGAACAATGCGCATGTGCAGTGCATTCGTATATCAACGAATATACGAATAAATTGAAAAATAAATCTCGAATATTCGTAATACGAATGTTGAATTAAATATGAGGTTAATTTGTAAAATCTCATATTTATCCAACATTCGTAATTAAAAAAGTTACGTTCGTGAAAGCGCAAACTGTCTAATTTATATTACTTTACGAATAAAAAATAAATGAAAACAAAGTGTTACATTCGTCCAATGGTGGGGGTATACTTCCTTGCACCCATTGAGTTTGGTCATTAATAATGTTAATAGTCAAATTTGGATGCCAATGAGAAACAATTTCACCTCCTTTGACCTAAAAATAAAATTAATCGAATTATTTATTTTATTTTTTAAATCAACAATTTCTTTTTTAAATAAATTACAGGTTTGGTTTCTTCAACTGGTGCGTCACTCATGAGTAATCGCTGCAATTTCTGCGTCGTTTTTTTGTATCTAGTCAACACTAAACAAACAAAAAAAAATCCAAAATGGAATATTATTTTAAAACCATTCAAATTGCTGAACTCACTTTTGTACTTGGAAACAGTAAATTTTCTAGTGTATTTCCCCTTTGCAACCGGATCCGGGGATCGACCAGCTTTAACAAAGTACACGTGGACATACAGAGACCCATTATTCATCAAAGACTGTAAAAAACATCGAATTTAACATCACATTTAATTGTATTCACATTGAATATTTCGCACCTGCGATGCTGGAACTTGCATTTCATTTCTATAACTTCCATCTTTATTTTCACCGCTTTCCCAGTCTCCGTATAATAAATCCTTTTGCAACCATATCAATGCTTTGGAATTATTAAAGTCTTGAAAGAATTCATCTTCTGATAAATAAACGTACATATCCTAAAATATAATAATAAAATAAAAATCAATACATTTGTCATGAGAGAATGTCAAGTATGTATTGTTACCATCGCCGTTCCATTGGCAAATAAATTACTGGACGGTTTCCTAGCTTCATTTCCTGTATTTTGTGTTTGGGGTGACCGAAAGAAACTTGTTATGAAATAAATAATTAGCGCCCGAACCATTAAGCTTTTAGCAACGCCGAAAAAAGAAACTCGAGCATTGTTTTCAGCTTGCGGATTTTCGTTCGTAGATGCCGTCTGTTCTGTCACGTGGCTGATCTGTAAACACAAGGGTTAATGCTATCAGTCATACCTATGAGGAAATTCTGGCCAGTCATGGCGCGCTGCTTTAAAACATTCTTATTTCATTTTAATTTTTAGATCATTACAGTTTGCATGTCAAGACTTTTGTTTACCTCTCCATTTGGTGTAGCATTACTCGAATCTTGGGTTTGAACAATCTGTTTATCAGAATCACACGACGATTTCACTTGAGCGTGCCCATCACCTTCTCCGGCACACGCCATTTTGAAAAGAGGGCGCTGTAATGAATGGAGGAAAATATTGATATACACAAACTCCGTCTATTGAGAGATTTTTATCATATTAAAATATTTTTAATGATTTTTTTTCGATGTTTTTAGACACACCGACACATTAAATAAAAAATTGCACAACTGCGCAAGTGCCATTTTGTATTTTTATTCCAGACAAAATTAAATTTATTTTGAAGGCTTTGCTCGGTTTATGAGAAAATAATGAAAATAATTAGATAATATATTTTTAAACAAAATTATAATTTATTGTTTCCTAATATGTTAATTTAATTACATAAAAAAAAAGGAAAAAACGAAAAAAGTTGAACCCGCGAATGCGTAACATGGTCATAACATGACATTTCAATATGGCGGGATTTCGCGATCGCGAGAAGCGATTGTTTCCTATAAAAAGTATACAAGATGTGGTGAGTTTATGCAAATTGCACCTCGAAAAGGGAGATCAACCCAACTTGGCCCTACTGTCCATTCTCTTGGGCGCGATTGAAAATCTGTTGACATGCAACCGATCGCCGACACAAGTCGCCGAACTGACGGACAAATCTCCCGATTCAAACTCGACATTCCCCGCACTCGAACTATCCATCGTCGAAGCCTTGTACAGCAAATTCACCACACAAATCAAGGGCTCCGTGGACCTGAGTAAATACAAGACATCAACCTTTGCAAATCGCGATTTAATCAAAAAAGTATCGGACGTTATTTGGAGCTCTCTAACGCGAAATTACTACAAACACAAGGCACATTTGCAGACGTTATACAGCTATTTGACAGGTGAGACCACGTTCTTCCCGCCCAACCATGTCTCGCCTCCATTTTAACTTGACCAGTTTCAATCTTTCTATTGATTCATTAGGAAAGGCTTTTATTTCCTTCTTTTTTTTCGATGCATGTTTTAAATGTTGAATTATAAAAAAGACCTTGACCCTGAAATTGATTATAACAGGTATAAAAATACCGTGTCAAGGCGGACTATTATTGTATTTATGTTTTAATTTTTTTTTTTTCAGGAAATAAATTAGATTCGTTCGGTGTTGCTTACGCAGTGGTCGCAGCTTGCCAAGTTTTAGGATTTAAAGACGTGCATTTAGCGTTGTCTGAGGATCACGCATGGGTCACTTTTGGCAAAGATGGTGGCGAAACGGCCGAAGTTACATGGCATGGTATGTAGGGTTATGTAATGTTATGTAATAATATTTGATGATGTTGTTGTTTTTTTTAATAGGAAAAGGAAATGAGGATAAGCGGGGTGAACCGATTACGTTGGAAGTTGAGGAAAAAAGTTGGCTTTACTTAAATGGTCAGCCGGTGAAGTGCACGAGAGCATTGGAAGTGGCTGCTCTTGTTTCTGGGATTAATCCATCCATTAATGCAACTACCGATAGTCTCGAGCTAGCAACTTTGCAACAGCAACTTCTTTGGATTTTACACGATTTGGGCCATTTGGAAAAGTATATATATATATATATATTTATTTGAAATGAGAAAGAATTATTTTTATTTTTTTATGTAGATATCCAATGGCGCTGGGCAATTTGGGTGATTTGGAGGAGCTTTGTCCTACATCTCAGCGACCAAATTGTTCAATATTATTTCACGAAGCCATAAAATCTGCCCGGTTACATTACAATGATCAACATGTTTATCCTTATACTTATTTGGGTGGCTATCAATACAGAAATAAGTTTTATAAGGAGGCATTAGAAACATGGGCGAATGCTGCAACTGCTATTCGGAAGTATGAATTTACTTTATTTGTTGAAAAATTTATATTTTCAATTTTTATTTTTATTTTTTGTAGTTACAATTATAGTAGGGAAGATGAAGAAATATATAAAGAGTTTTTAGAAATTGCAAACGAATTAATTCCAAATATCATCAAATTAGCAAGCAGTAGAGACATCAAACCCTTGCCCTTATTGCAAGATCCCGAAGGTTTTGCTCACCTTTTAAGGTTCTACGACGGAATCTGCAGGTGGGAGGAAGGCAGTTCGACTCCGGTTCTTCATATTGGGTGGGCAAAACATCTTGTCAATTCGATTTCTAAGTTTGAATCTGATGTTCGCAGTCGGGTAGAAATTATCGTAGAAGATGAGCTAGAGGTGAAAAAGGGGAAAAATGATCCGGTGCAAGAAGCAAAAGACAAGCAAAAGGCGAAGGATGTCGAAAAAGAAAAAATTAAAGGAAAAATCAAAACAACGGAAAAAGAGAAACTAAAAGTAAAGGACAAGAATATCGAAAAGGAGAACTGTACAAAGAAAACGAATGGAGAATTCAAAACGCCGCAAAAAGAGAAGAAGAAAGAACACAACAGTTATCAAACAGATAGCTTTATTAAATCTCTCGAGACGCAAATCAACCCGAACGAAGCACCGCATCCCAACATCGCGGCGTTAGCCGCCGCGTGTGGAGAAAACATTCTGAATCCAGAGTATTTATTAGGAAGTGGCGAACCATTTTCTTCTTCACGTTCCAGCAGCTCATCAAGCATAGCCGATTGTCGCGATTTTCTCAGTTCACGGTCCAACGGCACATCGTTTCCTGGAATGACCATGGACTCAATGCTGAAAGCTGAAAGTCCGAACGAAATGCTGAAAGAGAGCAACGTCACTACTGGAAATGGAACTACGGTGCCTGCAGAAGAAAATAAAAAGCCGCGACCGACAGCTAGAGTCGTCCTGACCAGTGAGAAAATGAAGGGATTGAAGGAACTGCTTCTCGCCGAGAAGTTGAATGCCAGTGCGATCCAGTTGCAGCTGAGTGCGCAGTCGCAAGTACAAATTGTCAAGAAGCCGAGAAGTTTTCGGGAGATGGATTTTGTTGGGTGTACTCGGTCAACCAAACGGAGCAGGAGAGAGTGAGATACAAGAAGTGATATTAATTTTTTTTTTTTTTGGTAGGAGAAATTGATTTTATCTCATTTTTTAGGGGTTTTTGTTTTGGACTAATTCAATTTAAAATAAGAGTAATTCTAACCCTTTTTTTTCAGGGAAATTATTGAATTTGTATATAAAACGTCATTTGGAATTTTTTTTGCAGGACATTTTAAATTGTTTTTGATTTTTAAAAATTTATATATTTAAATAAATTAAAAGTAATTTCTAAAGGAAAATAATTTTCAATGATGCAACTAAAATATTTTTTGTATTTTATCTATTGTGTGTCTAAGTTATATAATACTGTGTTTTGTTTTATTGTATTTTTTTTTTAAAATTTAATTTTTAATTAAAAAGAAATTTTAAGAAAATGTACTTACGATATAATCTGATATTGTTTACTTGAAATATTTATACAGGGAAAAAAAGCTTTTACATGCATGTTCAATCATCATTATGCAGTTGAAATTTCTATTCCATATTGTAGTTATTATACGACACAATACCGTACCCTTAGTTTGTAATTTTTCTCGAAAAATATTGATATTAGTAATATCTACTTTAAGTAGACGTTTAGTTGGAGTAGATTTAGAATGTCGAGCAACAACCAATTGTATTTATAATATGCAAAGCATTTTTATTTGGCAATTCTTAACTTGCAAAAAAACAAAAAAAAACCTTCATTTCAAATCATTTCATACAAGTTCTGGAGTTTGTTGCGGATGTGGATGAAAGAAAATCAAAGATTTTGTGTTTGTTTTACGTTTTATGGTATGCAGCTATACTGAATATAGTTCTTAAAAAGAAGGAAGAAACTTTGCACTGTGATATTTTGACAGGAATAGTTCGGCACAAAGGCATTGAAAGAGTTTATGATATTGTAATAAATAATTGTATTCTTTGTTAGAAAGCAGATGTGCCATGTTGAGTTCTTCCATTTGCCAAATGTTAAATTCGTTAAATTCTTTATGCAATCTGACAATGTTTAATATGACCATGTAATTTGTAAGTTGTCAAGATTTCAAAATTTTATTTGGAAGAAATAGGCCATTCTTGTAATACATCTGGTCATGAACAAATTGTAGTTTATTTTTATTTTTTTTATTGTGCTTTTTAGTGGCAAATTTGGCAAAATTTATGTGTAATCGAGTGTAGTTATATAGCAGAATCATCTATTTTCGTACGGCCTTTGTTGAATTGTTTACTTGAAAGAGAAACTTGTAATATGTCAGTTGTAAAAGCCAGAAAATATTTTTGCGATGGGATTATTAAAAGTAATGAAATTACTTTCTCGGGTTTATTTTTTCAATAAATTGGACATTTTCTCAGAAATCTACGGAATTTCTAGCGGTACAACTCTACTACATTCAATTATGTACATAAAACCAAAGACCAATTATGTACATAAAACCAAAGACCAGCAAACAAAATTTAATTTTTCAACCAAAATCAAAATCGTGCCCATTTTAGCAGTTTTACTAAAATTTTTTTACTTCGACACCAGGTATAAAGTCATATATAATTATCTAAAATATATATGCTAACTTTTCGTGACTAACACCTGCAAGCTATACGGAAACAGTAAATTTTATGAGATAAGAATTGAGAAAACAATCCAAAGATGGGGCAAATTTTTCAAAAGTGAGTTTTTCAAAATCAGTTTTTTACTCATAACTTTGGTTTGAAGAGATATAGTAGAATCAAGTTTCATTTGATGCAATCAACTTTGGATCTTGAATAAACAACTTTCTCTTGTGTAGTTCTTGACTAAGCAAGAAAGCAACGATGGGGCAAATTTTTCAAAAATGTGTTTTGTCATAAGATATTAAGGTCGAATCAAGTTTCACTTCAAGATGTTGATCTACATTTTGAAGTGAAACTTGATTCTACCTAATGCTGGGCAGACATGCAGCGATTCGCGTCGCATTCGAATAGTGGATGGCTCTGCGCATGCGCAGAAAACGTCATTTCCGTCGCGCGATCAGAGAATGTACTTTTGAAAAAAGTACAGCCACTGAGTACTTTTTCACAGGCGATGCAAATCGCATCCAATGGGATGCGAGTATTGCATCACATGTTCTAATTGCGCCATTTTGTTTGTTTTTTCAACAATTGTTCCAAAATATTGTCATAGCAACAAATATTTTTGGAACATTTTGTTCGCGCCAAGTCTGCTGTAGCAGAGGCGATTCACTGTCGCGAATCACGGGGCAAAAACCTAGGCGATGCGAATCGCTGCATGTCTGCGCCCAACATTAGTCCTTAGCATATCTCTTTTTACAAATAAATAATGTAATTTTGCAAGAAATCAGTACCCAGGTAACACCAATGTTGCATGCAATGTTCCAAATGATACGTCTTCTAACATTGTTCACTGTTGCCAACAGTGCAGCAATGTTAGAAGAAGTATCATTTTCAACATTTCAGCAACATTTGGTGTTACCTGGGTAATGACTAATGACACTTCGCATTTAACATTAAAGTCTATCGAAAGTGTAAATCTTATATTTTCACTCGATTTCGAAATCAAATAGTTTTTTTTTAGCATGTTGTACTAACTTTATTACTGCTGAAAGAATAACGAATTTTATTTTGTAAAAAATGTATGTTGTTCAACCGAGTGCTAAAGAGGCCCTTTGCAATCTGCTTGAACGTATGGTTTGTTTAACTGGTGGCGATTCCACAGTCAGGATTGCATCCTCCATCTCTTCCCAAGCTCGTTTGGATGCCTAGAGTTATAACGAATATAAATGAAATTTTTTATACACATTCCAATGATATTCGTGCTATACCTTTTTTACTTTTGCAGAGTTGTCAGCGAGTCTTTCATCGACCTTTATCAAATCTGATTTGCAGTCGTTTTCAGGTCTAACTTTGACATGCGCTTCTTCCAAAGATCTATCGTAGCTCGGAGCTTTCGTAAATCCCAATGCCCGAACTACCACATGTTGTAGGTACCACATGCTGTCCAAATGCTGAAATGAAACAAAAAATAAGTAATAAAATAATACATAACAAAATATAAACAATACATGAAATATAATAATATGCTTGTTGGATAGGTCCTTTGCGATCTACTTGGATATAAGTTTGTTTAACTGGCGGAGATTGCCCAGTCAGGATTGCATCCCCCATTTCTTTCCAATCACGTTTGGATACCTAGGATAGTAAATTACAACGTTTTATAATTGAAATTTGTTATACATTTTCCAATTTTTGTAACTGTATTCGTGCTAAACCCTTTTTACTTTTGCTAAGTCGTCAGCGAGTATTACATCAACTTTTATAAAATTTAATTTGCCGTCGTTTTCAATACCGGCTTTGGCAAGCGCTTCTTTCAGAGATCTACGACAGCTGTCGTAGCTCGGAGCTTCCGTAAAACCCAATCCCCGAACGTATTCGAAGAATTGTTTAAGGCCTGTAATAGATAAACAAATAGGACGCGTTGACTAAAAATAAAAATATATTCTATCTGGACACGGAGTTGCTTTCCCGTATCATACATCAAATAGCTTTGGGAGGTCAGCTAAATATCTAATTTAAGAAGAAAAAAATAAAAACAAGACGTAGAATTTACTATTTAAATTCAGTTTACTTGATTTTTTTTTAGCTTTGATGGCTTCACGATCAACGAGAATCGCCTCTGCCTCCCATGGTAGTTTTCCACTCGACAATTTTAACATGGTGTACGCTAGCATTTCTAAGTCTGAACGACGGCTAAACCCTAAGAAAAAAGCATATTTCATATTTTAGATAATTTCTCATTTCTGACATCTTACTGCCAAGGTGCGCATCGCGACTGGTAAATTCTGGCGTGCCACAGTTCGCATCTTCCGGATTAGGTACGTTCGACTTGTGAACTCTGTTCAAACTAAAACAGTCTATTTCTATGTACCATGTAGAATGTCCAAAATCGATCAAATAGACCTGGAAAAAGATTCAATAGAAATAAAAATTTATTTGACAGTAAGTTATGTGAATTAAATACTTGATCGCAACATTTAGGGTCGACGAGAATATTCGATGGTTTAATGTCGTTGTGAACATGTAAGCCGTCCTCGTGCAAGTATTCCAAAACATCGAGCTAGAAACCAATTTTAATTTTAAACATTTTATTGCAACATCATTAATTAGCTAAATTTACAATTTGGATCGCAATATTGACTACGGTTTTCGCAGAAAATCTTTTTCCATTTTCTTCCCACAACTTGTGCAAATCCTTTCCTAGTCGTTCCAGCACTACAAACCCAAACCCAGATTTGCCGTCGAAAAAAATCAATTATTATTGCTAATGAAATCATTGCTAATGATTTGGATGTACTCTTATTAGTTGAGCCCAACAACCATATCTTTGAACATTCGTGATTGAAATAATGGTTGCTTTTCAGTGGCTATAAAAAAGTAAGAATAAGTCATAAAAAAGTAAGATTAAATCGTAAGATATGGTTTATAATACTTACAAATTTGATCGCGTATTCGACATTTGTTTCCGAATCGAACGATTGGGTTCCGCAAGCGGCCGCTTAGAAGAGCCGAGCGAAACTTTTAAAAACAAATCAATTATTAATACACTCGACTGTGTTTACGAGTTGTTTCTTACCTCTGTAGATTTCTCCGCAACCTCCAACGTCTATAGTTTCGCCTAAAATCCACGGTCTGTCTTGGAGATCCTTCAACTCATATCCCACTGGCAAATGCAAACGATCTTCATCTAAGTAAATCAATTCGCGTAAAATTAAATTAATCGTACAATCACACACACTAATGATACTAATGATTTTACCTTTTTCCTCTTGGTGCGACATTTTTCTATCGATGATAATATTCTTTTAGTTGCCAATTTGAAGACGTCGGCAAAAGGAGGTGGCAACCAATGAAGTGAGCCTACACATCCCGATTAATGTGAAAAGAGCTTTTAAGGACAACGCCCATTGCCATCTGTCGACGATATCCAGCCACATCAAAATGGCATAATCTCAAACCGGGATTTTTTTTGTGAATTTTGGAATAAAAATTGTGCTTTTTAATGAGTGAATGTTAATTTTTATGTTTTGGGATGTAATTTTTGGATTTAAGCGAATGTTGAAATTGTTTTTTTACTCAGTTTACGTAATCAACAGAAATAAATGCTAGATTTGAATTTAATAGACTGGTATCACTGCCAGAAAAATGAAAATTAACACGTTAATTATCGCTAATTGGCATGTGCGTAATTTCATCTTCAACCTAACCTAAATTAACCTGGATTAATTAAATAAATATGCTGCATGTGTATGTGCTCAAACCATGGCTCAAAGTTTAAGTTACCTTGGGCCTCGCCGCCATATTAAATAAATAAATGACCCGGTCGCAGTTATTTTATTCTGCACCGACCCGGTCGAACATTTGACGACCGGTTTTGACCCGTTTAGAACTACTTTGTTAGGCGCAACACCATTTAACGATTAGTTGCCACGACCAATCCGAGTTACTCTAGCGAAACAGACTTTAGAAACGTCGTCTGCCTGAAACTAATAAAACACATTGTACTTTTTCTCGTCTTCTTAATAAGGTGATCAATTTTTACTCAAACACAATCATTAGAACAAAAATATTAGAAAAATTTAGTTCCATCTACAAAATTTTCCTTTTCCAATAAATCTTTCCATTACGGTAATTAAAATTTTTACCCTACTTAAATATTTTACTTCGACACCTTGCGGTATAAAGTCACATCTAAAATATGCTGACTGTTCGTGACTAGCACCTGCAAGCTACACGGAAACATTGAACTTTTTCTCGTCTTCTTAATAAGATGATCCATTTTTACTCTTGTTTAGCAAACACAATCATCAGAACAAAACCACTTTTACACCCAAATCTCAGGCAATGCCATTACTCGTGCCGACTCTTGAAAAAGAAACTACTACTGAAAACACATCGATCGATTAGTAGGTCAAGTTTATGTAATCAACAAAAAACAAATGCTAGATTTGAATTTAATAGACTGGTATCACTGGCAGGACCAGAAAAATGGAAATTAACAGGTTAATTATCGCTAAAAAAAATGAAAACAAGATTAAATATTTAATTTTTTAAACTTTTTTTTCAGGCGCTTGCTGTCTGCTCGTCATTTCCAGCGCTGTCACAATTGCAGTTCCTTTCTGCATGGGAAAGTTAATAGACACTATTTATTCGAATGATATCGATCAAAAAAAGAGCAAATTCAAAAAATTTGTACTTTCTTCGCTATTGCATTTATAGTTGGTGCCATTGCGAATTTTGGAAGAGTTTACATGATTCAAACTTCGGGTAACAACGAGTTTTTTCGTTTACAAATTAACATTATTTTAACGTTTTGTTGTTTGTTTTAGGACAGAGGATCGTGAAACGATTGCGTAATGATACTTTTAGAGCGGTTTTGTCGCAGGAAATGTATTTTTTTGACTCCAATAAGACTGGAGAACTCATAAATCGGTTGACATCCGATGCATATATAGTCGGAAACTCACTCACACAAAATTTATCGGACGGTTTGCGGTCACTAACTAGTAGTATTGCTAGTGTCACAATGATGGTTTACACATCTGCTAATTTAGCCTTTGTTGGTTTGTGCACGGTTACACCAGTTGCGCTTTTGGCTGTTTTCTATGGACGGTTTTTGCGTACTATTACACGGAAAGTTCAAAATGAATTGGCAGCAGCTAATCAAGTAAAGAATTTAGTGTTTTCTTTTTTTTTGGTTATTGATATAATCGTTTAATGTTTCTATTAGATTACTGAAGAGCGTATTTCAAATATTCGAACTGTGAGAGCTTTTGCTCAAGAGCATACAGAGTGTTCCAGATATGATAGCAAATTGTGGGATGTTTTAGAACTTCAATATAAAGAGGCATTAGCTAAAGCTATTTTCTTTGGAATGGTGTGTATTAAATTAGGTTGCCAAGCATTTAAGGTATCGACAGAAAATAGAAAAATCTAGTAAAAATTGTATTTTTGAGGTATACCAAATTGAGTTCCAACAAAATTGCAATCTGGCAACCCTAATTAAATTTAAAAAATATAATGATTAATGATTATTATTCTCTCAGACAGGCCTGAGTGGTAATTTGATCGTACTCAGCGTTTTGTATTACGGCGGTACAATGATGACAGATGCACAGATTACTGTGGGAGATTTATCCGCGTTTATTATGTACGCTGGATACTTGGGACTTTCCTTAGGAGGTAAAAACGTCTTCAAAATCAAATAATAATTCATCTAAAATAAAAATAATATATTTTACCATAGGTTTAACAAGTTTTTATACTGAACTAATGAAGGGGCTTGGTGCAAGTTCTAAATTATGGGCAATCTTGGACAAAAAACCATCTATACCGGTGTCAGGTAAACGTTATTCGATAAACTAAAAAATTAACCAATTAATTAATTAATTCTTATTCTTAAGGTGGTTTTATACCTCAATCGCCCGGTCCCGGTTTAATCGAATTCAAAAATGTATATTTTTCATATCCTTCTCGACCGGAAGTAAAAATATTTAACGGACTAAATTTAACTGTACCTGCCGGTTCCATCACAGCCATCGTCGGTGGCAGTGGTTCAGGAAAATCAACAGTTTCTTCGCTATTACTGCGATTCTATGATCCTCAACAAGGTAATATTATTTTAAATGTAAACAAATTTATGCTAAAATTCTTTATTTCCTAGGCAATATTTATGTGGACGGATTAGAACTAAACTCACTCGATCCTAAATGGCTTCGAACACAAATCGGTTTAGTGAGCCAAGAACCGGTTTTATTTTCATCCTCAATCAGAGATAACATTTTATATGGAGCAAAGCTCACATCAACGGATCAAGAAATTATTTCCGCTTGCAAAGAGGCTAATGCTTTTGATTTTATACAAAATTTTCCTGATAAATTTAACACTTTAGTTGGGCAACAAGGTCTCATGTTATCCGGTAAAAATACTATTAAAATATACGTTGTAAATATACATACATATACAAACTCTTTTAGGTGGTCAAAGGCAACGGATTGCAATTGCACGAGCGATATTAAAAGTATTGATACATTTTAAAATATATTTTTTTCATTCATTAACAATATATAATTTTTCAATATAGAATCCCACAATTTTGATTTTGGATGAAGCGACAAGGTTTTAGTTCTTGATTTAACATTGAAAATTTGATAATAAACAACAAAAAAATGTTTTTACAGCGCTTTAGATGCTGAAAGTGAATTTCTAGTTCAAGAAGCAATTGACAAACTAATGAGGGGAAGAACGGTGATTACAATTGCACATCGATTGTCGACGATCGCCCGCGCCGATAGAATTGCAGTTTTTAAAAATGGCGTCATTGTGGAAATGGGACCATACGACAAGTTGATGAGTATTCCCGACGGCGTATTCCAGAAATTAATTGAAAAACAAACAATCACATAGAAATTAACAAATTCAATTTGTAAACAGTTATTAAAAGTTGGGATGTATACGAATGTTTTCAATTTCTTGAAAAGTCTCCACTCTTTCCTCCGGTTTTAGTCAACAGTTTGATATCACTTATTTCGATGGATTTGTTCGTTCCTTTGCACATGTCGTATACGGTTAAAGCTGCCACAGAAACTGCAGTCAAAGCTTCCATTTCGACTCCCGTTTTGCCATCACATTTCACGGTGGAATTGATAACCAGTTGGGCACTTTCGGGTATTAATTTACAAGTGACGTTCACTTTATTTAGTGGTATGTTGTGGCAGAGGGGGATTAGTCTACTAGTTTCTTTCGCCGCCATTATCCCGGCTAATTGAGCGGTTGCCAGCACGTCACCTTTCTTCATTTCGTTGTTTGAAACTAATTGAAACAAATCGTGTCCTAAATGAACGATTGCTTGTGCCGTTGCTGTTCGTGTAGTTACTGGTTTGTCACTAACGTCGACCATTTTCATTTTACCCTGGGCATCAATGTGAGTTAATTGTTTGCAATCGGAAGACATGTGTCTTTTTAGAAATGGGGATTTAATGTTATATAGAAAATCTGGAAATAAAATCAAGTTTTTAAAAAATTTTACCAAATTAATACAAATTCTTACAGAATTGAGCCATACGTCACCCACCAATCAAAATCATAGGTCTGTTTTTCATTTTTGCTAATTCAAACATTCCTAAAATCATTTAAAATATTTTTGAATTTTGAATACTTTATGTAATATTAATAGTATATACCCGCGTGTTGCTTTTTCTTTCGTCCGACAGCAGCACCGATAATCGAAAGTAATTCATCTTCACTTACTCCCGATCGTAGGGCATCGCGAAGTGAAACTTCAGAATTACCAAACAGACAAACCTATACCAATAATTTCAATTGATGGAAATTAAAAAATTAAAATAAATTTAAAAAAAAACCTTCAGATTTCCATCAGCAGTAATTCGGAGTCGATTACAAGAACCGCAAAAATGTTCACTCATGGAAGTGATAAAACCGATTTGACCTGCAAAACCGTCAACTTTGTATGCCTAATAAAATGAATTTTATTAATTAATCACACATTTAAAAAAATTATAAATTACTTTTGATGTATCGTTGTCTTTATCTTCCAAGCGTTTAATATCTGGGTATTTTGATTTTATAATCCCTAACATTTCTTGATACGGGACCATCTTTTTATCATTCCATTTATTTCCGTCAAAAGGCATATATTCTATAAAACGAACATCGACTTTCTATAAATAAATAAATAAATAAATAAATAAATAAATAAATAAATAAATAAATAAATAAAATTGATTCGGAAATATAATTACTTTGTCCTTCGTGAAAGCAACAAAATCGTTTATCTCGTCTTCATTAAGTCCTCGCATTACCACACAATTTATCTAAAAAAAAGTTTAAATCTTGGGTATTACATTTTATCACAAGTTTAAAAATAAAATGTACTTTAACAGGATCGTAACCCAGTTCCAAAGCGCAATCAATTCCCTCAATAACTTTTTTCCAACCGTTACGACGAGTAATAAATTCAAATTTTACGGGCACTAGAGTATCTAAACTAATATTTAAAGCATCGAGTCCTGCTTGACGAAGCGCGGATAATTTTCTTTTAAGCACAATGCCATTAGTGGTCATGGCAAGCCACTTTAATCCCGGAATTTTTTTCAAATCGCCTGAAATTAATTGAAATATAAATTAAAAAGATTAAATTTCCATTTGTGCCTAATAGATAACATTAGAGTAAATACCAACAATTTCCTCTATGTCAGATCTAATCAGTGGTTCTCCACCAGTTAGCCGAATTTTATCGATGCCTTCGTTGATAAACAGCTTGGCAAGGGTTACGATTTCTGATGTTGTAAGAAGACGTTCTTTCGGTGTTAAATCGACTCCTTCAGCGGGCATACAATAATGGCCTTGGAAATTGAATGTCGGACGTAATAAATCTTATATAATTTTGTTTTTCGCTACTCACATCTCAAGTTACATCTTTCTGTTAATGAAATTCGTAAGTAATTGTGTTGCCTGCCAAATTTGTCGGTCAGAAATGCTGAAAAAGGAAGAATTTCTTGCCTTTGCAGCGATTTGTTTGGTAGTTTCGATGTCTAGAAAATAAATAAATACATAAACTTGATAATTAATTAAAGTTAATTAAAGGTAAATGCCTTAATTGATGTGTCATGGTTTAATATGTCGACGGATGGATTCAATTCGGATGAAAATTGTTTTGCGACTTGACACGTTACAGAAATATTAAATTTCTTCGGAACAAACAGTCTTGAGACAGACAAAACACGCAGATAGCTAATAGACATGACAAAGACCAGAGTGTAGGAAGTGGTGTGGAGTGCAACATGATCTGAGTTTACTGGTCACGATACCTAGTGACAATTTGACCAAACTAAATCACAATATTTCACTGTATTTAACGATTTTTCTTTAATCCATTTGTATATTTGACTATTAAATACAATTTATGGCACTGTTAAAAGTATTATTAATAAGTCTTTCGAAATTCTCATTAAAATTTGATTCGTACATATTTATCTGAAATAAAAATAATAATAAAAAATGGATACATTTTTCATCATTATCAAGAATATATGTAACTTGGCATACCCTTGATTGTATTAATTTCCATTCTTCGAGTCCTCGGAAATGTAACTTGAAGTAGCACTAGACGATGAGTAATCAGGAGCTAAATTATCGATTTTATTTTCCAATTCGTCATTTTTTGAAACATGATCGCACTTATTCGGTTCCACTATTGAAGAAAAAAAATATTTATTTAAATTTAATCAATTTCCTCATTATATTAGTATTATGATGATTCATGAATTACCATGATCTCTGGTCAAAATCTTATAATCAAATTCGAGAGATAAATTCTTCTCACGACTGACATGATCGATAGTTGTTTCCAAATACTTCACGTATTGGATAATATGTTGAAGGTTTTGAGACTGATAAAATGTGTTATTATTATAAATTGTTATTCAAAGCAAATACCAAAACATCACGGACATACTCGTGATGTGTGATAAAAATCATTTCCTTCCGGCAGCTTTAATGTTATTGTTCGAATTATTTCATTAGCGGTTTTTGGCTTGTTCCTATAAACAATTTCACTTAAATTTCGTAAATCAATATTATAAGATTTGGAATTTGGATGTTTACTTACGGATTTCTGCAATATTTTTGAACGGATCTTGTTTTTTCCCCCGTTATCTTATTTGAATCCATTTTGGCGTTAAAAACGATTAAACTTTCTTATTTCTCTTCAAAAACCTTAAATAAAAAAATTTAAAAAAACAAAACAACTTTCAACTTTCGTTCGGCAACATAAATTTAGAAAATAACGATGTAATTACTGACTTAATTAAGCCTTCCCCCAACGTGTCGCACTTCCTGTTAAAAAAAAATCAAATTTTTAAAAGTTTCCCGCCAAATCCCACGATGCCTCACTTCATAGAACTCAAAGATGTACTCATTGGGATTTTTCATTGGCTCATCTCAAATAACCATGACAACAACAAACTACGCCAACGTAAATCCAAAATCTCAACATTTAACTTTATTAAAAAATGCCAAGGTAAAAATACCATCACTGAACAAGGTCAAAAAAACGAATTTTTCCTCGCGATTTCACGTCACGACTCGAGTCACGTGACCGCAACCTGTTCCCTGCACCTGTTCAGGTACACTAAGGATTAAAAATAAACTCGCGCGTTCCTTGGGGCAAGGAAGGGCTGCTTATTCACTCGTTTGCCTCATTTGTCCACCCGTTACGTTCCAGCCAGCTCAAATTCTATGTGCCTTGTTCTCGGAGGAGGTGTGTCCGATCACCAGTACGCCACGTCGTGTCCAAGTATTTTTTAATTCATTCGACGATAAAGAAACGAAACATGAGAATCAACGGCGAAGGCGACCTCGTCGAAATTGAAGATCAATCGGAAATGCAAATGTCTTCCGAAGTTTTTTCTTCGCCCACAGCGTCATCATCAGCAGGTAGAAAAAGTTCAGAAAAGTTTGAAATTTTTTTATTTTGGGGTATAAAATAGTTTTTTTTTTTGACGATTTGATGAAGTGATGACTTTTTGAAAAAAATTCCTGAGGGGCAGGTCACATGGATACAGGCCAAGAGTCATCAGATTATGGTAACCCTTCGAATACCGAATTTGGAATGTCGTGCCCACTCATAAATCAATTAGAATCGACTTTTGGCAAAGAAAGAAATTATTTTTTCTCCAAATTGTTTTATCTGATAAATTTTGGATTTATTCATTATCAGGATATTGCAATGCACAAGGATGTCACGCTTGAGTGAAAGCGTTAAAAATTCGACATTTTTACTCTATATTTAATTTTTTATTATTTATTTCATTAAATAAAAGAAAAAAATTAAAAAAAAAAGAAATATTCACTGAGTAAAACGAGTTTTAGTAAATAAATATTGATCTTATGCAGTAAAACACTTGTTCTTTCTTTATTGAAATCGAGAGGGAGCGAATAGGCGAAGACCCGTTTCGAGAGTGTCATTTTGGGCGAGCAAGAGCACAGGAAATGGCTACTGAGTCGGATCTGTGAACTCGTTGAGGGTTTGATACAATGACAAGTCGTGGCCTATCCCTTTCAAGGACCAAAACACTATTATATTTTTTACATAGTGTGTTGGTGGTGGGAAATTATTCATCGACTAATCTGGCCGCGCCGACTGTCGTATCTGCGGCGGAGTGATGATGCACAGCGGCAGGAGTGCGGCCGCTAACTCCGGTGCGCTTGAAATACCCGTCATGGAAGACTGTTCAACATTGGATGATGTTAGCGAAATGGATTCTGTTTATCAAGCATGGAGTAAGAGTTAAATAACCAAAATATATTTACTATTTATTATATCGAAAAAAAAAGAGAAGATAAGTTACTGATTATATATAGATCGATTAGAAAAAACACAATTTGACCTAAATGATAGAAATAATTGTTTTTTTATTTTTATTTTGAGATTTTTTTTTTGGTTTCGTATGTTCATTAATACGTAGCTACCATGTTTCCGTTTTTAATGATTTTTTTTTTATTAGCTGTGGAATGCAAAGGGATCGAGTTGTGCTTTTCCAAGCATTTTCTCATTGTGCTAAATATTTATTTTTTCGGGAAAAATATTTAAAAACGTGTAAATATGTCTTAGGCAATTAATGTATTGCATAAGAAAACATTAAAAATAATAGGTAATTGTGTTTTTGGGTGTGTGATTTATTATTATTATTTATTATTATTTTAAACTAACCTGCCTTTTTGCATCTTTTCATTTAGATGACATGATCACAAATGAAAACGACACGCTCAGAGAAAGGGTTTCTGATCTGGAAAAAAAAGTGCACGAGCAAGCCGACGAGATTGTCTGCTTGCGAAGTACTTTGGCTGACGTTCTTAGAAGACTTAATAATTTAGAAGGAAGAGGAACAGGTACATTATATATTATAAAATAGATAATGAATGGAAGGTGTATTTTGTAACTTGAGTACGATTCAGTGTACACACCCACTTTAATTCGGTTTAATTATAGGTTGGCTATACACACCTGTAGTGGAATAACACTATACTTATGTCATATTTTAGAAAATTAGAATTTATACTATTTACTTGTTTTTAAGTCTTGATTTTTATGTCATTAATATTATATAAATAAAGCCAGCTTTTATTAATGCAATCTGTTAAATAATGATTTTTCCTTGTTGATATCAAACACGGTGCTGATTTGTGGGTAAAGAGAATAAAGGTCATAAAGGGTGATGTTGTATCTTACATGACATGGCTAACTTTAATGGGTCAGTTCAGGGAAACTAAGGAAAATAGTGAAAGTTTTGAATAAAATTTCCAACTTTATGGAGATTTTTTACATCCATTGGACTAACCAACTGGAGAAGCCCTGCTTTAAAGAAGATTGTGCGGATGATCAAGATTTGAAGGTGAAGAAGCGATGTGGTGGAAGGTCACTTAAAAGTCATTGAATGCAGGACTCAGCTTGGCATTTGAACTGAGAACTGACTGGAAAAAGTAGTGAAAATATATAGTTGCTGCCAGATGTTCTTACTATAGAAACAAATCAATGACAACTTGATTTACAGTAGGTTAAAATCCATGATCTGATCAGGCCCAATGATGTTTAACTTGTGTGTTCTAATGGGAACAGATAATTAGTGTTGTGAGTTGTTCTTATATTAGCTATTCTTGCCATTTTTTTGGCAAATAATGTCAAAAGCAAGCCATGGTGTACTACTGTCCTGGTGAATCGCCATCTGATGACAGCAGCATCTGGTATTGTGCTTTATACAGAGAACATTATTTTATTGATTTAAAATGCAAGTAAAATTGGATGTAAAACAGTTGTTGCATTTAATGAGTCTAATTTTAGTGTTGTTTTCAGTGAAACATGTGTACATGTGTGCTAGCTAGCACGTTTTATCACTGACTTTAAGGTTTAGAAGCTATTGAAGTGTAATCTTAACATTATACATCTAGCACGAGACTTATTAAATGCACATAGGCAGAATCAGAAGGCTAACTTGTTTTGAGGAGTGCTTTATGTCTATAACAACAAACCATGGTTACCAAAGTCGTATGACTAGTTTGAGTTTTTTTATGATCATCATTTTGATGGGATGAGTTGGCAGGATGGGTCAATCACTATGTACGGATAAATTACCAGGTGAAAATAGAAAATAAAAGTGGGGGAAAAAATGGAAAATGCGATGCACGTTGTTATTTTATGCTGAGTTCACTTACGAAGCAGTAAAGGTGTGATAAAACGTAGGTACATCAAATAGGGAAAAGAGTTTTTGTAAACATACAGTTTCACAACGAGGTTGAAGACATTCAAGTACTATTTACATACACTAAATTTAAATTCCCAACACTTTTGCTCCATAAACATATCGGAAATTTTATCGCATAAAAAAAAAATGCTTTTAGCGTTTTGTAAAATGATTTTTGCGGTTAATTAGACGAACAAATCGAGCACAGGGTTCCTTGACATCGGGTTGTTATTCAAGGTCTTTTTCTAAATGAAATTTAATCACTTAATTAGTAATAAATTATGCCAACCGACAGAAATGTGTTGTTAAACAAATTATTTGAACACGATTGTGAATTGTTTGTAAATAGAATAAAATATGTGTCAGTGCCAAAATGTTTTCTCCCATCCTGAACCATCAAATTAAAGTTATTACCATCCATTCGCCCGTAACGAATAAATTGAGGCTAATAGGTCCACAGTTCTAAAATTGGGCCGCGCTTCTTGTTGAGACAAAACTTGGTGTTGCAGTATGCACTTATTATTATTATTATGGAATGATACCTTCCTTTTATTGCTTTAAAGGACAAGGTTAACTTTTTACCACAGCCTGATTAACATTCAGACTGCTTTCTCAACTCCATGTATATTGAATATTTTTTTTTTTAATTTCCTTTGAAATTTGGGTGTAAATGTCATCAACACTGCCTAAATCGAGGTTAAATGTATGAGCAGTGGCATAATATTTTTGTACCATTTCTTATAATCATAAACAACAAATATGTTATAATTTCTTTTTTTTTCTACGTTGATTGATTTAATACATCTTCCGTTCTGACAAGAGGAAATTAATAAAAATGCAGGAAATAATCAATATAGTAAACAAAGATAACGTTATTTTGATTAATTTTTATGTTTTTTTTAATTTTTTATTTTTTTATTTTTTATATCTAGTTGCTATATCCAACCATGTAGGTGCGATGAAAGATGGCCACGCGACCAGTGGACAGATGATCCAGCAGCACACGACTCGTCGCGCAGCGCCGACAGCGAACACTCCTAGACGGTCTCATTACCATTCCAACAACTCCTTGCAGAGTGATGGTCTTAGTTCCAACTCTGTTTCCCCAATTCCTAGCCCTTCTCCGTCGTCCATGCGCAGTTCCCCTTCCCCGCGACACACGCCGTCTCCCAGCAGAGCGCCAACGCATCTACAGATCAGCACTCACAGCACCAACAACCTCAAGAAATGGTCATCAACTCAAGACTTCAACGCTACACCGTCTCACATTGCTACTCAGAGGTGCATAAAGGCGGATAATTGCTATTCGAAGGCTGCATGCGCTCATTTGATCATTTAAAAAAATCATTTATTATTGGCATTTTGAAAATGCACGCTCATTTTTCGTATTATTTGTTGCACCATATGTTTAATTTCTATTTTTTTTTTTTTTATTATTTTTTATTTTATTCATATTTTCTGTTAATGGCATATATTTCTAGACGCACTATTAGTGGATCAATGTTAAATCTGCATGTTAATGTCAAGTTATCTTCCGCCAACAATTCACGACATGGGTAATGCGTTGCTTTTATTTCTTTATATTTATTTCCTTATAAATTTAATTGCATTAAAAATGCTCTTTTTTTTGCAATAAGTGATTTTTTTAAGAGATTTTTTTCTAATGATTTTTATTTACTTTCATACGAGTAGCACGAAAGAAGCAGTTTATAATTCAGGTTGGTTATATTTTAACATTTTAATGAGTGATTATTGATTAAAATGTCAATTTGTTTACAGAGGAAGGTTACTTGAAGATGTATTTAAGAGGAAGACCAATCGTCATGTACGCGCCCTCAAATTGTTTACAAGATTTCAGCCTTAATAAAGTGAACAGTCTGCCAACAGAACGTCTCAAACTAGACTGGATGTATAAAAACAATATTTAAGTCATAAATATTTTTTAAAAAAAAATT
Source organism: Strigamia maritima (assembly GCA_000239455.1). Taxonomy (NCBI): domain Eukaryota; kingdom Metazoa; phylum Arthropoda; class Chilopoda; order Geophilomorpha; family Linotaeniidae; genus Strigamia; species Strigamia maritima. The sequence goes on along the minus strand of JH431868.1, from coordinate 75,953 downwards.
TAATTGAATGTTAGATATGGTTATCGAGGCCGTGACTGCCGTAATAACCTCTATTTATTACCAACTGGAGAAATAGTATATTTCATTGCTGCTGTAGTAGTTTTGTATAATGTTGAGGATCAAATGCAAAGGCATTATTTAGGACATACGGACGATGTAAAATGGTGAGGAAAATATTTTTTTTTATCAATTTAATTTCGGTTATTAAATGTCAAATGTTTTTCATTTAAGCCTTACACTCCATCCAAATAAACTCTTAGTAGCTACTGGTCAGATAGCGGGTCACGATCGTCGTGATAACCGGGTAAGATTTAGAAATTAGTAACGGAATTTTGTATTGAATTTTGTATATTGACATTTAAATACCACTAATCCATTGTTTCGTCTTCCATTTAATATTTAAGAGAGCAGTTATGGTAAAGGTTGGTTTTTTTTTTATTGATTTTTATGCATGTTTAATGTTGATTACTTTTCTTTTATTTATTTTTTAGTTGTGTTTTGTTAATTTTTTGTTTTGGTTTTGCAGCCACACATTCGTGTTTGGGATTCGGTCAGTTTAAATACGATGCACGTGATTGGAATTGGCGAATTTGAAAGGGCGGTTACTTGCTTGGCTTTCTCAAAAGCAGTAAGAATTTTTTTAAAAAAAAGAAAAAATTTTGGATTTAAGTTTATTAATTTTGTTGTACGGTGTGTATTTTAGGACGGTGGTGTATTACTATGTGCAGTGGACGACGCATCTGACCATAATATGTCCATCTGGGACTGGCAGAAAGGGGAAAGAGGTCATAAGTTAGTTGAAACCAAAGTAGGTTGTTGGTTTAAGTCATGGTATACATTTGTTATTAATAATTGTAACTTTGTAGTGTGCTTCGGAAACTGTGTTAGCGTGCGAATTTCATCCAATGGACCGGAGTACGATTATCACGTGTGGGCGTGGGCACATAAGTTTTTGGAATTTAGAGGGTTATACACTTACGAAGAAACTGGGAATATTTGAAGTGAGATTTTTCCTGTAATTAGTTAATAAATTTCATTTTCAATTAAAACAAATATTTTCAGAAACTTGAAAAACCGAAATTTGTACTTTGTCTCGCATTTTCGGAAACAGGCGATGTAATAACGGGAGATTCAAATGGCAGCATTCTTATTTGGACAAGAGGTTACTATATTTTTAAATGATAAAAGAGTTAATATTATTTAAATTTGATATTTTTTAGGCGTAAATCGTGTTTTTAGATGTCTACCAAACGTTCATCCTGGAGGAGTCTTTTCTATTTGCACCATGAAAGATGGAAATACAATTTCTGGTGGACGAGATGGCAAAATAGTCGAATGGGATAATCAATACAAAAAAACGGGGCAAATTGCCCAGGTAATATACATGAAAACAAACATTTATTAAATAATTAAAACTTTGTTAAGTGTATTGCACTTTAGCTTCCAGATTCAGTTGGACCTGTTCGCACTATCACTCAAGGAAGAGGAAGTAGTATCATTGTAGGTACAACGAGAAACTGCATCTTACAAGGCAGTTTTAATTTAACTTTTCAAACTATTGTACAAGTAAGAAATGTTAGAAAAAAAAATATTATGCTGAGAAATTAAATCTTTTTGTATTATTTTTAGGGACATACAGAGGAACTATGGGGTCTTGCAATCCATCCAACTCAAAATCAGTTTATCACTGGTGGCCATGACAAAACCATTCATCTATGGGACACCATGTCCCATTCGGTTGTTTGGAACAAATTTATTGGGGTAAGTTGATGCAAATATCGGATACACGCAAATAACTAATGAGAAATCTGTTTGATGCAGGAACCCGTTCAGTCAGCATGTTTTTCTCCCGAAGGTTCGGTTCTAATCGTGTGTACCGTGATTGGCCAGTGGGTTGTTATGAATGCAGCCACACGAGAAATTACTTCCACTCATTTAGATGGCGCAGAAGCAATCGATGCTTGTAAATTTTCACCTGGTAACACCCAAATCATGTTTTTAAAGGAATAAATATATTTATTTTAATTTATATTTATATTATCTAGATGGCAAATTTCTGGCATTGGGATCGCGCGATAACAATATCTACATCTATCAAGTTTCAGATAATTATGAAAAACTCAGTCGAATAGGGAGGTGTTTGGTGAGTTGTGCGTGTTCAGAGAAAGAAAAGTCTTTGTATTAATATGCAAGTAACGTATAAGCGGCTTTTGTATTCAGTTTCGCTGGTGTCTTATCTCCTGAAGAGATAATAAGATGCCATCTACTCTCAACTTTAACATTTCTCTTTTATTTTCTCTCTCATATGCACTGACAGCGAGATCAGAAACCACAGAAACGCATGTTCTACTACTGGGTATGAATACGGTCAATTATCTCTACTTTTTTCTTCCAGCTTAGTTAGGCATGCTATATTCAGTTTTAATATTAATTGCAGAACTGCTTAGCAGCATGTTAACGGCATGAATTTTTAATTTTATATAAATTTTTTATTTCAAAAGATTTTTTTATATATGTATAAAACCTATAATTTGAACATGCAATTCTGTGGTAAGAAATGGTAAGTTATTGCTACATGTAGTTTGCAGATTGTAGTTGGTAGTTGGTAGTACACGGTTAATTATAGGAATAGTTTAATCATTAATTTGTAGTGCTGCCAGCAGAAAAAAATCTAGTTTTAAGAAAAAAATTAAGTAAGAGTAAAAGATTTAATTATTTGGAATGTTTTTGCAGGGTCATTCCAGTTTCATCACGCATTTGGATTGGTCTACGGATAGTACGAATATTCAAACGACATCTGGCGATTACGAACTTCTTTACTGTAAGGAAAAAGTGATTTAAAAAAATTAATTTCGATCTAATTTGTATATTTCATATTTTTAGGGAACGCCTCAGTATGTCGACAAATTCCTTCTTCCTCAACACTCCGAGATGTTGAATGGTCAACACAGACTTGCACTTTAGGTTTTAACGTTTATGGTAAAATATAAAACATAAATTCTATTTTACTTTGATAATAAAACGATAATTCTTTTCAAAGGTATATGGCCGGAAGGTTGCGATGGTTCGGACGTAAACTCGTGCGATCGATCGCACAATCAAAAATTATTAGCAACGGGCGATGATTTCGGCAAAGTGAAATTATACTGCTATCCAGTTAGCCAACCTAAGGTTAGTTCTTGTGTTTTTCACCGTTTTCATTCGAGTAATTAAACTTTATTTCAGTCTTTATGCCACATTTATGGAGGTCATAGCAGCCATGTGACGGCGGTTGGATTTTTACCAGACGATACTCGACTCATTTCGCTGGGCGGGCGAGATAGCAGCGTGATGCAATGGGCTGTGAGATAGAGAGACGCGAATGTGAGCAGTTATCACATTCCAGGGTAGCTTTTCTAATCAATCGAGCAAATTAATTGTTTATTTTGTTATATTTCTAAGAGTTTGAATGCTTTATTATGATACGTTTCAGATGAATAACAGTATTCGAGTGTATTATGTAATTAACACTAAAAAGATTCGTTTTTATTTGTAAATTTATTGTTTTTTTGTTGTCACGCTTTGCGAATTAATCGAAGATAATCACTTCACGGTGAATAAAATCATTTTTTCAGTTGGAGGGATTCATTAGGACACTTTTAAACCTCAGGAAATTAATTCAATTCGTTCCCAGTATGGCCTACGGATAGTGCCTTTTTTAAGAATTATTTTCTCACCTGAAGTGATTATAGAATACGTTTAGGACAATGAAGTATTACGGTACAAATGTTATTGTAGATCTGACTGTTGTGGGCATTAACGAGGAATTAATTTAACTCAAATTTACATCTCCTTTTAATTCAAGCGAGGAAAGATCTGAATTTTGCTTTGAATTAACATTAAAAATAACTAATTCAATCTTTGCTGCACTAAAATACAAATAGCGTCGTTTTCCAATCATTACATTTATATTAGTTTGTGAAATTGCAATTTTTAAGGAGTTTATATAGTCATATACATAAGGTATTTGAAGCGTATAATATATTCTTTTTGGCTCATTTTTTTATTAAGAGAATGAAAATTGAAAAATTTAAGGAAAAGGGATATACATTTTTTGTTGTTTTTATCACTTATATAACAATACACACACATAACATAAATGGATATACATAATTTACAGCACATCAAATAAGAAAAGCTAATTGAATAAGAATAATAGATGTAAAAATTTTGAGCTTGGAAGTGCAACTTTAATGTTTAGTTGTTAAATATTTTATGTTTATGGCAGAGATTCATGTCACATGATTGTTGTAATATTTCTTTTTCTTTTTTTTGTGTAATGTGAAGATTACTTTATTATATTATTATTATTGAATTCTATTTGAAATTTGTAAATTTTTATTGTATTAAAAGAGCACAGCATTATTTTTTAGTGGTTGCTTACTTCTATGAGATTATGTGAAAATGAATATGATGAGTTAGTTATAGTTAGTAGTCAAATCACCTGCATGATAACACGGAAGAAATCTTTATCTTTGGCAGATTCATTTCAAGCTTTTGTCTCTGTTGTCGTTGCATCGGTTGAAGTTTTTAATCCACGTCGTCTCCATAATCCCAAAAATTCAGGCACAATTAGGAAAAGCCACCATATTAAACATATCCATATAACAACCTATTAAAATGACATATAAAAAAAATTGATTATTTATTACAAATATTATTAATAAATTGGAAAAATGTTTTACTTCAGCAAGAATGATGTCACGCACAAATGTCGCTGTGCGAAATCTCGGTTGATGCCATTCAATGTGTTCAGCGTCGTAGCAACTGTTTACAATTAAAAATTTAAAAAAAATAAATATGACGTCACTGAATTAATCGAAATGATTTTTTTACGAGATGCTGGGGCGTCCATGATTAGCTGGAAAATCAGTGAGGCTAGAGCAAAGTTTTCTTCTGCCTGTTGTCACGACGCAAGCAGCAATAAATACTAAGATGAAACTTAAACAGTTCACGATTAACAGAGGTATCGGTTTGAGCCTCTTTCTGCAATAAACAACAATCAATAATTATTCAAATAAAATTGTATATTATATATTTTTTTACTCTGCTGCGGTGTTTCCCAAAAATGTTTGGAAAATAATGTAACCCAGTAAGAGAAGCATGATGAAGGGAAATAAAATACACGTGATCAGTGGTAAATAAATGACAAAATCACAGGTAGACCCTTTGCCGAATGATTTAATGGTAAAGCTTGATATATCTCTCCAGTCGGTATCCAAATACAAGGGACATTTGCCATCGAAATTGCTCTAGAAAAGTAGAAAAACAGAAGAAAACAAAATATTAGGTTTTATCTCCCTTATTAATCGTCAATAAAATGATAATTAGATTTTTCGTCTTCTAAAAAATCTGATATCATCACCCATTTAGCTTAAAGCGCTATGTGCAACTAATTAATAATAAAAAATAAAAAAAGAGTTGAGGTTAAAAACCTGTGTTTTTAACTTGCGTCCCGCCAGGTGGATTATAACAAATTTTATATTTAATATCCTTGAATATTTCTATTAATAGATTTCTTCATATGCATTCTTTTATAATTTTATGTTCATTGTGTAATAAGAGTTGAAATGAAAATGTGACCTTCAATTAACTGTCTTATTATTTTGATGCCACATTTACATTAGTTCCTCGGGTGAGACCATTTTGCTCATACTCACACCTGTTCATAGCTTTTGTCTTACCTTTGTTAGTCCCAATGCAATGGTGATTATGAATCCAGACACAAATATTGCCAAATACATGACAAATACAAAAACAAACTTAAAATTCATTTTTTTTTCTTGATGACTGTTCTAAGTTGCAAAAAAAGGTTTTTTTAAGCCCTTCACCTTCACTTTTCTGAACCGCTGAAGCCGTTTTATGACGTCATACGTATACAAGTACCGCCTACTTCAGCCCCTGATGCGTGCCGCAGGGGTTCCGTTTTATGTGTTGTATTTCTAGTAGTATTTATTTTACACATTTTATGTAACTAAAACAACATTTTTTGGGTATGCTAACAACATTTTGGTTAATTTTTAATAAAAATTCAAAATTTTATTTACCATATTTTATTACCATATTTGGTGCTTTGTAAGCTCAGCAGTTTCATTTCTTATTATAAGAATCTTGGCGTTGACATATCCTTTCACCTTCTTAGTCATAAAATTGTCTTAATATCACCTCTTACACCCCGCTTTTCGGCATTCATTTGGTCCCCATTTACTCTCTTAATAAAGAACTGTCTTTAGTTCACTACTTCTGACCCTGATGTCAACACACGAGTGCAGATTATACACAATTAAATTTGATTTTTTTTTATTTTTATTGTATAATCGACTAAACTTTAACAATTATAACTGATAAAGTTCAGCGCTAAATAATTATATATCTAAATAAATATATCTGCTTTAAAAATACTGTATATTTAGTTATTTACAAATTGACAAAAAGGTTGTTGAACCTTATATTGATGGCAGTTTAGCTCATATTGTATCTGTCCTCAAGATGTCAGCCGCTTGATGAACAACAATTAAAAGGTCTGAAACGTGTCGATGTACTTCCTGCCAAAATTTGTTTTCCTCTTTTTTGTTTTTCGCATTTTCAATATCGTCGAATAAATTTAAAACAGCAGCAACACTCGAGAACAATCGATGCCTAAAAAAGGACAAAAAGAAATATATAAAAAAATGTCGGTTTATAAATATTTATTCAATAATTATTTCAGGTTTTATTGGACCTTGAAAACCAGTCCTGAGCTTTAGTGTTTGGCAAAGAAACAAAAGCCCTCTCAACAGCCATCATTTGATCGTTTGCCATTCGCATCGCAATCGGACTGTAAAAAATATTGTTTTTTCACAAAAAAAATAAAAAAAAAAAAATAATTTGACGTACGGGTACGTACTTTTGACGATTAATTTTATCGACTTCTGCTTGCCACTCTTCAGCAACTTGCGTGAAATTGTGGACAGCTTCATATAACGTGGCTGTCAATGAACCAAATTTATATTCATTCGCTCTTAACGATTTATCGACTGTGTTTCTCTCATAAACTCACACACAGGCACTCCTCGTTCGCTCATTGGCTCTTGCAATTCTACAAAATATTTCTCGATTTCCTCTTTCACACCTTTCGCCATTTGAGTTACACTTAGAGGCAACAGAGCGCTATCTGCGTATAAAAAGAGAAAATTCGCATCGGCTTTAAGAAAAAAAATATCAAAAGTTGAAATTTATGGACTTCTTAAAAAAGTTGACATTATTCTCAAAGTTGTGCCATAAAATGTACATTAAACACATAAAGTTAAGTAAAATAAATTGCTTTTACTCACCTGCCATGTAACGGACCATCAGCGCAGCCACATGACCACAACTTTGATGGCGTTTAAAAGTCGGATCAATCAATTTCTCCATCAAATAGAACGTCTCGTAACCCGTGTGATAAGTTGGGTAGACGCCACCAGTTTGATTTTCCTGTCATTAAAAAATAGATTTATATCGATATGATTAAATTAGAAATGTAATTCATTAACTAGAGCTGGTTGCCAATTAAAATCCAATACAGGAATTCCTGCGTGAAAGATAAAGGGCGCGAAATCACTATAAGGCCCCAATTGATCCATTCTATATGTAAATAAAAATATAAATTTTTTTAAAAAAAAAATAAAAAATTGCATTATTCATTAAGCGAGATTTTCAATTCATGCAGGAGAGTTATTCACTTAGGTTCCGACTCGGAGGAATCATCCCCAGCAGTCCAGGCAGCAAATAAAGACGAATGTATTTTTTCAGGATCGGGAATCTATTGCATGTATAAAATATATATTTTATTTCTTTTCCATTTCTTTTCTATTGGAGGTTGAATTTAAATTAATGTTTCATACCATTTTCGTCACATCTAAAATTGCGTTCTTCAAAACTGGACTCAGCATTGTGGTAAATGTGTTTCCTTTATAAATCAATTATATTTTGAATTTATTTTTTTAGATTTTTTATTTTTTTATTATAAATATTTACCCATAACACAAATGTCAGTGTTAATGTAGGCAACAGCACCTGTTTGTAATTTGGGTAATTTTTCCTAAAAAAATAACAAGAAAATATACAATTTTTAATTTTATACTTTATTAATATTGTTATTTACTTCAACCCATTCAGTAGAACCGATTAAACCAAATTCTTCAGCACCCCAACTACAAAACACAATTGTCCTTCTTGGTCGCCACCCTTTAAAATTTAAAAGATAATTTGCTACTTTTTTTAAAAAAAAAATAAATATATATATATATATATTATATACAATTACAAGAAATTTAAGAAATTGTTCAAACTTAAGTTTTCAACACGACTTTGAACTCTAGAGAACCCACAAGTATAGTTAGGAAAATGCTGACCCAGTATTTGCTACCGAGACAAAATTAGCCCGAAAGATGTTTTTATTCGAGTCACACTTGCCAAGTCATTTGAATATAAACTGTTTGCAATCATACAAAACGACATAAAAAGTTAAAAATACCATCTGGGAATGCGGAATTCTACATAAAACTAAATAAAATACTCGAAATCAGTTGCAGTATTTTAGAAAACACTAAAAATCAATTTGGTAACACTCTTGGCAGATAAGCTCTTGTTTGCTGACATTGCTCGGCAGAAAAGCACAGGGGCAGCGGCACAAACAATTTCTTCAATTTTAGTAATGCATTAGTTTTTCTCAGCTTATCGCAGAGTAAAAGTTCACCTTCTTTAAGTAATTGTCCAAATACGCGAGTAACTTCGAGCAACATGGCTGTGCCACTAGATGGATCCAATGCTCCTACGCCCCAGGCATCTCGATGGTTTCCCAATATTATATATCGATCTGATTCAATACTGCCTTTTATCATTCCAATCACGTTAAAGGATGGAGTACGTATGTTCTGATTATTCACGTCCATACGGACCTTCCTTTAAAAATTGAAAAAAAAAAAAATTGTTACCGATCGGCTTCTATCTTCTCTAATAAATTTTACATCAGTTGAATTATTGATAATTGTTTCAAGTCGAGTGAAAGTAATTTCTTCGCAAACTTTTAACCGCGAAATGAAAAGCTCAAAAACTTGGGGCTTTTGTGTGCAGATAATTTCAGTTCAACTCATCGGAAAATCGAATCTTTCGCAGCACACAGAATTTAATTAATCGATAAACTATTCTTCCACTTACTGATAACGTTGAGTGAATCCTGGTCCGAATCTGTAAGTGACGTTAAAATCTCCTTGCCATAACTCTGGAATTTCTTCGCCTTTTAAATCCCTTTTAAAAAAACAAAACTTTATTATAAAAACTTTAATTAATTTTATAAAAAGAAAGAATTTGATTACTTGAGTAATACGTATGCATCATTATAGCTGATTGGCTGGCTCGGAATCCTAGGCAGAAGAGCATCTTTCAGTGGAAGTCGATATGCGCCATCTGTTGTGGTTGCACAGTTAACCCATATTGAAAATGCTAAAAGCATTGAGATTCCTTACTGATAGATGGATAACCAGGAGTCAAAGGATCTCCTACTTGAATTGCAACCGAGGAACGGACGATTCCGGTTCCAGGCAATGAAGTGGTGTACGGGTAAACTTGATTGGCTTCCATGCCTCTCGGTGCCACTTCTGCTGGAGCTGGATAAGTGATTACACCAATAGCACCGTGATCTTGCGCAATTTTTATCTGAATAAAAAATTTTATTTAGTACATTTAGTCCCATTTAGTCCCATTTATATTTTATCTATCTTACCTTATTCCCGGTCGACATTCCTCCTTCTTTAACGAGCACAATGTTGCCGGCCACCTTAACTTTATTCTCTTTAAGAACCGAATAATCTTCTTCGGTTCCTTGATTAGCAAACACCAAATCTCCCTAACATTGATAAGGGAAATTCAATGACGAAAAACCGTCAAAGCAGTAAAAGCACTCGAAACTTTCCACTCACTTGCACAGTTCCACTAGGAGAATAAGCGTGGTAAGCATCATTCAATTCCCCGTGGTCGTCTTCGGGTCTTAAGACTTCTTCGCGACAAGAGGAATTGAAAAGGACCTTCCCATTTAGGCCTAATAACTGCACCTGTTCGACAATTGAATCATTTGACAATTTTTTTCTTTTTTTCTCATTCTTTAGGGAAATGCGATGTTAAATTCACGCTAAATTATTTTGAATTAAATTCAACTCACAATGTTCGGTTTTTTCGGATTGGTATACGATAACAAAACATCGTAAGGAATTAGTTGCACTGAATCTAAATGACGGAGCCATCTGTCTCGGATTTGGAATGCAAGCTGATTATCTGTTTCTGTTCCCGCCAAATGAGGAACCTTGGAAAGAAATCTGTTTTAAAAAGAAAAAAAAATGATAAACTAAAAATATATTTAACTTGTCAAAATTAATTATCGTACTTAGTGATAATTATGTAAGCATAAAGCTTCTCTTTATTAATATTGATTTAAAAAAATAAATAAACCAGTGTCTATAACTTCATCTCATTAAAGCATTCAAGCAGAACAAAACTTTCTTTCATATAAAATTTAAAAAAAAAAAATGTAGGACAAACCTCAAGTTTTCTCTAATGCGGTCCGGATCAATCAAATCCAAGATGCGTTGATTGATTTCGGGGTTCTCGCTCCATCCGTCAACCCCCAAACTTCGAAGTAATTCGACTTTGTCATCATTATTCGAATCCGGACGAGAAGTCAAAAAAAATCCCAGCAAAAGTCCCATTGCTAATCCGACCACGAGTGCTAAAAGTCCAACCAAAACCGCCGCACGAATCGACAGTCGCATCGACATGACAAAAATTATATTCAAAATAATTATGAAACAATCAGAAAAGCTGCTTCTCAAGTATCATCATCATCATCATCATCTCTTTGTTGAAGCACACAAAATAGACCAATTAGATCGATTGTATAACCTGTTGTCGCATTCGAAGGACAATAAACAAACAGACATAAAAATATGATTCGGAAGTTGGTTGCTGGGTCAAGAGGAAGAGGAGAGACGCGGGTCGACAGAGCTAGAGGTGAGTGCTGTCAAGCATACTTGTACAGTCAGCTGAGCGGCAGAGGAGATGCACCAAGTAGCTAATATTAGCCACGCAGCTGGATACGTAATACGATTGCAGACACCGTGCAATCCTTAACACTAAAAAAGTTAAATATGGAGAAAAGGTTTTTTATTTATGTCAAAGACACCAAATGTCAAGGTTTGTTGATACTTGCATGACTTCTTATTTTTTTCTTTCATTTTTTTTCTTTTTTTGAAAAGTTGTTTCAACTTTCAACGGGTGCCTTTAATTCAATATCACGTGGTTTATCCAGCAAGCAAGACCTCGCACTTTAGATTGCAGTGGAATTTCAATTAGTCCGATAAAAGTAGAACAGGACGAGGAAATGCCACTTTAAAACAAGTCCGATTGTGCCAAGAAATAACGTGTCTTGTCTTTCATCAATACTGTTCTGTGAATTTGACCTGTTTTTCACTTTTAATTGTGTTTTAAAGTTGTAATAAAAGTTGTGATTAATATTCCTCTGAATAATGATTAAGTTGTGCTGTACGTGGAAGCTCGCAAGGTTATTAGTCGATGCGATGTCCATCTTCATAATAAAGGACTTTATAGTTAATAATTAACTTAGCCAGCAATTAAATTTTAGATAAATGAGTTTAGGAAATTAAAAATATGCTCGCACGTCTATATTTCTTTAACTTCGATCTCACGACTTATTTTTAATAGCTCATTTTAATAAATAAATTCCCTCAAAATAGATTTTTTTAAGTGGCTGTTTCTTATTCTTATCTCAAGTGTGCATTTTGTACTAAAAATACAAATTTGACGTTTGAAGTTTTAATCATTTGGTTTTAAAGTCATTTCATTGTACACTACACCGCAACTCGCCGGCGCTGTCGTTTGAAGTAGAAATGCCACCTGCAGATTTAGTCTTCTCGGTCTTCTCGTCTTCTCGGTTTAATTTAAACTTTGCATTGTCGAAGTTCGATCTTAATTGGTTCTCGTACTCTTCATTTACATGCGAATGAAATTCCACTTCTTTTTATCATTTACTTTTTTTGTTTCCGTTGGAAAGGCAATTATCCCTACCTGACTGCTTATCTTTTCACAATTGTCCAAATATTTAACATCAATTGCGTGCGTGCACCGCTTTAATCATTGCGCTTTTAATGTGTCGGCGACGAAGCATCATTTCATTTGCCATGTATTCTCGTTGATAGTTTACGCTATTGTACGACTACACATTACACGCGCCATTTAGTTTATCGTAGTTAATAAATATTACATATTTAAAATATTCAAGTGCAAAATATCGTCCAAAAGTCATTGTATTCATCTTTAGACGAATAAAACCCTATTCAGATAAAATAAATTATAAAAAAGGAAAACAAAGTTCGGCTTGAGAACACGGTAATCCTCTTCACTCAACAGCATTAAAGAAGTGGACTCGCAATCGAAAGAACACACTAATGGCAGTAACGACTCTTCGTCTCGTAACATAATGCAATTGAAACTAATGTGATGAAACTTTAATTTTACTCCAAGAATAGCATATCGGTGTTTATAAAGAAGCTAGATTATATGGTTTGACTTCCTACAGCTGTTTGTACCGCACTTTAATGAATGTGTCCCGGTGGAATCGGCGCCACACATCTTTGATAGTTATGAGCCGAGTCCACACTAACACTCCAGTTCCTTCATCTACTATACACATTTGTCAAAAGCTTTATTCCAGATAAATAACATCAAAACTCACTTCAATAGCAACTAACATATATAACAAGTCCATTGGAGTGTGAAAAACGAACAGTAACGACAGTTATTTACAAAGCCCACAATCAATAATCGATACATTTAAATAAATAAAAAAATTCTCCTTGAGAAGAATAAAGAAAAACAAATATTTTGCAATCAATGAATTGAAGTCCAACATTAAAAAATAAAAAACGTAAATTATATCAACTCTTCAATCTTAAACAAGATTACAAATCGTATACCGGTAATTGCTAAATTACATGATTTTACTTCAAGTGCCAGCACGCAACTGCAAATTAGGTAATTATGTGGCAAAAAATACACAGGATATGTTATTATTATTATTATTTACGTAAATAATTTCCATTTTTAAACCAGCAGCAGTTGACCTCGAAATATTTACAAAGTTATCACCATGAAATTACTCCTCACTTGTTTATCTCTCATCTTGCCTACGCCCATGAGTATTAATGGACAAAGACCAAACTTCATTCTTTTCATGGCGGATGATTTGGGCTATGGAGACATTTCTTGTTTCGGCAATAAAACGTTAGCAACACCGAACATCGATCAATTAGCTTCTCAAGGAGTCCGATTAACCCATACAGTGGCGGCTTCGGCTATTTGCACTCCCAGCAGATCGGCTTTTCTCACCGGAAGACTTCCAATCCGTTATGGTTTGTCAGATAATTAGCAAAAAAAGGAGCGAATTGTTTATCACTTTCCTTTCAGGTTTAGTGGGAAATGAAATACCAGTCATAACTCACGTGGCGTCCAAAATCGGTTTACCGCAATCCGAATTAACTTTCGCTAAGATCTTGCAGCAAAATGGCTACGCGACATCTGTCATTGGCACGTGAATAAAATTGTGATTCAAGTGGAATTTGAAAATGTTTTCACGCTAATAACTTGCAGGTAAATGGCACCAAGGCCTCGACTGCAATTGGCACGGCGACAAATGCCACCACCCACACACGCACGGTTTTCACCACTTCTACGGAACCCCATTAACGAATCAACTGGAGTACGGAGACGAAGACGAAGAAGTTTACACGGCCCTGCTCATTTATCCGAACTTGTTCACCTACTTCAAGTCGGTTGCATTCGTCAGTTTCCTCACTGCAGTTGTAGTGTGGCGTCTCGGCTACCGCTTGACATCCTTCGCAATTGCCTCGATAGGCATCGGAATTCCCGCGTATTTCTATTTTACTATAGTCATGAACAAACCGCTCAATAGCATGATAATGAGAAACGATCAAGTCACAGAGCAACCCATAATATTAAAGACTTTCACGAAACGAATGGTCAGAGAAAGTTTGGAGTACATACACGAGCAAAGCAAGGAAAAAAACCATTTTTAGTAAGTGCAGTGTGCAGTAAATTGAATTAAAGTAAAGTTGCCTTTGCTAACAGCATTTTAAATTTAATTAATTAATTATTTTTTTTTATCTTTTTAAATTAGCTTTTCTTCAGCTTCACTCACGTTCACGTTGCTTTAGACGTGGACGACAAGTTCAAGAACTCAGGTCCACATGGAATATATGGTGACGCTGTTCGGGAAATGGATTGGGCAGTTGGCAAAGTAATGGACACGGTCAAAGATCTCGGTTTACAAGAAAACACAGTAATCCTTTTCACCTCTGACCATGGAGCGCATCTAGAAGAAAGAGGCAGTAATCAGCCTTTTTCTGGTACGGTCACTTTGATTCGGCTCAAATTTTAATCCTGTTAATTTAACTGACGCGAAAACAGGAGGAAAATCCATGTACGCCATGGAAGGAGGTCTGCGAGTGCCCACCATTATCTCGTGGCCGGGACATTTGCCCGCTAATAGCGCGGTTCACGCTCCAACGAGTTTGATGGATATCTTTCCTACGGTGTTGACGTTAAGCGGCATCGAAGCGCCAAAACAACTCGAATTAGATGGTCACGACCTGAGTCAGTTGTTAGCCGGCACAAACACTTCATTCCCACACAAGTTTCTCTTTCATTACGGTGGATACGACGAGATTCACGCTGTTCGCTTCATAGAGAATGGTTAATATCGATTTTATCTCGGCGATGAGGTGTCTTATCGAGATTGAATTTATTTTTTAATTTTCTTATTAGATAAATCAGTCTGGAAAGTGCATTTTTATACCGCTAAATGCCATTATTTGTGTGTTGAAGCCGACTTTTTGGAAATTCCACTTGTTTATAACGTGATATCAGATCCGAGTGAATCGCAGCCTCTTCCCATCACCAGTTCCAAGTACCTAGTAAGTTAATAATCGGTCGATTAAAATTCAAGTAGATGCCTGAACATGATATTTAATACAATTTTTAGGAAATATTGAACACGGTTAGAGAAGCTATAGCGGTGCATAAGCAGCAAACGCACATTCCACCATCTCAGTTGACGAATCCGAATGCTTTGTGGCGGCCATGGTTGCAGCGTTGTTGTAATTTTCCATTTTGTAAATGTCAAGAAAATGATACATCAAGTTCGTTGTAGTTTTCTAAAGTGTAATAATAAATTATTTGAATAATTTGAATAATTATGAATTTTAATCCTTTCTTACTCATTAATTTCATGCTGTGATATTCGGTCTCGGACCTAATTAATTCATCTGCATCACTTAATCTCTGAATACAGATAAAGTATCTTGTCAAAATCATTTATGGTAATAAATATCCATCAGGTTTATGTATAATTAAATGATTTTGATATTCAAATTAGAACGTGATGTAGTTTATGAATTACGATGATATTTGCTTTTTTCGCGCCCTCAAATGACGTCACGTAAACAAATTGGAGCAAAGGGGTGCTGAGGCGTAGGGTAAATCGACTCATCCACGCGTCACTGCAGCTAGACTTATAAAATGCAGTCGTTAATCTGTGTCCAGCAATTATTGTCTCTTACTTTACCTTTCAACACCGGTCGGATTAACTTGCCAAAATATTTATCCATGGAATCAGCCAACTTTTACGCCTTATCAGCGAAAAACCTGAACGGTAAAGTCAACATCTTCGCTCTCATTTTATAACCATCCATTTATTCAGCGCTAAGCCAGGTGCATTTGTACAGGGAATTGCACAAGTTGACAAGAATGGATTGAATTAACATTCCTCATCATTTTACTTCCTGTGTTTATTTTAAAATATTAAAAAAAAAATCTATTTTAATCACAATTTCAGACTACAGATGTCGCTGTTTGAGCTAAATTTTAATAAATTTTAATAATTTTTTTTATTATCTTTTGTTAGGTGAATTGATCCCATTTACTAAGTACAAGGGCAAAGTCGTGCTTATCGAAAATGTGGCTTCAATGTGAGGAACAACAACACGGGACTACACGCAAATGAATGAATTGTTGTCCCGTTTTGGAAACGAGAAATTTGCCATTCTCGGTTTCCCCTGTAATCAATTTGGACATCAGGTATAGTATAATGGAAAA
The DNA here is from genome assembly GCA_000239455.1 of Strigamia maritima. Classification (NCBI taxonomy): domain Eukaryota; kingdom Metazoa; phylum Arthropoda; class Chilopoda; order Geophilomorpha; family Linotaeniidae; genus Strigamia; species Strigamia maritima. The sequence goes on along the minus strand of JH431868.1, from coordinate 59,711 downwards.
ATCCTCGAGGGAGGAATAAAAAATTCGCCTTTCTGCCATTTTAAATGGGACATAAATTTTTTTTACAACTTCTTGTAGTGAATCAAATTGAACTTTTTTAATGTTTGGCAGGAAAACACCAAAGACGGTGAAATCCTCAATAGTTTACGTCATGTGCGCCCAGGCGAAGACTTTGAGCCGAGTCTCGAATTATTTTCTAAAGTTGAAGTGAATGGAAGCAACACGCATCCGGTTTTTCAAGTAAACAACAAAAAAAAAAAAAAATTGAAATTTAAATATAAATAAGAAATTTAATTCGTCGTTGCATCCATTAATTAATATTTTCTTTCAGTTTTTGAAACGTCATCTTCCATTTCCGCATGACGACGCACTTTCTTTCATGAATGATCCGAAATTCATCATTTGGTCTCCGGTTTCTCGATCTGATGTCTCGTGGAATTTTGAGAAATTTCTCATAGATGCCAATGGAAAACCGTACAGGAGATACAGCAAGAAATACGAAACTATAAATATTGCTCAGGATATACAAAGTTTGATGTCCAAATAGTTTATTTTTTCTCTCCCGAAATTTGAATTTATTTAGAATAATTGTCGTTTTTATGACGAGGATTTCGTAAAGCTTCAATTTGCAGGAATTCTCTGAATTTTATTAACGAAAATGTTTTTAAGTTATTCAAAGTACAGTATATGGAAAGAAAAAAAAATTAATTGTCGTTTTTCTGCATAATAAAACGAACAAATTTACTATTCAATCATTTTAATTATCTTTCATCAGCACATGGAACTTTTTACACATTCCTATCATAGCAATTATTTTCCTTGGCACAATTTTTGTCACATTTTTTTAATTTTTTTTTTATTATTGAACTTTTTTTTATCTTAAAACCAACTGACCTCCAAAAAAAATATTCACATAAATTGGTTTTAAAAAACAATTTTAACACAACTTTTTGTTCGCTAAGGAAAGGAAAATTAATAACAAACATTGTAAATTGCACATTGGACATTTGGACTAAGGTATTTTTTTTTTTTTTTTCTTTTTGTTTATTTTGGTATGCCAACTGTATGTTCGATTTACAAGATATACAATGGCAGCCTAATAATAATTCTAAAACACTACTATGATAATTTGAGCACGGCAGGTGGGAAATATCTTTGGCAATACCTATTTTTTGTTTTTAATTTAATTAAAAATTAGGGCCTACAGATTTCAAAACACATTATTTAACATAATAAGTTGATTTGGCAGTTTTTTTAAAAAAAAATTTTAGTTTTTGAAAACCTGATACCAAAAAAAAAGAAAAGAAAAAAAATGGAGAAATAAAATGTAATCGCTGTCATGGCGGATGTTTTTTTATTTAGAGTTGTTGGAAATAACAGACGATGCTGGCAAATGATTTCCTCTCAGACTCCGTAAATTGTCAACGATTTCATCTTCCGGATGCCACTGCTATCATCTTAAAATACATTTTTCCGATGCACAATTTTTCATTCCAAAACAGCAATAAAATATCTTTAAAAACGCAAAATTTTAAATTCGAAACTTGTTGTTTTAAAATGTTTTGAAAATGTACATAACAAATATTTAAAAAAAAAAAAAGGAGGAGCAAAAGATTCTAAGGTAGCAGCCAGAAGCACAAGGCTAATAATAATACATTATTGTAAAATGAGAATTGACACACGCCACAAAAATCGTTTTAAGGTTGTATAAAAGTTTTTGTTGGTCGGTTTTCACAGGTACAAGATTACACAACACAAAAGACACAAAAAATGTCACACAACTATGGGGTATTAAAACCATTACCAGTATGAATTATAAGGAAAATGTTTTATTACACCATTCAACTGAAATGCATAAGACACCAGACTGGTTATTATTTTTTTTATTTTCTTATCTTTTATTTTTTTACTTTTTTTTTTTTAAATTTTCGTTTCTCTTCATTACGTCTCATTTCCAACTTTCCGGAAGTGGGAAAATAATTTGAAAATTTTAATTTCTTTTTATTGGAAGTAAATGAACCATCTCTTCAGGTTATGTTATGGGAATGATGATAAAAATCGAAAACACATCTCTGCTGCCAAAACCAAATTATAATTTATAAACAGATTCCAGTTACCTTGGTAGTGAGGCTAATGGCAGTGATGTGAATCACAACGGCTTTATATATTTCAATCAGATAAAGAGCTTTTCTTAAAAAACAGATAATTACTACCTTTTGTCATCCGATAATGGATTCCTTCTTTCACACAAAAAAACTGGGATTATTTTACAAATATTGTCATGAATTATTCACCATATGGGGAATCTACCACAAGCAGCCTAAAAACAACCACTGCGTTGCATTTAATTAATATTAATTCGATTCATACGGAATTAGTTGTTATTTTTTAAAATCGTGTCACCATCTGCTTGAAAATGAAGTAAAAAAAAATAATGAAATATTTAAAAAAAAAGCCTAGAAAGATGATATTTACGTAATGGTAAATTTGAGGTCATGTTGCGAGTTATTTTAGTTAAATTTCTCGATTTCTAGTCCACAACGCCATCTTACGTATTGATAAACATGGCCAAAATAAATAACATCAGATCTAACCTAGGGAGAAAGTTCATTTACTCAAATGTATTCGTATATGAAGTATGATTTGTATTTTTGAATACGTAGAAATTGAAACCGCAAACCAAACTGGTTTTGCAGATTGTCTGCATCGGCAGATTTTTTTTACCATTTTTAAATAAAATAAGAGAAACAGAAAATGCAAAAGCAAAGGATATGTTGCGAAGAGCACATCATTTTTACACAAAAACCTTGCAAAATAACGAGTTCAATTCTTGAATCAAAACAAACTCACTCAACTCGTATCGTGAGTAGGTGTTTTCTACAGTACTTTTGAGCAAGTACAACCATGCAATTCACAACTTGTATTATTATTATTCCACTTACCATAAAATTGATTTCTCAAAATTAAAAATTCACATGATACAATAATAAACAACAAACATAACAAAAAATTCAAAGAAGAAAAGAATAACAATTTTGGCACCACATCATCATTATCATTATTATTATTATTATTATTTTATTTTTTCTATTTTTCTGTTTTCTTTTTTTTTTTTGCTTCTTTTCCTTCCTAGATAACTCGCAATTCCCTCCCCACGACCCAGATGAGCAAAGAGACAAAACGGACACTCTGTAGCAGAAATGAGTGTAAGGCATCCACTTGCATCCGGGATAAATACGAGTTTTTAAAAGGGATTTCTCTCTTTTTTCTTTTTTTTTTTGCGATAATAATTTAATTTATTTTCGGGGTCCGGCCCCTTTTTTTAAAATTGAATAATTTAATTGTAGTAGCCTCGGTTTGGATTCCGCTTTTTCGTGTGCCACTTACATCTGAGGATACGAATATAAGTCCTTCGGAACGAAGCATTGCACAGCGCGTAGCACAAGGGGTTCACCGTGCTGTTGATGTAACACAAATAATAAGAAAAGTCCCACAACTCCTTGGAAATGCACTCGTCGTGGCAACCCGATAACGTCCGGATGAGCACGAAAACATTGTAGGGCGTCCACGTGATGATGAACGCCAGTAAAATGGCCGAAAGCGTTTTGGCCGCCTTGCGGTCCTGTTTGCGCTCCTGACTTTTCTTTTTCGGCTTCTTTTTCGGCGGCGGAGCGGCTTTGGCGAGCACTTGCTTCGGCACGAGTTTCGTGTTGAGCGGCAACTTGATCTGTTCGGGGGGCTGCGACATTCGGCGTGACGGCGTCGTGCAAGGTGGGTGCACGCCCACGTCGCTCTGATGGCTGTCGGAGCGACGCAAACACGGGCTCTCGAGCGCGAGAGGGCGGCACGTGGAGAGATGCTCGTCGGGAAGCCCTTGGTCGTCTTCTTCGGTGATCATTTTGATGGATGGCTGAGCACCGCAATCCAGGGACGATTCGGTGGGGAATCGGATGAGAATCGTGTATACCGAATCTGACGAGTGCGAGCGAGATTGTTGCTGAGGGACCCGGGCCGGACCGGTCGTCGCGGCGCTGCGTTCGATGAGCGGGATCATGGAGTCGACTCGAGGGACCTCGCGAGACGCACGTGAGGACGGTTGAGCAGCGGCGAAGTTGAGCGACGTGCACCGAGACACGGACGTCTGCACGGGTGTCTCGGCCGATGCGGGGGTGGTGTTGCCCGGGGAACCGTGGCCGGCCTCGCTCGTACTGTCCTCTTCGGCCACTTCGGTGTCCCGATCGATTCGAAGACTGCGCACACACGCGCTAAACACATGGCGCCAGGTGCGTCTTTTCGTGCGTCCCGGCACTTTGAGGTACCGAGGGTTTTCGATGCACATGGCGGTCGGTACGTAAGTCGTCTCGAGCTGATCGTCGACATTGGCGGAGGAATCGCTGCGCGCGCGCTTCCATTCGACGGCTGCGGCGACGGTGGTTGCTGCTGCGGCGGCACCGGAGCCCGCGCCGGTCCCTGCGCTGGCGCCGGCGCCCCCGCTCGTCGTCGTCGTTGTCGTCGTGCCGCCTTCGGTGTCGTGAACGATCTCATCGCTGGACGTCGACCGCTTGCTGTTCTCCTTCTTGCCCGCTTGGAGATTGGTCAGGTCTTTCTGTCGCTTCTCCGTTTCGCGCCAAATACGCCAGTAGAGAATAATCATGACCGTCACAGGTAAATAAAAGGCGGCGATGGCCGTGCCGAACGTGATGTAGAGGTTCGTTTCGAGGAATTGAATGTAGCATTCGTTTTCCGGCACGGATCTGCGCCCCTCGATGTACGGCCACGAGTATATCCACGGCGGCCAGAGGATGAGCGAAATGATCCAGGCGCTAGCGATCATGCAAATTGCTCGGCGTGTTGTGCGGCGTGCTCGGTATGTGAGTGGTCGCGTGACTGAAAAATAGCGATCGAAGCTGATGATCAGCAAGTTGAGAACGGAAGCGTTGCTCATCAGATAATCAAGCGCGAGCCACGTGTCGCAAATACTCGAGCCGAGCACCCATGAGCCGAGGACAGTGTACATGGTGAAAAGCGGCATCGAGATGAGACCAATTGCGAAATCGGCGATTGCCAAGCTGAGCAAGAAGTAGTTACTGATCGTCTGCAGTTGTTTGTCCATTTGAAAAGAGATCATCACCATCAAATTGCCGACCACGGTCACGACGCTTAGGAAACCCGCCACTATGGAGATACCTACGACCTGTAACGAGAACGACACAACAGCTTTAGCTTTTCAACGCTCAACGTTATAACGCTCAACCTCGCATTCTCCCGACTCGATCGTATATTCGAGTCGGGTGATTTTTTTACCTCGTAGATGGAGAAATGTTTGGTCGCTGGACTCGACGTTCCATTCCATTCGTTTAAAGACTCTGTCATAGCAGTTGAAGCATCCATGCTGACATCATTCGTAGCACGGAACGATGAAAAAAGAAGCGGGCCAGGGAAAAGCGTCGTGGAAGCTCGCCATCCGATCCATTGGGATGGGAAACAAGGAACGAATCAACGAACGATTAAAGAAAAAAGCGATGCTGGCGAAAAATCATGGCATCAGCCGGACGGCATCATTCTAAGGATTAATAAATAAATAAATTAATTCAAATAATAAAAAAAATATTTTTTCCCCTCTTATTTCCGGTGTATGATTCGTATCTTTGATTTTTTTTTGTTTATATTATTATTGGCTTTTATTTACATAAACTTTAGTTTCCGCTCGACACATTACGCAATTAGGTCGATAGGAGGATTGATTAACAGAACGTGTAAAATATTTGGCAACAAGTTTACCGAACGGTTTTGAAAATAATATTTGCATGCAAACTTGAACATGACATGTTTCGTGTTACCCGAGTTTTCAGCTTTGTGGTTTTTAAAGCATTTATCACCATCTGTTACCAGGACGACGCAACATCTTCGTCCTCTTTTTGCTTTCTTTTTCTTACATTTTACAACAATAAAAACTGCAGGCGGTCGCTTTTTGCAAGCACACTGTCATTTGTAATTCACACTTAGTTGGGCGTAGAAGGGCAATTCGACGACAAGTACAGGAAATGGATGAAGAACTTTTTGAGTATTTAAAAGCCACAACTGTATCTTCTGGAAGAAAATAAAAACCTTTAACCGTAGAAAAAAAGGAAAGAACTCTCATTGCGAATCGCTGACTGTGTTCACACTTGTTTTTACGGAGTTGCTGATTCAGAACAACTGCGAAACTCTTGACATTTTCCATACAAACCAATGATGTCAATCAACTGCCGTGCATCAAGTGATGCGCTCGAAATCCATCATTAATAGATTTACATATCCCTCGTAAAAAAAAAATGTTTTGCGACAGAAATTCCATTAAGAAGATTAATTTACAAACACGAAAACAAAATTAAATTAATTTCAATATTTGCATAGATTAATTTGAAATTTCAATTTTCTCAGTGAATTTCATAAAAAAAACAACACCTCCACTTATTTGTTTTTATATATTGTTGTTATTCAATAGGAAAACTCCTAAGAAAACTCATCAAAAAATGTAAATACAGTAAAAATGTTTATTCAAAAATCATGAAACTATAGAAAATAATAAAAATAGGATGAATTCGTACATCATTATACAGTAGCACTACGATGATACCACTTCGAACCTTATTTTCAACATTTTACCACACTAAAAACTCCATGAAAGCTATTTCTTTTAAGTCTAAGTGATTCTTAGTTATTAGACAGGCTGTGCTAGATTTGGGATACTGGTGTATTTTTGCACTGACTTTCTTATGTAAATTTTGGACTACATGAATGATCGCATTGTTCTGTATGTTGAGCGTTTTTCGCATATTTTCTCCCATGCGTCCTGTTAGGATTGCTGCCCAAACTTTTCTTCGCGGACGTTGCGGATGGCGCGGATGTGTACGACTTATGCCATATCTCCGTTAGCAATGGTCGTGCTGTACTGTCTCGATTACCTTCCTCATGCTTAGCATTCCGCTTAAATGCATTGTCTCCGTATCAAGCGCTATTCTTTTCGCTACCATGTCTTGTTCTAGATAGGTTGCAAGTTCTTGTTCATGCCTTGCTAATTGAATGGCGTATTCGGTGTCTACTTGTTTACGCATAGACCTATATGGTTTAAGTAAGTTTTCTGTATCTTCTAACCATTGGTCAAACAATTGTTCAGTCCTATAATATGGGTTTGCTTTTGCCTGTTCCAGTTCTATATTCTCGAATTGTTCCATTAGATTGTTCCATTTCAAACAATGTGCCTAGTTTTTGCCTTTTGGGTGTTGGACGTTTTATATGAATTTTATACAACGAGCATGCGTAATAACGTAGGAAGTACTTAGAGACTGAACCTAACCGTCTTTTCAAATTATAGATTCGCAGTTAGAAGTTGTGTTTTTTAAAAAAACTATTATTGCTCTGTGTGCATATCGTATGCATATGCATGGAGGATTTGCGTTTGGAGCAATTCAGTATAGTTCGTTCATCGAATTTCGCATTAATTTTTCATTTCAATCACATTTGCCATTTTGGTATCGTTTATGATTGAATTTGAGGTTTATTGGTTGGAATTGTACTATTCCTAATACTAAAATGTTAATACACACCCGTATTAGCCCTGTTAGCACCATCGATCTAAATTAAAGCGACAGAGTGAATAAACTTGGAATAATAAATCACCGATCACGAATCATTCTTCAAATTTCGCCAGAATGTGCCATAATAAAAGCGATAGAAGATGAAATTTTAAAAAAATAAATAAATAAATAAATAAAAGAATAATTCTTCATTGCAATCAGTGTATTTTACTCTTTAAAAACAGCGGAATGAAAAGTGCAGAAATTGGTCTATATCTTTTAATTCCCAGCTTCCTCTGTTTAATTTGGCTGAAAGCATTTTCTCATCCTCTTCCACCTTCCCTTCCTCGCGAGAGTTGCTCGCTCGATTGCTGACCTGCCATCAACAAGACAACCTTCACCTGAGATACTCAATGCCAACTTCCTACATACAGCACAAAATCTCATACTCATTTTTCGCAACCCGTATCGAGTAGACTTTTAACCTTTTAATCCAACTCACATGTTCAATAACAATTCCACGAAGATAGAATAAAGAAGATTAAAAAAAAAAGTCAAAGTGTAATGAACCTCATCTCGTTTTACTCTCGCATGGGAATGCCAATTGAACAAATGAACATTAACCTTGCTCAAAGAAAAGATTGTCTGAGTTTTCCCTCTAAAAAAAAAAAAAAAAAAAAAAAAAAATTACTTGATGGAAATTTAACATCTCAAGTATCATCATTATTGAATATTTAGTTTATGTTTTTAAAATTAATTTTTCCGCCTTTGGAAATACTGCAGGTCCATTAATAGTAATGTAATTTTATACGAGCATAAGCTCGAATTGTTTGACGGGCTAATTTGGTGCCTAGTAAATTGCGAGGTTGGTTTAGGCGGATAATGTCACATGGAAAGGGCCATTTGGTTTTAAGTTATGAATCTGTAAAAGGCGGATTTGTTAATGAAAACCTTGTTAATATATGTGAAAGTAAACATGTTTGATACTAATTAACGATTATATTGGCGCAATAAATCAATTTTTTCGATTTTTCTTCGTTTCCCCCGAAGATATTTCTAAACTCTATTTAACACAATTCGAGCACGAAACTCCCATTGGTTATTGACCTATGCATTGTACTGAAAGAGTGAAAGTATATATTGTGGTATCTTATTTTAATCCTCTAGTTGAGTCGACTGTAAAAATCGTTGCTTTATAGACCAAAAATGTGCATGCCATTGTTAACAAACGAAAACGCTTGTAAAATACTTAACAAAATTATTTACATTTGGGTTTTTGTATTGCTGCGCACATTTTTTGGTTACGAAACAATGATTTTTTGACTCAGCTCGTCTAGAGGGTTAAAATAAGATACCACAATATATACTTTCAGTACAATGCAAAAAAGTTCACTTTTCAGTTTCGTGCAGAGTTTAGTACACACAGTGACGTAGTATATATATATATCTCACTTTAACCTTACATTTTTCAAGTAAACTCAGACTTAAAGGCTTCTTTCTTCGACTGCCACTCGAGGCCCTCCAGTGCTTTGCGCCTACTTATTGGATTTGAAATCAACGAATTTATCGAGAAAACGGACATTGGGTCGTCGAATCCCATCTCACTTCCAACCAAGTCGAATAAAGAACCACCAATTCACTTTTTTCTCCCTAGGTAAGAAAAGAAGCAGTCGGCTCGAGTCAATCCAACAACCGAATTAGCTCTATACCAAACTCCCTTTCGTGCGGTTTCTTTCTTTCTTGCGCCCATCTTGATTTCGTGTTGGTTGGTCACCCCACCGCCCAAAGAAAAAAAAGAAAAAAAATAGAGGAACCACTGTAATCACTTAAAGGTTTCCTAAGCGCACGATTTGCCCCATGGGAAACGGTCGCCCTGCAATTGGCAGCACATATGACGCTCTCGCGTTTCATCTATCACTGTCGTGGCTGATGAAAGGTGCGCAAACCACTCATCAATTCACAATTGGCAAACTCGTTTCCTCTTGCCTTTATTCGCACTCGACTGTTTTGAACAAAAAGATTTGATTTGAAGAAAAAATTCAAACTTCTTATCTCGACGAAGCGCGATTAATTCCTGCACTCAGAGACGCAGACTCCTCCAAACCGAAATTCCACTGATGGCAGAGAGCGAACAACGAGCACTCCATTTCCGTTCTGCTCTCTCTCCTTTTCTCTTTTTTTCTCTCGCAACTTTTTTTCAAAAAAGTCAAGTGCAAAGTCACGCTTTCGCTAAAAAAGAAGGGCATAGTACAATTTCCAGCCTTTTCTTACGAAAAAAAAAAAAAAAAATTAAAAATAAAAAAAAAAAAATAGCCGTGTAGCCTCTAATGACGTTACCTAAGGATTTATGGCAGTCGATGGCAGATTCAAATAATGAGATCCACTTTTTTGTTTGGAGTGGAGAAACCCTAGGCATTAGCACGTCCAATCGTTCCTTTCCTTCTTTTCACGTACCCTCTTGCTCCTAATGCTGACTCACCCCTTCATACTCACTTATTAAATTGGAAATTCCATCACGAGTCGGTCATGTCGGCCAACGGCTATTCTAGTGCTGCAGTTTGATCAGTGCTACATATCACGCATACTCGCACTAGTCCCAAGGATTGAATTTGACAAAAAAAAAAAAAGAAAAAGAAAAAAAGCGAAGTGCCATAAAGGGAGTATGGAACAACTTTGGCATTTTTTATTTATATATATATATATATATATGCTTGTGAAATAGTCTGTTATCTAAAGGTTTTGCACATCTCGCAATATAATTTTTAAGTATTATAGTCTCGTGGGAAATGCAACAACACAACACTTAGCCATTCTGCACTTTTGCTAGGTGACAAACTTCTTTTATGTTTTAACGCGTGACAAGTTCTCGCTCAATACACTTTATTCTTATTACGATAGGGATTTTGCTGAATTTTAATGATCGCTATCACACTTAGAGGCAAAGTCTCTTGGGAATTTAACATTGCAAAGTGCGTTTAATAACTAAAAAAAAAAAAAAAATAAAAATAAAAATAAAAGAAAAGTATAAAATTAGAATATTCATGTCTTTAAATTATTAAATTAATGTAAAGAACTAATTTAAAGTGACTTTTTTTTATTAAATAATTTTAAATGTCATTAGTAAAAATATTTTTTGAGATGTGTTTTTACGAGTGAAACCTCAATCCTCATTGAAAATCAGAAAATTTGCAAACATTTATTCGTTTTCAATATTTATATATATTTTTGTCCAAAAAAAATATTTTAATAATAAATGTCAATATTTTCACATAATGTAAAGGCGAGCATTCACTCACAAATGGTTATTACAGGATGCCATCATAACCTTTCTCTCATTTAATATGAAAAAAAAAATATTCAGAAGATGATTTTTGCAAAAAAAAACAATGCGAAACCACTGCATAAATAAAAATAGCTAAAAGAAATGCATCTGGGGAGTTGCCGCGAGTGGTCGAAATATATACGTGACATGAGTAATAAATTACTCTTCTTCCGAATGGAAACAGCAGCCGGCATTACCTGACACCAGCTCGGCCCCGAGCAGCCATCTCGCTGTTGTCTGTCTCAGACTGATCGAAATTTGAAGCGACACAACGTAAACAAGCACCAAAAATTGTTGCAAAAAGAAAATTAAGAAAGTAAACAACGAATCTTAATCTCTTAGTCGCAAATGGCGGCGAAAGCGACCGGAAACGAATCTACTCGAGTAGTTTCACCAGTGTGTTTGGATTTGTTCTTGCGTCTCGATCAATTAATCCTTCAGAAAACGCGAGTCATGGAGACCAAATTGAGACCTGAAGAAAAATTAAAGATGTGGATTGGGTGAGGCAGGAAAGACTAACAAGCCAAAGTGCAGGCGGAGTTTTTGTTACATTTAGAAAAAAAAAAAATGTTTAAGTGCTTTTTCGTGCCAATAAGATAACAGCATAAAAGAAACAAGCAACGAAGCGCGAAAAAAAGTTGAAAAAATAAAAACACAACTGCCCATCCAACGCACAAGATGTGCGGAATGGCCGCTTCTTCCGCCGTTCAGTCAGCATCAGCAAAGAACACCGGTGAACACCAGTAGCGGATTGATCGAAACGATCGATTCACACATACATCTGACCTTGATAGTGAGTATAGAAGGATGTGTGTTCCGAGGGCAGGCAAAGGGTGTGTGGATGGATGTATGGGGGAGTCGTCGAAAGTCCATTCATGAGGATGCCATTCATCGCGATTGGATTTCAGTGCAAAAAAGCAGAAAAATTGGCCTTTTAAATTTCTGCTTCTTCTCGCAGCTAATATCGAGTGGCTGTTCGATGGCGGGTAATTACATTTTCTGATCCGAGGTTATATAAACACCGGTAAATAGATTTAAGCGCTAGCATACAGGTTTCAAGTGTTTTAGTTGGAGATTTGTTCAGTTTTCAGTCAAATTATGCTCACTTTTTATTTTTTTATTTTAGGTTTGATTTAGAAATTAATGTTGTTTGAACGATCGAATGCGGGCCTAGGGAATGCGGTGAATGGAGAAATCAGTGGAATGTCACGAAATCGAGTTAGAGTGAATAAGAAGGATCAGTGTAAATCAGGGTCACCTCATTCATTTCACCTTATTGATATCGTTAAGCTCTCTCTCTTTCGGTCATTTCAAACACTTTTCTTTTTAGCAGCCAACTGTGTTTAAATCCATCGCCCAACGCACGCTTGACTGAGTCACGCCGAAATGGCCGCGTGCTAAACATCAAAACCACCTGGGACCAAAACGAACGCGCAGGTGCTTGCCATCAACGAGAACCTCCCACGAGACATTCAGAGGTCGTCAACTGTCAACTGTATATACAAATAACACGAGTATCATCAAAAATTCAAGTGAAAAGTTTCGACACTTGGTAAAAAAAATGTTTGCAGTTTCCAAAAAAAAATGGAAAAAAGAAAAAATTCTTAAAGTTGATCATTTTGAGGGAATTTAAGATTTTAAGGTTTTTTTTTTTATTTATTTTTTATAGATTGTTTTTAATAAATAAAAGAAAATCCATTTAAAAAAAAAATGATTTTGTAGAGTTGTCAATCACTCAATCAGAGACTATGATTGCGCATCGTTATTGACGCAGGACAAATCGATTTCAGTTCAATTTCACTTCCATTTTTAAAGTTAATGTCACTTTTTCAAAGCTCCAATTTCACATTTATCTCATTCATTTCACCATATCGGAGTCTGTGAGGCGTAAGAGAAAATTGTGGCCGCCTTGTCCCGTCAGCCAAAGATTCTCTCACTCATCAATTTCAAATGCTCAGTTGGGTCAACGAGTTTCATGGTAACGGTGCAGTTCCAAAAAAAATCACACACCGTTCAGCCGAATCAAATAATAATAAAAAAAAAAATCTACAAAAAAAAAAAAAAAGAAAAAAAGTTAAGAAAATTTACTTTAAACGGTTTAGAAAATAAATAAAA
>JH431868.1:32652-46695 GCA_000239455.1 Strigamia maritima | reverse complement strand
ATGTAAAAAAAAAAGAAGGACGAATCGTGCGCAGATTGGTGCAAGAAGTTGCACGAGTTCCTCCCGCGCATAATAATTTTTGTAAATATCTCTTTAGTAAAACCCATGTGATTTCAAAGACAGTGATTATTGATTTTTTTAAGGCATGTAGAAAGAAGCTTGCACGAATCACATGGCAACACCTTGCTAACCTGCACCAGTTGCCTCTCGTCATCTGCGACACCCCGAGCCGCACATGCGCAATTGCAGCTAAACTAAAAATAAAAAATAAAAACTTAAATAAATAAATAAATAAATAAATAAATAAATAAAATAATTTCTTTTTGCGTTACATTTTATCTCCAGAAAATCGAAAGTGCAATTTTTTTCTTTTCCCCTTCTGGATTCAAACAAGAAAACAAAACAACAAATCTCGACAACACTCAGCCATCTTTTATCATTTTTTCCCCTTTCATATAAATGTAAAGTGCAGAGAGAAATGCACTTAAACTCCAAATAGAAGTTTTCAATATTTTTATCCTCTTTTTACCCCAACCATAAACCTCTAGTAAAATTGCTTTGATTTATAGCCGAACGTGAACAAAACGTAATTGCAACTGACAGAATTTGTTGATTATGATTATGATTATGAATAAGAAAAAAAGATATTTTGCATGTCGGGAAAAGAAATTCCTCCATTTATTTGCACTTTGTACACCTTATTCTCCATCTACAAAGACATAGCTAACTTTTAACTACCACGATCGGACAATAAAAAGCGACTGCAGCTCCCCCCAATAACAAAGCATTCCAATAAAAGAGCGATGGCATAAAACATGACGAGATTGCAACCATTTCTTTTCTTGCGGTAATAAATCGAGAGAGATAACCGTGCTATTCCAATTCCGCTTGGATTTATGCAACAACCAAAGCCAACTAAATAAGAGCCGAGGGATTAAATGCATGTAAACCCGGGCAAAAGTGTCAACGGTGATAAATTTTGCGAAATTAATTTTCCTTAAAAAAAAAAATAATAAATAAAAAAAATCCATTGTTTGCGTTGATTAAGGCCATCTATCAGTTACACAGGTATAAAAAGTTTTCTTCGGCCAATCAGAGACGAGCAACTAAAACCACTTACAATTGTGGCATCACGTTGCCAGCAATAACTCGTAAAGCAAAATATATTGGGAATCATAAATTTACCTCACGTTGCAATCTCGTGCTGTATACAGTGTTGATACTTGTGTTATAAAAGGAAAAAAAAATTATAAAATGTTATAATATATTAGAAAAGTTGGCGAGTGAGTGCTGTCAAATTAGATGGAGAAAAACGAGTTTCAAACTGAAAATTGAAGAAATGGTTTCATTATTTGTTGTAAAAACACAAACACTCGAAGAATGTATTGGAAAATGCTAAGTTGGAGTTGAAAAGTTTTAATTTTTTTTTTTTATTTTTTATTAGAAATTCATGACTGTTTTAATACAGTATAAAGTTTGAAAAACAGTCTCTCATTTATCCGGCGATGTGTAACAAGCTTGCTGAATCATTGTCGGGCGGTTTGATAATGTAAGAATTGATATTTAAAGCCACGAAAATCAATAAACAATAACACAAATAGAATTAACATCTGTTTTGACCCTATTCTGGCTAAATACTTGTAACTTTAGCCGCGTGAATGCTCACTTTTTGCTCAGTAATAATTCCCTTGGAAATTGTTTGACTTTATTACATTACCTCGTAATAAAAAATGTATGATGAATGTTTTTATTACACGCATTACTAAGATTTTCGTTATGAGTGTATTGTAGCGTATCTGGCACATAAAATCAAATTGCTGTAAGGCAGGAAAATCAACTGAATCAATTAATCGATATGAAATTGAAGATACTGTAACGTTGAACTGCAATCTTTCGAGTAATCTGATGCTTATCAATAAATTGCATCTGAAATATTGATAATTATCATTTTCACAACTGTGCCTCGAGTATTTTAATGAGATAAGATATCAGTTTGTAAAATAACATAATATTATCATAATTCATGGATTAAAACAAAACCGGAGCAATTTTCGTTTCTATTTTTATAACCCCCTTATGTTTATATTATTTATTTTTCCTTTTCTTTTATTGCTGTTTAATTTTATTAATTTTATTTATTTTTTTATAATGACATCTGCTCGAGGCACGTACAAATTTCCACAATCACATCAACAAAAAAACCTTCGAATTTATTTTATGCAAAAACAAAAATATTTTTTTTTTTAGTATTATTTTTTTCTTCTCAATTATTAAAAAAAAAATATGAAAAGATCAATTTTCACCTTAAAATAACATTTTTTCCTCATTTTACAAATTTCATTCACCAACTTGGCATTACTCATTAGTCGAGTGACGAAGCATATAATCAGCAAAGCACATCGCCGGTGAAAGCAGCAAATAACTCACATTAGTCGAAGCAAACAGCTAAACACAAATCTTTACATTTTGGCTCAATTTTCTATCAATAGATAAAAATATAGATTAGAGAGCAACATCTAAACACCCCTTTCCTGTTTTGAGTAAATTATGTTTTCATCTTTTTCAAGCTGCTTTAGCAAACTCGATTGACTTGACACTCCATACAGAGCTCCCTTATTCCTCAGGCTTCTCATTTTCTCATTCAAAAAATCAAAAAAAATTTGATCAAAGATTTTTTCAATGTATACAAGTTACAATAAATCAAAATAGTCATCGTGTGCACTCAAAAATCCAATAAAAACGTCGAATATTGAAATAAATATAAGAAAATTTTTAAAAAATCTGTCCACTATACAGATACCATTTAAATTCAATATCATTTTTAGATGCTTCAAATCCAATTAACTTTGAAAATTTCTATAAACTTCGATTCAATCGCATTTTTCTTTCATCCCAACTTCAAGTTTTGATTAAAGCTTGTTCCTAGTATATTTATTTTTTCCTGCGAGTATTGAACTCACTACTCTAGATCAAATAGATATTTCCATCTTGACAGCAAACAGCATTAAGCCCGTCATAGCAACACAAGGCCCCGTGAAAACCAAGTATCAATACAAAGAATGATGACCACGGCGAGTGTTAAAGTTTTATCACTCAATCCATGGTGCAAAAAAGCCGATGATGTTTCTGTTCACCTTCAGCACACAAAATACTTTTAATGACAGAAAGATGCTGTTACGCAACACGAGTAACAAAAATAAGAAATAAGAATTCCTCATCCATCAATTGAGATAAATATATGTCAGAATTTGAGCTCAGCAATTCCAACTTGCGTCAACTTGTCGTATTGTTTGCTGGGTAAATAAAGTTTCACTTCCCTGTATAGCTTAGAGATGTTTTAAGTGTCGGTTGTAATAAAATGGCAAATTAGAAAGCTACAGTCATTTGCAATTCATTAAGTGTAGAGGTGTTATGTAAACACCCTGAAGAAAGAAAGAAAGAAAGAAAGAAAGAAAAAAAAACAAATCCACCGCTACGAATGCTAATTATCTGCACGAATGAAGAGGACAGATAACTTTGAAACACAATTGCCAATCAGATATCAATTGGTTTCACACACATGTCCCTAATTTGCTCACAATTAGACATAAAAACAAAATTATACTTTTTTTTTAAAATACAAAATTAATAGTAATTAAACTAATTCTAATATCATTTACTTTGTTTTCAACTCATCATCAGTTACTTATACGATACTAAAAATTAAGTTTTTTTTTTTTTCTATTAAAATTTAATTCAACTCATTTTCCAGCCATCAACATGAAATTTAGTAACAAATTAAATTTTTTTTATCATCACTTTTACCTCGGTTGAATTTCCATAATTAATCCCATTCAGCCCTCACGCGCCTTCCTTCCAACTAAATAAATGGCAAAAAAGAAAAAACTCGTTTCTTTTCATTGACTCATTAACTGAAAGCATGCAAACAAAACGCGTACATTGTGTGCAAGCTCGGTTGCACAACGCCGCCATCATTTCGAATTCCTATCTCTTCGCGAGATACAATTTAGAATAATTCAGTTGATCGGCATAATGGAAAGCATCGCGTGCAATACTGGATATATTACAATGAAAAGTAAACAAGATATTGCAAAAGACCCATGGCCACCGAGGCCAGACAAGGGTCTGTTTCCGCACACCCGCCTGACCTGAATCCGAGCTGCTCTTGTGTGATGAATAACGGCGCCTGGCAATGTGGAGGCGGTCGTCAATCGACGCTTTCTAGCCATTGTAAAACCAAGTGATGGACGACCGCTGTGTGAAACTTGGATGTGCTTCAAACAATTGATGAGCGAGGAGTGAGATTTCAAACAAATGAAAAATTAAAAAAAAAAAAAATTTAAAAATTAAACGAGACATCCTATTTTTGCTATTTAGTATTTACATGTCAATCAATTTCATCATTTTTTAAAAAAATTTTTGTCTGTATATTCGTTAATTTTGGGGCTAGATTTCATTTTTAGTTGTTATTTAAAATTGATTAACATACTAAATGTCAATTGCAGACCACTGCTGATCCCAAAAAGAACCGTTTTCAAATCGCAATCAAATTTCCTTGACCATAAGAATGAAGTGATGATGAAATTCCATTTACTACGGCACTAATAAACGACAACGTAATTAAAACGCTTCAAGTTGCATAATTATGTTTGGAATGTTGATAATATAAATTTAAAAATTTGTCTTTTATACATCAAAATGACCTCCTTATGCTTACATTTTTATTTATCTAAAAACATCAAAAACCGTCCATACTCTAGAATGCGCAGAAGTACCCATAAAAAAAAGCTTCAAAACCCACTCTCCAGCATTCTTTAATTTTAACTGATCACAATAATAATAAACAATTAATAATAAATTAATTTCATCATTGAAAATTTAATGTACGAAAAGTAGTAAGCCTAACCCTCGTAGATTAACATGGTAAATCCTATAGTTGGCTACCCTATTAATGGTTTCTTCCCATTCCCATTCCCATCACACTAAACACTCTTCAGCTGAAATTTCCGACAAGCTTTAATTCCTATAGCAATTTTAGAGCTTTATATAAGTAATTTGCCATCGAGTTTTATTTTTACCATTAAAAAGTAGAAAACTGAAGACTTATACTAAAATAATATTTTCCGGTCAACTTACACGTGTCCATTTGTGTTCTAAGATCGATGACTGAACCCCGGAAGAAAAAAAGAAGCGGGGGAACAAAAAAACTTGGGCTCAAATGTCCATTAGCATCATCATCACTCGGTAACTCGGATCACATGTCTCGACACATTTACACGACAACTCAACGTGTTATACACGTGAAATAAATTGCCAACTTAGAAAACCTGTCTTACGAGACTCACATACAAGAGTACGATATAAGACGCCATTAAAATTAATGTATCCAGTTATTAAAAAGTGTCAGTAATCAAAAATCAAAATACATAAGGAATCTGCAGAAAAACAGAAATTTAAAAATATATTTCTAGTTTTTCACATTGCTAAGACGCAATGTCTCTTTAATTTTAGACATTGCATTCACTTTTGAAAATGTTATCTTCGGCCATTAGTTTCCACTCGATCTATCTGAGCCAAGCGACGTCATTTTTGTATTGAGTTGTAAAAACCAAAACACGGCATAAACAACTTCAAAAACCACCCCGGTCGTGGTTTCTGTGGTTTGTTTTGCTGAAAATTGTTGACCACGTTTTATCACTGTTTTTGGCATCCAATATGTTTATTTAAATACCAAAAACAGCAAAAACTAAATTTTTTTTTCAAAAATTATCATCCATATTTTTTCAAAATATTAGCTAATTCTCATAAATAAAAGTAAATATTCAAAAAAATCGTCTGGATTTTTAGCATAATGTGTCCCTGAATGAAAGCATGTTTTGATGAATCTCTGGCATGCTTTAGTAAAAGCGGTTGGCGTAATCTTTTAATATACACAATAGAGCCAAGTTGATTTCTTACCTGCGCATGTCAGTCGTTGTCATGGGAGAGCAATGGGCCGATAGCGGAGGCTCACCTCTGACGAATGGTGCTTCTGCAATAAATGTAAGAAGGTAATCAGTCATGTGGTATTGGACTCGTACCAAAACGAGACTCGGAGGAATTAAATCGTCCTTACATATCCTCCCCCACATCTCCTTTTTTTCTCTTGCCTTGTTCACCACTGAACAATTTCTTTTTTCCATTAACCTGACACAAAAAGGGCGAAATATCCCTTTAGGGATTTCACAAGATGCTGCTTTCTTTAATTGGTCCCCCAAAGATGAGGGACCTTTTTGTTGCAACACAGAAGCAAAATATATAAAAAAAAACAGAAATAACTCTTCATTTAAAAAAAAAAAAATCAAAAAAAATCATATTACAAATAATTGACTGAATTTCTGTTTCCCAATGAGAGTACCTTCACTGCATGACATTGAAAATGGCATAAAATTAATTTTGCTAAGTTATGAAGCAAAATTAAAATTGTATTAAAACAATAAATGATGTTAACTAGATATCAACCTTGCTGGTCGAAATAACCGATTCATTCAGTGGAGAATCGAATTTGCCAATGTCCTCGATCATCTCATCTAAAGTAGGGCCCTCTGCGTCTGGAGTCCCGACCTCATCCTTAACCACCAGATTTTGCCTTCGAAAACGTTGCAAAACTGGTCCTGAAAGAACATGAAGATGCTTTAGACGACCGCGCCTAGGCCTAACGCATGAATCGCCCAAACGCACATTTTTTGCTTTCTCGTCTTCATAATGCTAAGTTCCCACTTGGCAGAAACTCAGACAGAAAATTTTCTGCTGTAGAAAATTTTGAGAGAAAAGTATGTTTTTCTGTCGTTAGTTCCCACCTGTAGACTAAAAAGTGGGCAAAAAAGTGCAGAAATTTCTGCCAAGTGGGAACCAAGCATTAGGGCGTATTGCCTTTAGGCGGACAGAAAAAATACCGGAGCGTACTAAAAATCATAAGGTTTATATTTTGAGAAACCTCTAGTTAACATCATTTATTGTGATGTTAATTCAATTACAATATTCGATTTTTTTTTTTCTTTTTTTCCATTGAATTTATTTCGAAGATTAATAATTCTTTGAGGGTGGGAGCAGTTAACTCTTTTTTTTTATTTTATTCTAGCCTCAATAAAAAGTTTGCTGGTGCTAAATTCAGAAACAGCTGGAATTTGCAGCGACTGTATTCAATTTCATTCATTATTTTTCTTCGGAGTTCGAAGTAATGCTCATTTATAACATTCCTCGTGCATCCAAACACTTTTCACCACTAAACATGCAAAAAAAAAAAAATCTTGGCTCAGTCTACATACCAATTCTTCAAAAATAAGAAACAAATTGCAAAATAAAATCAAAGCTTAAACGAAACTAAAATTTCGCACCTCATAGCTAAAGCAAGTGCATCGAAGTCACTTTAGGCTGAACCAAAGGCAATTAAAAGAGCTATTAAACCACCCACGCCATCACATCAATTGGCCATTTCCTAAAATGGCTTGTCAGAGAGGAAGAGAAAACGCCAATGAGTGTATATTTAACAAGGCTGACGCTTCTTTACTGCAGGACAAAAATCGTTTACAACACGTCATCAAAGAATTCCGATAGCAAATGTTTTCTTTACATTTATTTGCACAAAAAAAGAAAATAAAGTGATAAAAAAGTCAAAATGAGAAGAGATATACGTTAGAATCGATTCAAAGCGTGTGTGAATCATGTAAACAAGGAGCAACGTCGTCAAGGGGATCGACATGGAAGCAACCAAGAGCGCTTTATGGTTGCCGAAGAGCTCGTCCATTCGTTCAACTTTTCACTTAAGCAACTTGTGCCTTTCAGGCATGCGAACCGAAAAATTAATGATGCTCAAGGGAAGTTAGCAATGGAAAGTCTTTTACGAATTGCCATTACATTTTTTCGTGTACACAAAAGTCAGGTTGGAATCGTCATTATTGATACAATTGCGTGGCTGAAATATTTATTTCATTTTCATTTTTGTTCAAATAGAAGGAAATATTTAAAATTTGTGATCAGTTTTTTTTTAGAATAAATATTCCCATAGGAATAACATGGAAGGACAATTTGAAAACTATTTAGACAAAGCTGTAAATCGTGAAATAAATTTTGCTGATGGTTTAATCATCGGATAAGTTGTGAATAAAAATGACATAACTTTTATGAAGATTGGTCAGCATTTCAAAGTCCTTACAAAAAAAAAGTGTGAAGTTTTGTAATAAATGTTTTTAAAAGTTAAGCAGTGCAGTAAAGCATCAGAAAGAGAGAATAGGGTTTAACGGCGCAAGTGGCTACTATGGCTATACACGTCATTAACTGACAAAAAGAATCTGACACAGCAAATCATCAAGAGGTACAAGTAAATAAACACGTCTAAAAGTGCATTTTCATTTACAAGAGAATTTCTCGCGCTACAATAAAAACCGCGCAGCAGTGCGAAAAAGCATCAACAATCACGCCACTCTAAAATCACGCAAAATCACGCTCTCACTTGAGGATTTTCATTGAAACCACAAAAAATAAGCTTCTTGTATTTTTTACATTCCGTCAATTTATCCGTTTATTGCATCATAATACTTTTTCCCAATATTTATCGTATCAAACCGTGAAAATCTGGTAAAAATACAAAAATAGCTGCGCGATTTTCTGAGAAAAGCTAGACGTGACAGAGGCGCGCGAGAAACAGAATCGCGCCAACAATCGCACGCCTTTGCAAGTCTAGCATGGATGAAAATCAACAAGCTGGCGATTTGTGTCGCGCGATTGTTGAAAAATGCACCTTAACAATGTTAAACATTAGCTAAATGGTTAACAGATCAATACAAAATTGATTTTTAAAAACCCATAATTGAAGTTCTGAAAAGAAGAAACCATTGAAATTTTCCTTCTTATTCGATAGTTTACCCAAGATAAACTGTTAGAATTGCTTTATTTTCACAAAAATAAAAATCCAAAGTGAACGTAATAAATCTTCCTGCCCTCTCGGACAACTAACCTAGCTTTGTGAACAGGAAATTTCCCAAAGGAATCAATAAAAAAAAAGCAAAATCAATACGCAGATGAAGACCAATGACCAAAACTCTTTTTCAACTGATATAAATAATTAATGACCAAAAAATAAACACATTTTTCAAAATTTTTAAATCCCTGACTTTGCTCATAAACCTACCCAGACAGTTGGCAATGCATACAAAACAAAAAACATGCCTGCTACATTACGAAATTTACAAAATGGATAAATGCAATAGCAAAATCATAATAATATAGTAGACAGTTTGCGATTTCTTGTACGAAATTTTTTTCATTACGAGAATGCCAAAATAACGAGATATTGTTAAAAATCTCGTTACATGTATTCTCTTTTGAAAGGTCTCGGTCGAGATTTTTCAAAAATCTCGTCTCAAATTGTCGTGTATACGACTTGATTTGCGCATGCGCACTGCATGCAATACAACAATTGTCGTGAAATTCTGCCGCCATTTTCCCTCCGCTTCGGCTGCAATGTTGCCAAATTTGTGTCGATTTCAATATCTCAGGCAGTGTTGTTACACATTAACAGTAACTAGTTACAGTTATAGTTATTGTTTTAAAAAAATAACTAGTTACTACAGTTACAGTTATCCGGTGTAACTGCAGAAAAGTAACTAGTTATAGTTGCGTTTTTTACGCTACTGTTACAGTTACTATTGCGTTACCCTGCCAAAAAAAAATTTTTAAGAAAAAGTAAAAAAAAAAAAAAAATAATAAATATAAATATTTATAAAAAATGTCAAAAACTTTATTTATAGTTTGATGCAAAAATGAAAAATTAATAAAAAAATCAAAATAAATATAATATAATTTATATTATATTGTAGGTAGGATATTTTATATCAACAAAATGGGAATGAAAAAAATCATAATTGTAGTCAAATAAAAATAATAATCAGAAACAGAAACAGAATGTGTAACGCGTGCAACGTGTGTAAAATATGATTGATGATTGATGAATTGTTGACTTATATATCATATGTCATTGTACCCTGTGCGTTACTATGTATCATATGTGATGTCATACAAATACGTAGTAACGTACATTGTAATGCAAAGTGTAACGTTAACTGCGTTACCATAAGATTTTCAAAATAACGTTATCTACGTTACGGCAATGCTGTTTGTAGCGCGTTACGGTAACGTTACGTAACTTTAACGAAATTAACGTTAACGTAACTTTAAAAACGTAACGTTGTTCAACACTGATCTCAGGTTAGTTTTTTTATTAGTCAAACACCTTGCACAAACCACAAGCCCAATACTTAGGCTTAATTTGTGATAAGGTGTCTAGTTCTGCCAAAAATTGTTGCTGCCGATTTGTGTGTCGTATGTAACACGTTTCGTGCAAACACACAATATGGCATTTTATTAACGAGATTTTAAAAAACAAATTTTCCAAAAATTTCGTTTTTTTAAATCTCGTTTTCAGTCGCGTACGAGAAATCGCAAACTGTCTAGTATAATGATTATACAATTATTCAATTCCGAAAATAATCCAAATTGACATTATTTTGAGTACAATACCCATGTCTGGCGATTATGTTGCTCCAATTTGTATCTCTTCAGTTATAATCCCACGTATATTTTTTTAGTAAGTAAAAGTAAAATTAGCTGCCACATGGCCTGTTTTATGCCATTTTTAAAAATCTTTTTTTATATTTTGTTTTTCCAAATTATTTTCTTTCTTTTTTCAAGTATTATGTTTCACAGCAACAACAATATCTCATGCTGTCATGCACATTGTATACTAATAATTTAATTTTAATCTAAAAAAAAATACATCCATAATTATGTATATGGTTGGTTAAATCCGGTTACGCAAAACCCTTAAAAATCGAGATTATCATATCCGAACATTACAGTAACTTATACTGTTGCCTGCAGGAAAGACATTGCGAGTCAAGACTCAAGACTGCTGGATTAAGCGAAGTCAATCGATTCGGTCTCGTTTCTCTTCAAAACTTGAGCCACAAGATAGTCACAAGGGATGCGCTGTAAAGAAGCGAATTGGGAGCGTTGAAAATAATTATTTCATAAAGTTGAGATCAAACTTAGCTCGCATATCCCTTTTCCCCCTTATTTTCATCCTGGGATTTCAATTTTTCACATCAACCGAAAGAATGTTAACGTGTTTACCAGTTAAGTTTCTCCAGCATTATTTTTCTTCTTCTAGACAGCGTACGATGCACATGATTCAATTTAATGTTCTGCTGTAGACCTATTGAGTTCCTTATTTTCCTCCTCCTTCATTGCTATCATGTACTAAGCGCAGAACATTACTTGATAAATTACCAGAATGAATGGGATAAAGTAGCCTCACTCGATGATTTACTCATATATTCAGCAGGCCTAGTGGAACATGTTTAATTTCACATTTCTGCTGCTGCTTATACCTCCATTTTACCCTTCGTCTTGATGGGAGTTGGAAGAGCAATTGCGATCATTCTTACTGGTTGATCCTTATTGCTTTCTGCTAAAAAGTCGGCCTTGTAAAAGAAGAGCAAATAAAAGTTGTGTTTATCCACTCTATCGATTAAAAAAGTGGAACAAACAAAATCTTGGGCGGCGGATGTGAAAAACAGTGCGATGTAAACAAATGCTGCGTTTAGAGCTTTTAGTTAAATCGTTCAGATATTTTGTTTGATCATTGAAGGAGTGATGGGTTGATGCATTTTGTGTCACATTTCGGTAAAAGGGTTTTTCAATAAACTCTTTCCTTACATTTTGTTTATTGGCGTCGTCATCTTGGATCGATCGATAAGTGGTAACATGTGCTGTGTATAGGGTATCTATCTGTTAAGTTAGTTTAGCATTTTAAACAGTCATTAGGTGCATTCAATTTCAATCGTTTATACCGATCTCTTTGTTTATGTTGTTTTTCTTGTTTATGAGATGGACAAAAATGATTGCTATAAACCAAAAAATAACCCTCTGCTGTCTTTGTTTGTGATTATTTTGATGCTCTGTATGTATACCGCGATCTCATAAACAAGAAAAACAACATAACATGTTGTAACAACGAACATGTTTGTTCGAGTTCACTTATTGGGTTCGTTAGAAATGGCGGTGAATTTAATGCATAAAATTATGATTTGTAAAGAATTGAAGAATTCTTGCACTAACTTATATTTTTTATTTCAACAGGTCATTTTCGCCTATTACTCACAAGTCGCGATTGGGTGTAAGATTGCTTTCAAAGGTTGTCAACATGTGTAAAAGGCAGAAACAAATTGTGCGGTTTTGAACCAAAAATGTGATAATTTATGTATCACGAAACAAACTAATCAGAAACTTGCAAAACAACTATAGCAAGAGTTACAGATCTTGATCTGTTGAGCTTGAGCCTAAAGGTAGGTTCTCACTTGTGTTCACACTGGGCACAACGTAACGCAGCGCAAGAAGAAAAAAAATGCAGTTGCAACACAATGTTTACACGAATTAATTCGTGTAAACGTCGTTCAACTGTGTTAAACGAAAACGAAAGTTAAACAAAAGTTAAACGAAAGTTGTTGTATTTGCCGCCATCTTAAATCCTCACTTCGAACGTACGTAGTAACAATGTGCATGATTCTCAGAATTGTTACTATCTAGTGTTACTTTTGTTGTAAAAGGAAAGCAGGCAAGAATGATGTGCTTGCTCCATTCCTCAAGTACAGCTTGTTTATTCATGCCATGTTTGTGTGAATTATGTGTAAATTCCAGTGTAATTTCCAGTGTAAATACATATGCAACATTTTAACTCGAAAAGTCAGCCGTGCAACTTGACATTTACACAATCAGTTGCACTACTCGTTTAGTGTAAAATAATTTTCGAACCCGCCTACTATTTTGTATGTGAACAGAACTAAAACTTTACTTATTGCATTAATAAAACCTGGGTTTCAAACATGGAATAAAAATTAGATCTACACTGTTTATGTACTTTACTAGTAATAACTTTACTATTCCATGAGAATTTAGCCAAAAAATAAGTAAAATTTGTGAAAAATACTGACAAACTAGTTCGACCGACATGGGGTGAACATGCTGGCCGCGTTAGGTGCGATTACCGCGGCCACAATGTTCGCTGATTTCCATACAACATTTTTCACTAATCTTACCTATTTTCACGCGTATTTCTCATGGAATTGTTAGGATGTAGTTTAATAAAACCTCCACCTTCAAAATTGTTAGGTTTTAATGAGTTACCCTCATTTTGAGCCAAAACAATCTATCGTTTTCAAGATAGCTGCCACTATTCTCCAAGTGAATGAATTTGATTGGCTAAACGCAACTGCCTTGCCTTGCGTTGCGACTCCCGAGTTGAAGTAGAAATTTCCGTCAACTACCCGCAATTTTGTGATCGAAGGCGTCAATTTTCTCTACGTCGCGCCTAGTGAGAACCTATATTAAAAGACACGTCTTAATGAAACTTTTTGAGATAAATATGAAGATTTTTGAACACGACACCTAACAACGTAAATTTAGAATGAACCCAGTTCAAATTTCTAATTACTTTTTATTTTTTTTGGTTTTAACCACATTTAAAAAAAAAATAATAGGATTTTCTACCGAGTTTTCCATTTTCGATGGCTGATAATGGAATATTGTGTTGCACAGCATTCTGTTTTTTTTTTTTTTTAATTGCTAATTTACAAACGTGTCCAAACTCACTTCCGTTATTATTATCATTGATTTAATTTAAGAAAGAAGTTAATCGATTTTTGCACTTTGCAATTAACATCAAGTATCATATCATAAAACTAACGTGAGAAATTTAAAAACCAAAATAAAGAAACAATTGCAGACAAAGTAAATTAAATTCTTAAATCTTTTCACAAAATCTTCAGATAAACATCATCCCTTTTCCAATAGTAAATAAAAAGCAAAAATAAAGAGAGTTAATCAGGAGAATGAATGAGAGAGATTCGAATCACAAAATAAACAAGTGTAAAAAGTTTAAAACCTTTAAATAAAAATAAAAAGTAAAAAAAAAAAAAAAANANANANANANANANANANANANANATA
>JH431868.1:0-32034 GCA_000239455.1 Strigamia maritima | reverse complement strand
TATATATATATATATATATATATATATATATATATATATATATATATNTNTNTTTTTTTTTTTTTTTTTTTTTTTTTTTTTTTTTTGATTATTTTTTGAATAAAGTTGGATTTTTGTGTTTTAGGCATTACAAATGAAGTGGAAATATGAAGAGTGAATAAGGAAATTTGTCTCATTCAATTTCCTCAGGTGAATTCGAGACAATTGAACCGGAAGTTAGCAGAAGAAACTGAATTATAGGTTAGGGTGTCTTATTTCCTGTGAAAACCTCGGGGCAATGTAGATTTAAAATTTAAATAAAAATAATATTTTCATATAGTGTTAAAATATCAAAATAAAACACTTTTAATCACATGATTGACGTGGTTATGTAAAAAAAATTGTTCAAAATGACCATGAATAGAATGCATAGATAATTTGTTTACAAAATTGATAAAGACGGCTTAGAAATTGAATTTAACGTTAGTTAATTACTTTTTAACGAACATTTGCCATGTCCGACTTAAATTCCTCGACTGCATGCCTTTGAAGTGGAATAATTGGAAATGGCCATTAGCATTTTTGTTGCCCGCCATAAATAGTAGAAAACTAGCAAATTTCTGCACTAGGTGCCTTCCAAAAGTCGTGAGTCATTCGTTTCAGTTGGATTCTACAGATCCAAACGCCTGAAACGAGCACATTTCATGATTTTGATGACACGACACATGTTCTAGTTGCTGTTGCTGATCTAAAAAAAAAATCAATTTTTTTTTTATTTGTTGGTTCAATCAAGATGTGTGGAACCAATCAAGCCACTTAACACTGAGACAATTAGCCAAAATTGAAGTATCTGGAGATTTTCTAATGGTAAAGTACACCACAGTTTAAAGAATTCAACTTTTGATTGGTGAAATCTTGTGAAATCCAAGTGCTGTGTGTGTTCTCATATTGAGGAATATATAATAACAATATATACATGTCCATAATGGAAAATCTCAAAGCCAGAAAGAAACCCCATCGAGTTTCATGAACGTGTCTGCGAAATATAGAGATGGTAGATGATTACCTCAGGCTGTGTTTGATCACTTTGTTTTTCTCAATCTTCTACTTTTCGAAATAGATACTGAGAGAGAAAAACTATGTTGGACCAAGAATTTTATTTTTTTTTCTTTACTATTCCAATTTCTATCCATGTCTCCAAAGCCCTTAACAACCTGTCCGAGACAGTTCGGACAACGAGTCACAAGGAAAACAAGACATTTTATCCAGTTTATATACTTTACAAATAAGATAAAACAAAAATTTAAGTTTTAAATGCAAAACGAACCACTTAAAAGTGAATTTTGTTGCTTATAAAAAATTTTATATAAATTTATATAAAAAAAATTTTATTTTCATATAAACACTAAGCTTTTCGGTCATTATGGTCATCAAATTACATTTTTTCTGCGGAGCCCTTTGACCCTTTTATGTCTGCAGCAATCATGACAATGCCAAATGCCAAACTAAAAGGGCCACGATCTCTTTAAGTAGCATTGCATCGTGGCTTTAAGCATAGGTCTACTTGTATTGGTATGGTAAAGCCTAAAAACTTAAACACAAAGCGACACATATTATCATCACTTTTCGATGTTTTGGTTGAGAGTTTTTAAATTATAAAATTTTTTTTCTTCATTTTTTTAAAGTTTCGTTTTCAATCTCGTACGAGACATCGCCAAGTGTCCATTAAACGCCTTATAACGCCTTACATTTAATTATTTAATTACCAAATCAGCTCATTTAGAGATTAGATTTAATTTTGGTTGAGTTTCTCAAGTAAAGACAATCATGCGGTCAAATATTTGTATATTTATGAAGCAATCGGAGCTTGTCGCTTCGTTTAACCCAAACCAACAACTTGATCGATTTTAACATGTATTTGAATAAAAAATAATTTATTCAACCAAAAATAGACGTTTTTATCGCATCGATATAGAAATTCGACTTGTATTTCGATTTTACACAGCTTTTCTATGTAAATTTATCGAAATTCGATAAATAGTCTACCGGTATCGGTTTTCCGGTATAAAATTGATTTAGAATTCGATATCAGCTCGATATTCAAAATTCAAATCAGTTGCTAAATCATTATTTAAATTAGAAATAATCAAAGGTAAAAAAAAAATCACTGATTAGCATAAAAAAGTGAAAAATTTAAATTGCGATCATAAAAATGTTCCCAAAGACGAATCCGAATTTTTCTATTCGATAAGATAACCGAGAACATGTCCGGCGGCTGTCATTTTAACTTAAAGTGGATCACTGATCAGCTGTCGACTGGTCGCGTGATGGGAAGCGATTGCCAATCAATTACCCAATCATCAACGCCATCATCAAATTCCATCACCTCACCTCACCAAATACCCATGGGCCAACGTCCAACTCAGCCGCAGGGCTAACGATGACTAATTGAACTCCAACGTCTTATAAAACGTCGAAATTTCGAGAACGGAAAATTAAAAAAAATCTTGAAGAAGATCACCAAAGGTGAATTCTAATGCAATTAATTGGCCGGCAAAAGTTGCCATGACAATTATCTAGAAATGTTAATCAGCTACCTACTCCTCCGAGCAAACCTGCATTTTTAATGAAGCATTTTCATTCAACCTCAACTAATTTACAAAATAGAACCGCTTTTCCCATCGTATATAGTCACATATACCCACAAAACCCTTCAGTCACTAAGTATGAAGAAAAGTCATTACATGCAAATTGCTTGGCACAAATTAATTTTTGGAAATTATTTGCACGCGTTAAAAATCCGGATGTTTGGCAAGAACACATTAAAAAACTTGCTAACTCTTTTGCAGACTCGGGAAACCACAGGAGGGCCACAATTCCCCTTGTTGAGAATGCTCATTGTGAAAAGAACATGCCAATTATCATGAAAAGTTGAAGAAATGATGAGTATATCTTCAGGACATTGGCAAGGTTTTGCTAAGAAATGACTACAATAAAGAATTTTTTTTTTCCACTCATTATTATTATGCAAATTATATAAAATTTTGAATTTTCTAAATAATCTTACTAACCAACTATCCAAGAAATCATTAATATCAAATAAGTATATGTATATACTAACAAGTAAGTGAAAACATTAAAAGTGAGATGTTAAATGTGGAATTTGCGAAAGCACTTAGCAACATGAATATTGATTGGATCGATTGGCATGTGGCGTCAATCAATTTCTTTTAAAAGTCCAAATGCGCACAATCTATCATTAAAAACGTCGAGTTTACAAGTTTTGGAAACGACGCACGCAACTTTTCCGTGTCACCAGTTCTTGGAACAGCTGTAGCGATTCAATTCTACATCCGGTAGTTCCCTTCAACCGCAAGATTGCGTCCATTCAATGGTCGCTCGAACGACAGCTTTGCCGTTTTCTTATCAGCTTCCCTGACCAAAACCAGTCAAAAGCTGCGCAACACAAATTCCATCTATTTCAACAGAACTACGAGCCTACTGTCAATAACCAACAACGAGCAATTTAACAGTGCGCGCGGTATTACTGTCACAGTGTCACTTCTCTTTTAACCATTATCATTAGTTAGCCCGAGTTGCTCTTGCTCATAAACTGCAACTTGGCGACTCTTAGCATTTCGCTATTCACGCTCGCTCCGCTCCCCGGGCGTCTCGAGAGAGCACAATATAATAAGGAAATGAAGGATTAAAATTCTTTTATTTTATCAGCATTGTTCACCATTTATAATTGAAATTAATATTTTATCATCTGTAATATTATTTATTCATAAATTCACTAAACCTGAAGTTTGGTCATTTTTTTTCTTCCATTTTTTGTTGTCTAAACGCTTTTTATCTCGAGGTTGGGTAAAATGTCATTGAGTGAGTAATGCATTGTATCGAAAGTATATACTATGGTATCGCATTTTAATCTTCTTGTCGAGCAGAGTCGAAAAATCAGTAGGTGCATTCAGGAACTAAAACATTTTCATGTTTCAGTCGTTTCTCTCGTTCTGTTTCCTGAAACGTTTGCATTTCACGAGACACGAGTTGTGTCTTACAATTGCGCACTCGTTTGCGCAGCATCTAACTCTACTATTGTAGAGTTAGATCGGCGCCATTTGTTTTAGACGTCACATGACTGCTTCAAGTCATGTGATAGAAGCTAAAACGAAGCTAAAACGTAACTAAAACTTGCCTAAAACTTAGCTAAAACGTGCCTCAGATTTTCACACTCAGAATTATACACAAAACACACACAAAACTAACCACACGCAAAACTCGTTTTTGATGAGTTCCTGTTTTTGAGTTCCGTTTTTGACGAGTTCCTGAATGCACCTATAGGTGCATTTAGGAACTAAAACTTGTCAAAAAACGAATTTTGTGTGTGGTTAGTTTTATGTGTGCTTTTGTGTATAATTCTGAGTGTGAAAATCTGAGGCACGTTTTAGCTAAGTTTTAGGTACGTTTTAGGTACGTTTTAGCTTCGTCTTAGTTTCTATCACAAGACTCGAAGCAGTCATGTGACTTCTAAAACAAATAACGCCAATCTAACTCTACAACAGTAGAGTTGGATGCTGTGCAGACGAGTGCGCAATTGTAAGACACAACTCGTGTCTCGTGAAACGCAGGAATGTAGCGTTTCCTAAAACGCGCGTGCACGCGCGTTTCTTGACTAAAACATAAACGTTACGGAAATGACGACACATTTCAGGAAACGAAACGAGAGAAACGACTGAGACATGAAAATGTTTTAGTTCCTGAATGCACCTATTGTTTCTTAGCCCTAAAACGTGCATGCCAAACAAACGAAAAATGCTTGCAAATAAATATTTCATTCACATTTTTTAGGCTATGAAACAATTGTTTTTCGATAAAAATGAAATGTCATGAAATGAAATACCTTCGACACAATGCACATCTCAGCCAATGACATTTTATCCAACTTTAAGTTAAAAAGAGTTTAATTTGGCATTGTGGTGAAATTATGAATATTTAGCGTTTGTTTTTGTGCCTTTCCAAGTCTGAATTTAATTCTTTTCTCATTAAAACAATAAGATGCTTGATTAGTTCTCCGAAACTAATTCTTTTAAATTTAATTAATGCTCTTTTTTTTTTTCCTTTTTTGCTATTTTAAAAAAGCTGCAAAATCCCTTTTTAATCATACTATACACTACACTTGACCTTATTCCACACTTTTCTTTGGCTTTTAAAAAAACATACTCGACTTCTTCATGCATCATATGTTAAGGTAATTATTTACAAGGATTACATTACAAATTCCAGCTTAAGTTATCCTTGCCAGAGCAAATTTATCGATCGAGAAAAATTCTGTCTCGCGGTTTTCTTGGGCAAAACACCAAGTTTAGAGCGATCAAAATAATAATTGATTATGATATTCAAAATTTTTGCCCCCTCCCCCCCTCCCCCATATAAGTTTCAGCCAATGATGCATCCGCCTATTAAGGTTCTTATTAGTCTTGGCGTGTCGTCAAAGGAAGCTATAAGCTCAACTTATTCACTTAATGAGAAACAAGGAAAAAGTTTCTCCAGACATTTTCAATTCTCAACTTTTATCCTCAGTTTTGACATGTTTAAACTGATTGTTCCAGGGTTTTTAGACATGTTTTGCTGCGGGATTATGCTGTGCCAGTCTAGTTTAATTTTCATTCCTACTCTGAATTTCTCTGCGTCGCAATAAAACAAGAATAAAACAAGAGAAAAAACACTTCAATTTGTACAATCTACCGATCTAACAGCAGAAAATAGCGACTGAATAAGTTTCTTTTTCCAGTTAAACGATTTTTGTTGCTTAATAGACACGACTTCGACAAACATAAACCAGACGAAATGACTTTCCGAATGCAAATACAAATTTGTGGTTTTTATTTAAGAAAATTTTTATAGGAAATTAATCTGATTTCCTCTCATTATTGCTCAAGTTCTTTGTTTCCAGATTTCACATATCTGTTTTGTTGCTTTGTTAGTAGATGCAGTTACTAAAATTCCTCAAATTGTTTAGAAAAGTAATGGCGTGCACATGCTACACTGCAGGAAACATTTTGTTGGCAAAATCGACATTTTTTTTATAACTTGACAATAAACAAATCTATTTATGACAAATTTATGAGCCATGTGGGCACAGGGAAAGAAAGCATTTCTTTAATTTGTGTTGTCTTTGAGCGAGACAAGATTAAACTAAATTGAACACGAGTTAAACCACAATTTCAATTCGTTTCGCCTCTATCATCCAAGTTGTGCTGTTGTGTAATTGTACACTTGACCCAAGTGATTACGTGTCGCACCCACGGCCCCACCTCTCTCATCAATCACTGTTCAGTGTAATAATTAGACATGAATTCTATACTCAATTAATAGCTAATTATCGAAAACTGAGTGTCTAAATACTTCATTAATGCCCGACTATTGTATCATTGTTGCTCGCACGCTGTAATTTAAGCCATAATTGAACCTCGAATAACCCCGTGTCCACTGGTAATACACCTCCAATTTTGAAAAGTCATTTTCGATCTAATTTTCACATTCCTTTTCATACTCTTGTCATTAAAACACTTGTAATCCGATTTTGTTTGTTTCTCTTCTCACAATGACGTAAATATTCGCTATACATAAGCCCTTAAACATACATAATTAATGTCGCAACCAATCCTAATAACTCATTCAACTCATTCAATCGAATCCAATGAAAAACAAATCCCTCGTGCGTCTATAAACATAAATTTTAAATTATTAGAAGGAAATATATTAAAAATCTTGTAGAATATATTGCTTCTTTTTTTCTTTTTCTGCCAATAAATTGTCCCAACGATACAAAAGTCGACATTTTTTCCCCCCGTGGGTTAAGAGTAACTAAAACGCGATTCAACAAAGTTGCTTTTGCACTGTGACTGTAAGCTGCAAATTTCAGTTGTAAGTGGTAGGAAAAAAACCGATAGAGTATACCATAATGTTGTTGCAGTAAATAAAAAATAAGATTGCGGGGAAAAGATAAATTTAGAAAAGCGACTGCAGACCATGCGTCGTTGGATGCAAAACTCTTAAAACAGCAGTTTCCAGCATTTTGCATGTCTTTTGAGGTGTTTTCAAGTGAAAAAACAAAGAATACTGTAGTAATAAACTTATCTGATTAAAAATTGACTATTAATCTCAATTTGTTTCGAATTTCTCAGGAAAAACGTCAATACAGAAAGAAAAAAAACAAGAAAAAGTTGTATTTTTCCGGGTATTTTCACACTAAATTGGCAAAAAAATAAATTTTTTTTTTAGTCTCCTCTTTATTGACAGCACTCTTAGTGCACTATTATTTATTGCAATTCGGAATCCTTATGGTACAAGCTCTTACTTGTCTTGAGCGATCAACATTTAATCTTTGTCTTATGTCTAAAGCCGCTTCTTCATCTGTCATGTGCTCCAAGTTTTCTTACTTTTTTATTGCTTTTCATTGGCTTTGGCACATTATCAAAAAGTCAATGTGTGGTGTGATGCTTTGACAGAACTAGTGTTATCAGTCCCCGCACCACTGTTTCCCTTTTCCCCATGGCTCCATTCAACAATCAATCCGCAAAAGAATTTACATCGTATAGAATTGAACACCAATACCGAGTTTCCAGGCAACACAAAAAATAGCACCATTAATTAAATGGATAAATAAGAGCGAACGAGACACTAATGACCAAAAATGTTAATTTGAAAACAAACCGAATGATGAGATAACTGGACAGTTTAAAGGTTAAGTCTAACGGCCATAAATTCTAAGTAACAAGAAGCAAAATCGATTCTGAATAGACTTGATTGTGCACAAAGGTAGAATTGCCAACTGCAGTAAATTTTGTAATAGCTGAAACACGCATTAGTTGTGATAAACTTGCTTGAATAGTAATGATTCCTGGAATAGCAAAGTGTAGTTGATAGTTGTTGTTCACTCTTAAATCTTGTAATGGGAATTCGAAATTAGAAATAAGTCAAATGACCTTTCTTTTTTGGCCCATTAATACTAATGTAGAGCCAACTCAATTTAGGAGAAAATGGAAAAGTCTCTTCTATTAAATTCCTGCTACTTTATAATAGTAAAAGAAGCAATAAGATGAAACCTAATAACACAACTTGCTTTTATATAACTTCATTGCTCAGATAAATTATTTGAAAACACTTACATTTTTAAAAATTCCAAATATTTTCATTTTTCTTAGTTTGGCTTGATGTACCTTTAGGTACAAAGTCATCACCATAAAGAGGCTTTTTAAAAGGATGGATGGGGTCACTTTACGATGTCTTTTATGAGTTTTCTACCAGTGTTTTGCAACAGCCTTTTTGCTGTAACTTAGGGACAGTTTTTTGGGGGGTAAAGTGAATTTTAATTGGCAGTTCACACTAATTACACTTTACCAAGAAGAACAGATGCATCTATTGCCTTTATGCCGATAAGCAGTCCTGCTCCAGGGATAAATAAGCCATGGCTTAATTAACCAAGTAATCCGTCACAAAGCAAAACGTAAAATTGTTTATTCAGCTGTTTCTAGTGGAAAATCCATGAAATAAATTACACCGATGACATGATATCGTTTCACGCGACGTTATCAGCATATATATTGTAACTATTCAAATCTTTACATTTCTTGCAGCAGCTTATCACTTATCAGCAAGAAAATGGAGTTCTAATTAATATTTCAAATTTTTATATAAACTTCAACAAGATTTACTGACACAATCTTTGATTAATGTCTTTTTAAAAACGGAGATTTAAAGCTGTATTGTAATCTTTGTTGTTCCATATTTAAATTCCCATACAATTCACTAACAATACTGATTAAATTATGTGTTTAAAATTAAAATTTAAAAAAATTTATATAATTTCTTACACAGATGACTGAAATAAAAAAAAATAAAAAAAAATAATATATAAATATATATTTTTTTAAATTTTTTTGGGTTGTTTTATGGGTACTATATATATATATCCCTCCACCCCCCGGTTTTATGGGTACCGGGATTTAACATCTAACGGATGTTGTATACCGTATTTTGTCGATTAAGGGCCGCCCTCGAATTACGGCCGCGCCCCTTGGCGGTAATTTGAAATAAACGCCGCACTCGAATTACGGCCGCGGCAGTTATTTGAAGTGTTTACGGTTTAATTAAATCGTTTTGTCGTAAATTGCGTTGCATGTACGCAACTTATTAAGTTGTAAAACATGTGTTCAAACGCTTTTAATACGTTTTTAATATGTTCGCACGTATTAAATACATTAAAATCGATTAAACACACGTTTTACAACTTAAAAAGTTGCGTACATGCAACGCAATTTACGACAAAACTATTTAAGCGCCGCCCTCGAATTACGGCTGCACCCCTCGGCCGCAATTTGTAATAAAGGCCGCGGCCCTTAATCGACAAAATACGGTATATACGGTACCCATAAAATACCCATGTTGAATCAATATTTTTGAACGTCGATCGAATGTTTGAATGTTGTGTTTATATACAACATCCGTTAGATGTTAAATCAACATTCTCAAACAACAGTTGAATATGGGTCGTTAATATTCAACATTCATTAGATGTTGTATCAACATTTCGATACAACAATCAAACAGTGGAATTATCGGTTATTGATATGCAACCTTTGTTTAATGTTAAATCAACATTTTGTTATTGTTTTGAAAAAATGTTGATAAAAAGTGACATTCTTGTATTGGATCAACATTTCTGATGTTTATAAAAAATATTTTTTGAATGTTGCTTAGACATTATCTTGTTTCGTGAGTATTGCAAAAACCTTTTGCACTATCGAAAAAGTTCAAGACTCTCCATCAGCAGCAATACGTGACCCGTCGGTTGTCTCGATGGCCAAGAATAAATACAAACTTCAATCCAAACAAAACAATTCCCAAGCCCAAAACCGCTTCGAATGCAAGATTCACAAAAGACAACATCAACAAATCAAAAATCGCCTTAAACAAAGAAAGAATCAGAAACTGCAAAAAAAAAAAATTACTTCCTTTTCGCATAAGCTC
The DNA here is from genome assembly GCA_000239455.1 of Strigamia maritima. Lineage (NCBI taxonomy): Eukaryota > Metazoa > Arthropoda > Chilopoda > Geophilomorpha > Linotaeniidae > Strigamia > Strigamia maritima. Next base: position 22,020 of record JH431868.1, on the reverse strand, counting down.
TAAATATTCAATTTGATAAACACTCTGGCTTTCGCATCGCATTCTGTGAAAACACTTTGAGTGATGTATACATGCATGAAGATCTAAGAAGTGCCGAATCCTGCCAGAAAATGTGTATATGGTATAATTAATTTTCTAACACAAATAAAGCGATGTAAATTTCTCACTTTGGGCCTAAAAAAAATTTCTCTACCTAATTAACTCCTAAATTAAAGCTGACATCATCCGGCCATTAATAGTTTGAATGTGTAAAATATAAAACACGATGAGTTTAATACTACATCTTGTAACGTCTGTTTAGTTTAATCTGCTTTGAGTGTTCAACAACGGTCATTTTGGCAACCGGCCATTTTGCATTTTGAGCACCTTTTAGTAGAAAGCAGTGTCCTGTTTCGGTGCTCTGTTTTTAAACGAGTGTTCTATAAGTCCGTACACGTTTGAAACCTCAATCGGTTGCTATGGAAACTCTATATGGATGAACACAACTTGCATACCTCAAACTACAGCGAAACAAAGTGCTTCGCTCAGAAGATCAAATGTTGATTAATATTCTTCAAATTAATTTTTTTTTAATGTTTTATCTCATCGATTTTCATTGAATTTAATATTTTTGTCGGCTATTGCGCTCTCAACGCCATTGGATTCGTCTCGTCGTTGCGCTTCTTTTGCATATAAGAACTTATCGAAACTCGAGAATGCACAGATATGAACAATTAGATTGGGCTAACTTCAGGAAAGAAGAAATTGTTTGCCGATATCGGTTTGGGGATAAGGGAAAGAAGAAAGAAAAGAAGGAAAAAAAACGTTGTTTGAATACAAAGTCGGCTTTGTGAGATTTTTGATACAGAAATGCGTTCGTCATGGCCAACAGATAAAATATCGATTTCACAATGGTTTTATCGAACAGAAACCTTAGTTATACATTTATCTCAACCTAAGGTTCCCAGTACTGACCCCGTGGATCTTTCGTGATAAGCGTTTGAAACCAAAAGTCGTCCTTCCTATTACCTGGTTGACATTACGTAGAGATGTTCGAGAAATTGCAGCCAACTAACTTCTAACATTATAAATTCGATTTAAGTTTTTGGAAAATTTAAAATCTGTTCACATAAAAATATTTTTAAAAAAACCCCTAAAATTCACTAAAGTAATTGGGCCATTAATTCAATAGAAGTCAGATTTTCAAGTAGGCAGAAGCCAGCAAGCTCGGCGCGCGGTGGCCAAATGTAGTTTTAATTTAGCAATGCAGTTTTTATTATTGTTTATTTATTAATTATTACTACTGGTACCTGGAATTTTTTATAGTATTCTCGAACCGGAAGTAATGCTTCAAGTACAGATTACCTACATAATACAGATTATATAATTTGTGATATAATATTACAGTAACTTAGATTCTCAAAAATAGCTGCTCTGGGGCGAATAAATTTCCTAAATAATAATAATGGTAAGCTTATTTCATCAATTAAAAACGCCATTAAAAAATAAAAATCATACCACAACTTGTAAAAAACTGGCCTTTTAATTTGAGAAAGTTCTCTAAAATGGATACTTCCATTTTGACACAGTAATTTCTGTATTTTTTGTAATTTAAGTTTTTCTCTTTTATTTTTAGAGAAACTATCATATCATCATTATAGCTGCATTCAAATGTTCTTAGTTTTCCCCGTTTTTAATAACTCAATTTTTAATTGAATGCACCTAATGTCTACAAAGCATTAAACACAATAAAAATAAATAAAAAAAATGATAAATAACATGCTTAACTCAAGCAAATGTATTCTGTGAAACCAGCAAACACATGCACTATTACAATGCTATTTGCTATTACAGTGAACCCTCTCTAGACGGGACATACTGTAGACGGGCCAGCCCTGTACGCAGGACACATATTCCTGGACTTAAATAGTTTTAATCATATAGAACGTCACCCACAAGGCCGGACACTCTGTAGACAGGACGCTTTTTTCCGGACCCGACGGTGTCCCGTCTAGAGAGCGTACACTGTACTTCACACGATGACTGACTCAAACTGAAAACTAAAAAAATTTAAATTTACTGCTAAACTGAAAACTATATTTTAAGTTTAAGAAATTTCTGCCACAGAAAGGTTCAAGCTAAAAACAGCTAAACAGGAAATAAACTGTACAGTTTGTGGTAAAAATTTCAGCTTGAATCGTGTGTTCCAAGTTGGAACATTAAGTTGCTCGGTGGAGCCGCCCGTCCAACGCTCGGCTGTGGAACAAAGTAAGATCACGTTTGACCGACAACAAAGTAAAATCACATGGGAACAAATATCGGCCATTGAACGACTGGAAAAACAGCGCGAAGCGAGACGACTCCTTGGATGAACCAAATTGAAGAGCGGTGTATTTGCGGAAGGGCATCCATTTGATGGACCCAATGCAAACAAGTTAAGTCTACCTCTCGATGAAGTCTGTGTACGGTAAGAATTCCGGCTAAGTTTACTTGGAAATTAAAATGTTTGTTTTTCATTTTGGAAAATAGCGGGAAAATAGCGCTATTTAGCGCTAGCGGACCAACTAAACTCTATCTAACAATTCGTGCACGAAACTCCCATTGGTTAATGGCCTATACATTGTACTAAATTGTGGTATCTTATTTTAATTCTCTAGTTGAGCTGAGTCGAAAAATCATTGCTTTGTAGTCCAAAAATATGCATGCCATTGTTAACAAACAAAAACACTTGTAAAATATTTTGTACAATTATTTACATTTGGGTTTTAGTATTGTTGCGCACATTTTCTGGCTACGAAACAATGATTTTTCGACTCAGCTCGACTAGAGAATTAAAATAAGATACCACAATATATACTTTAGTACAATCCAAAAAAATCACTTCTCAGTTTCGTGCACGGATTGTTGGATAGAGTTTAGTCAATATGACTAAACACTAATTAGCGCTAGCGAACCAACTAAACTCCGTTTCCAACGCATTGTGAGAAACTCCAATTGACTAGAGCCTTTTCCTGGCAGTTGTTCAATGCACTTAAAAAAATAATTCGAAAAATGACCATAAAAGGGCATAAACGAACAGAAACAAACAAAAAACGACCATAAACAACCATAAAAATGACCATATATGGTAGTATTCCCAATACGATTGAATTAATGTGCAAGCAAGCAGGCTCCAGCCAATGAGAGTTTCTCGCAATGTGTGATTGCCGCTAAATAGCGCTAGCGGAACAACTAGCCAAAAATGACTAGCGGGCCCAACCCTGTAATGGTAGTAAATGTAAATACCTATACCACTTTCTTCACACACAGATCTACACTTCCTTAAAGGAGCCTTTTTGTCTTACTTCAATTTATTTTTAATAAACCTTTTGTCATCATCACGTGACTCGAATTTCAAGAAGAAAATACTTAAAAGATGAATTAAATCATCTTTAAAAAAATATTGATTGAAAAAATCTGTGAGCTGTGAATCCTTACTCTTAGATCACAAAGCAAAAACACTCTAAGAAATTAATAAACTGTCGCCATTTTGTAACTGGGGACATAATAAATACTGTAATAGAGGATTTGCGCAACTGAAATTTGCACAAACGTATCAACGTATGTTTCATACCTAGATATGTTGATACGTGATTGTGAAAACATACAGATCGACGTAACATTTCAGTTTATACGTTGGTCAGTACGTTTAGGCAATGAACGTATGAACGTATTGTTATGCGCATGCGCATAACAAAGCAACCGACTCGCTTCCGTTTTTGCAAGCCGCCGTTTGCAAAAATAACGAGCCGAGCACGCGGTAGAGGCCGAGGACGCAGTATTAGAGGCCGAGGACGTAAAAATACGTACCATCGACTGCAACGGGTATTTGAATCATATTTTTGAATTTGAATTTCAGATTGATTGACACCACGTTGATAAGATGATTTTTTTTGTTTGCGCAAACACTTATCACGTATCAACGTACAAACGTATAACTTTATAATTTGTACGTTTGTACGTTCATACGTTTTTTTGATCTGCGCAAATCCTCTAATATTTATCTATTTTCTATCATTTTAAATGAAATCTAACCAACACACAAGCAAATAAAAATTATTCCATCTAGTCTGGATTTATAGTCAGAAGTTTTGGACTTATTGAGATGAAACATTGCTCATTCGAAGCACAATGTTTCAATTTCATGACCCATTGAGTTTGGTTAGCATCACTTTTTTCCCCCTTAGAGTTATCACAAAAAAATTCAAAAAAATTCAACAAATAAAAAAAAAAAATTCACATCAATTTTTTTAACCCACGATGAAAAATTTCTTACATCGAAAAAAATCTACAATTTTATAAAAATTTCATGTTATTTTAAAATAAACCCCACATTCAGTCCTGTCAAAAAAACTAGAATTTGTAGCTAAAAAATTCCATATGTTCAACCGACAGACAACGTCACAGGAGTCGAAAGTAAGTTTCCCACATTCATATAAAAGGTATTAAGTTCAGATCTGGAAGAGATTAACTAAAATCAGCGTTGTGTAATCCGTTTTGCTCTCCAAAGAACCCCAACGCGATGACTCGAGTGGTCAAAAAAATAAAAAAATAAAAATAAAAAAGGATTCCAGACTGGATTTTGTTGTTGATCCGTTGGCTGCGTGCCACGCGTCAGTCAACTCATTTTGGTTAGATGGCGAGTTTGCTTTGGTAATGACACTCCAGCTTAGAATCAAGCGTCATTTTGCAAATATTTATAGTGACGTTGCTACCGAATTAGCCATGCGAAACGCGGAATTCCATTTTAAAAGAGAAAAACTGTGTAAATATGTGCACTGTGTTAAAATTTTTTCTTTCTTTAACTTTAGCTTTAATGATAGATTCGATAAAATGAATGGCTTGTTAGAAGTCACGATGAAATGTGATGTGCCCCGCAGTAGCGTCGTAGCAGCACACAAGAAAGGAAGTTGTAAAGTTGTTGATAGAGGAAAAGTATTATACAAAAGAGGAGTTTGAGTGGCGTTTTCATTGGCTTGAAATGAGTAGGTCATTTCGGGTTTCAATCGAGATGTAAACAAACGAGTGTATCGTAAAAGTTAATATATGAATGAAATCATTTTCTAGTCTAGTAAGCTGCAAATTCTCTTTTCCTTCCGTTGTCAAACATTTCAGTCATGTTTTGATTCAATTTTGATTCAAAGTGGAGATTAGAATGAAATGAATATTTACGGGATTAAACAAGTTAATTGGAATATAAAACTAATTTAATTCGGTTTAAATTAAATCCGTAGATGATTTTTTAACTAAATAAATGCTAAAATCCAATCAGGAATTAAATAGAAATTAAACGGCGCAATTTTATTTACCATAAACCACAAAATTAGCACTTTAAGTCTCGTTATTTGATGGTAAAAAGTTTATAACTGATTTTTTTATGTTTTTTTTTTTTTAAATAAAAATTATATTTTCAAACAGAATTTTTTTTTTAAATTTTTAAATAATCCCATTAATCAACAGGTATCAATCAAGTGTCAACACATTTTTCACCTCTCTCTTTGTGAAAGGTGAACTCAACTTAAATAATTTCTAATAATTTAATTTTTAACTTAACAGAAAGCATCTAGAACTTCTTCACGCTTTATGTCGACTTAATAGCATAATTTGCATAATCCTCCAAAATAAAAAAAAAATCTAAATTTCTCAGAAAATCCTATTACGTTTGAATGTACCAACTCACAAATGTTTTTTTTTTTTTTAGTCATTAAAACCACACACACAAAAAAATTTAAACAAAAAATTCAAAAAAATCAAAAGTCAAAGCTGAAATTGTATAAAACGTTCCATATCCCATCACAGTTAGTTAAATCCCATCCTGCAATAAATGAAACAAGACTTCTCCTAGTTCGTTCTTCTTAATTTCATTCCCTCCAATTTTTTCCCCTCTCTTTCCCGTCCAAATCCATTTGCGAAATTCGTGAGCACGGTCGTGTAAAGTGCAAATATTTCTCCAACGGTTGACCGTTTGCCGCTAATAAAATATGGCGCCAGTATTTCCTTCCCAGCAGACGCAAGTCTCTCCGGATTCCCGAGTCAGGGGAAAAAGGATGGTTGAAAAACCAACTCTCCGAAGACTGATTGGCAGCTTATTGATTCCAGCGATTGTGGACCGACCGAACGCAGAATGCCAACTAGACAGGCGAAGGTTCTTTTACAACAACAATAAAAAATAATAATAAAAAATATTTAAAAAAAATAAATAAAAATAAAATAAATAAAAAAGAATGGAAAAATGAAAAGTTTTGTGACTGTTTCCTGAAAACCCTCGAGGATCCGTGGCATGTGTGGGTATAAGGAGTGGTCAACTGGAAATACTGCACAAGGCACATATAAGGATTAATTGAGCGCTGCTTCGACTTATAACCCAAGAGAATGCCAAACACAGCGAAGAGGCCGAAGGTCGAGTCGAGAGCAGGCAGACGTTCATTTAGATTGAGAAAGAGGAAAATACTTTAGAAACGCCAAGAATGTTGACAGCGACAATCACATTCACTCCAGATTACAGTGGGCTAAATCAAGTGCAATAAAGGCTTTTTTTGGTAGTTTAAATGAGAGATAAAGTATTACAAACATTGTAAAGTGACAATTTCATAATTTGATTTTCAATTTTTTTTTTTTTTTTTTGAATTGATAACGACATTTTTTTCATTTTTTTTTTTACAGTTTCTGTCTGTTTAATCGATTTAAACGAGATGCTATCGTGATTGGAGTATTTTGTTTCATCTCACGTGATGCAGAGATAATAATAACGTAAATTATTAATCGATTTAATCATTTTTTTCCTTCAAAAATCACATTTTAATAACAATTTTGAATTGATTTAATTTTTTTTAATTTAAAAATTCTAAAAATGTAATACCCGGAATTAATAAACCGTACATAATTAACCATTCCTAACGCCCCCATTTAAACAACATTACATTTTTAACTAATTAAAAATTCACCAGAAATTAAAAACAATCTTTTTCAACCAAACTGCAAATTCACTCCAACTTTTAAATTTTTTTCATTAATTAAAATATTTAACCCCCCCCCCCAAAAAAAAAAACCTACTTCCCCACTTGCACAATTCCAATTGTTAGATCGATTTAAACCCTTTTCCTCATTGAAATCAAGAGACCTCTATCCCTTATCGCAAACAAGATGCTGCACACATACTCAATAAACTCTCGGAACCCACTCCTCAATGAAAACAGGCAAAATTTACAACTCGCACAAATGACACAAACTCAGCCTCACCGGCAAGCCCACCACCCGAACATCAGGCGGAGCTTCACACAACTCATCTTTTTAAAAAAATGTAAATTATAAAAATGTAAATGAATGTTTGAAAAACACTTTAAAGAGACCGATCCACAGACAGCAATTGTTCAGGGTTGTTGGGGTTGATGTTGGGAGAGCCCAAGATGAAATGTGGATATTTCAATCATCAAGAGACCCATTATTTCGTCCCCGAGACAAGAGACGAGCACGAAGCCGGCAATATTGCTCGGCTCGCACACGTTGAAAAGTACGAGAAGCATTTCATCCACATTCCCTTGCCGCCGCTTAATCGTCTCGTTCAATTGGTGGCTCCTGCTGTGGGCGCACCGATGGGGAGCCCCGCATCTCCTCTTTTTTTTCCCAGCCAGTGAGTGCCCCGTGGTTTCGCCCAGTTAGCTAACCGCGACTAGAAACGACTTACCTTAGCGCGATAGAGAAAAGGTAGCATCGCGGCGGTGGGCACCGATTAATCCAAGAAACAGAAGCCGGCATGGAACGGCCGCCGACCGTCGACAAGTGTGATCCAACGACTGATGCTCGGCGTTGCCGTTTGCGCCGGCGCGAGGCGTTGACGTCACCGACGGCAGCCGTGGGTTTCGAAAGGCGATTGTAGGCAGCGAGGTGGGCTCATGCCATTGATGCGAGGGTTAGTAAAAATCGTTTTCACCATTCAGTCCAATATTCTTGCTCTTTTACGCCTATTGGAACAATGAAATAATAAAAAAAAATTTAAAAATAAATAATTAATTACAATTTTTTAATTTATTCATTATTTATTAATTATTATTTAATAAAAATTTAATAATTAATTTCGTTTTAAATATTTTAATTAAATTTCGTGATAGGGTGATGAGGTTTTAAGTTGTTTGTATGCAAGTTCAAGGAGAGTGTATGAGATTCATTCCGAGCTTGACAGAAAACAAATGAAATTCAAAAGAGTTGGTCGTCTCTTAAACGAACCTCAGCTGGGGAAGCTGCGAATGGTTGGTTGCCAAAACTAGCTTCAGTTGGCGCTGAGCCAAGGCCGGGCGGCACAAGTGCGCGTGAGGGTGCATGGATGAAGAGAGAGAGGAGCAGAGCAGCCATACTTAGAGGTCGATGCAATAGTGAGGGCTGGGCCGGCGCGTGAATGGAAGAGAGGAATGAAGATGGCAAAGGAAGACCACATGTGAAACAAAACCGTCAACTTGTTCGCCGATGTTAGACAACAATTTTGTGTTATTGCGGTTTTTGGTTGTTTTTTTATTACGGTATATTTTTATTAAATTGTTTGGCAAGGCGTAAATAAAATGAAAATTAGTTCTTCAATTTTTTCATTTACTATTATACAGACACGTCAATATCCCAATCATTATTCACAGTGCTTTCGATAATTGGCTTAAAGTTGATTTTCGAAAACGTTTTCGATGGAGATTTTTGCTATTATTAAACGTTTATTATTATTAACGCTATTATTAACGTTATTTTTCTTGTTTTGTTCGAGTTAGTGAGTTTAACCCAATATGTTGTTGATTGCCGAGGTTTTCAATATGTGGTTGCGTTGTTGATGTTTTCTTACCCGGATATTTTAGAAACAAATTTCTTGTGATTTTAATTTCTTTTATTGCAAATTTGTAATTTTAATTAATTAGAAATTAAATTTAAAATCCTTCAAACCAAAAATAATTCCATAAAACCACATTTAAAAATCCTCTAAATCTACCCACAATCCAATAAAAATTCGGTATAAACTCATTAAAAAATCCCACAAAATCCAATAATATCACCTAAATTACAAAATATTACGTGCAAATTAATCAAAAATACCCCGTCGCTTTCTAATTTCCCATACCTAATGTCATATTTGTTGTACGGAAACAATATTACATCATTTAAACGACTAAACAATGTGTCACCTACTTGAAAAACAAGCTCAAAGTATAATTAGGCCTATTTGCATCCATGCCCCGCCTCTCACTCACAGCTGTGACATCTTAACTAAATTGAGGCTCAACTCCGCGCTTGGTTTTTGTGCTAGCTCAAATAGGTCACGTAAAGACCAGCTTTATTGGCGTGAATTTTTACAAACTAGTCTAATCCGGTAGCAGCAAACAACAGCAAACAACAGCATTTCTACAAAAAAAAAAAGAAAAAAATAGGACGTCGAAAAACCAAAAAAAAAAAAAAGTGAAAACATTCAACAAAAAAAATAAATTAAGTTGGAAAGGATCATTTACACTTTTAATTTCGCAGAAACAAGTTTCCGAATACGAGAATTAAATAATTTCATTTCTCATGCGTGACGGCAATTCATGCTCAATAAAACCGGAGACCTCGATAAGAGTGAGACAGTCGTCGTCATTTCCTTTGATTTTCTGGATAGTAATCTTTCGCTTCCCCAGAAATGACGCTCCATCCAAGAACCGAGGATGAGACACGACAATATTTTGTTAACAGTAGGCGAGTTGGAAAAGTCATTTAAACGAGTGTAACCACGTTTACACTCGTTTAAATTTTAATTTGCACATTGTTTACACGAATTAATTCGTGTAAACGTCGTGCAACCGTGTTAAACGGAAACGATCCATTTTCGTCGTGCAAATGCACGTGCAACGGAATTTGACGTTTAAAGTGTTGTATTTGCCGCCATCTTGAATCCTCGCTTCGAATGTAAGTAGTAACAATGTGCATGATTCTCAAAATTGTTACTATTGTTACTATTTGTTACTAATTGTTAATATCTAATGTTACTTTTCTTGTAAAAGAAAAGCAGGCAAGAATGATGTGCTTGCTGAAAAATAACTGCTCCGTACAGCTTGTTTGTTTATTACGGCAGCCATATTTGTGTGAATTATGTGTAAATTCTAGTGTAAATTCCAGTGTAAATTCCAGTGTAAATGCATAAGCAACATTTTAACTCGAAAAGTCAGTCGTGCAACTTGACATTTACACTATCAGTTGCACTGGTCGTTCAGTGCAAAATCATTTTCGAACCCGCCTAGTGTATAGTCTATTTAGTCGATCTGTTTTGTCTGTCCCACTTTAGAAATTCCAATTTTCACATTTAAATCACTTTGGATGATTGATAGATTGGCGCAAAGATACTTCACTTGATAAAGCAAACAAACTTCAATGGTTTCGAGTGGAATAGAAATACCCGCTATTAATTTAAATCGATTAAACCCTAGAAGTTGTGCCGGAAACGCCAGTATAGTTGTGACTATAGTGGAAAACTCATAACTATAACGTAATTTCCACTATAACTAAAAAATAGCGCTGCGAATCCAGAAAGTTTTCAAATTATTTACATCACTAATCGCCTATGTCAGTACCCCATGAAACAACCCAATGTTAAATTAACATTTTTGAACGTTGATTGAATGTTTGAAATTGAATGTTGAAGTTCATAGACAACATCCATTAGATGTTAAATTAACATTGTGAAACAACAATCAAACAGTTGAATAAGGGTTGTTGATATGCAATATTCATTAGATGTTATATCAACATCTAATGCTGAATGATCGATGTATAACAAATGTTGCATTTAAATGTTGTGTCAATGCTGTCGTATAAATATTGTATAATGTTGAATATTGAAAACATGTTGATATAAAAAGGCATTATTACGTTGAATCAATGTTTTTTTCCTGAATGTTGTTTAGATATTTTCTTGTTTCATGCGTATCGCAAACAAGAAATCTTCACTTTCCCATTACACTATTTGTAACTGAGATTGGGATTCTAACGGGAAGGTAACCCAAAACCGTACAGGCAAAAGCCTTTATTTTTAGCATTTTTCGCCAGAGCATAACCGCCAACCGGATGGAAACCTAAAAAAAATCATTTTTAAAAACCGGAACAAAACCAAAAAGCTTTCTAATGTAATAGGATATTTTAATGGTATGGCAAAATAATCAAATGCTTTTCTATTAAAATGTCTACACTACAATTTACAACAGTTAAGATCACTATTATTGCTCTGCTATGTTACAAAACAACAATAACACCACGTTGCACTACACACGCTAGACAACATTTGAGCTAGCTTAGCTTAACAGATATTAGCCTAGCTTATGTTGTCGCACCTATACGTACTTTAAAAGCCAATTCAGACACTACTTGGCAATAAGTCCAAGAATAGTTACTGCAAACAAACCACAATGCTGTTGTCAGTATATTTTTTGTTTTTAATTGTACAATTGGAACTATGTTGGTAGCCATATTGGTTTGACCTGATTTGCGCCTATGAGACTATGATTTAAGTTACCTTGATTTGAGCATCAATGACAATGCATTTTGGGAGCGAGAATGATATCACGATCCAGTGAAAGCCATACTCCATTCACGCAATCTTGAGCTAAAATTTGTTACTTCTACATTGGATAATTTCTACTAACTGATCCATGTAACTCTCCAGTTGTCATGGAAATAAAGACTTAAATTGGTCCTTAATTTCCACAACAGAGGGAGAAGAATACGAATTATTAAACAGTAATTATTCCATTTAGAAGTAAAAAGTTGTCATGGATTTCCACGACAGAGGGAGAGGAATATGGATTATTAAACAGTAATTATTCCATTTAGAAGTAAAACTAAAAGTATAGACTATAACTAAACCTCTTCGAGAGTTTAGCTTATCCAGTTCTCCAAACTATAAAGTTTATCTAGTTTCAAAATCGATAAGCTAGCTTAAGCTAAGCTAGATGTGTTCGCACTACATTTATAACCCTAGACTAACGAGTCAAGCTAACTTTCTAGTGCGAACGTGTTATTACGGAATTAAGAATGTAATAGATTTAGTCGTTTTAAAAATCGAAATCGTTTAAATAAATTTTATAATTGGATTAAATTTGTTAGGATGCTTATTGTACGATGATGGTATAGACCCACTTCTCATAATTGGATGGTGACGAGCACTGTTCAACCGCTTCTTCTCGTTACACAATATAACTATGCATCCCTTGGGCCTCTTCAAAAAGTTCGTGAAAATGATAGAAATTTAAAGGCGGAACTTAAGTGCATGCTCACTATTCCGTATAATTTTTACTATCTTTTATCAATTCCATAAAGCCGTTTAATCGTCAAAAACTAAACGAGATTTGTCACTGCCCATCCCGTGGGCATGATTGACGTACGCATGATCAACATTATTATTCATAAAATAAAAATGTTAAATTTTAGCCAAAAAGAATTTTTTTTTGTCCTTGATGATTTGATTTCAATAAGAAACCCCTGCAATTTTCCGCTACTTGAGATTTGCAGCTTAAAAGTAAGTTAAGCTTCGTATCTATTCTAGATTAAGCGCTTCTGCTTGTGACAAGCCCAAGTGCATATGGCATACTGCCATCTGCAAACACGGACGGAATACAAGTAGGGAATTGTATATCTCGACTGAGCATGATCAGTCGCATTATCATCAGCAGCACAGCATCTGGCAAGGATTACTAGAGAAATTGTAACAACGCTTTCCTCAATGGATTTAAGAGGTGTCTATACTCTATTTATCATTTCGTGCGCGAAACTCCCATTGGTTAATAACCCATATTGTATCGAAAGTATATATTGTGACATCTTATTTTAATCCTCTAGTTGAGCCGAGTCGAAAAATCATTGTTTTGTAGTCCAAAAATGTGCGTGCCATTGTTAACAAATGAAAATGCTTGTAAAATATTTTTAAAAAATTATTTACATTTGGGTTTTTCTATTGTTGCGCACATTTTTTGGTTATGAAACAATGATTTTTTGACTCGGATCGACTAGAGGATTAAAATAAGATGCCACAATATATACTTTCAGTACAATATAGGTCATTAAACAATGGGAGTTTCGCGCACGAAATAATAAATAGAGTATATGTTGATTACTTGGATCATTTTACTCTCATAAATATTTTTTTCTTAAATTTTCCAAGTCTCATAAACTGTCTTTTATTTCTCACTAAATTTTTAATAAACCCCACACTAAAAGTCTTATCAATGTTTTTGCTTTTTGGTAATAAAAGGTAATATCTACATGCATTTTGCAGTTATTATGTTGGCAAAATATTTTTAATAATTTTATTAAGCCAGATAACCTTATCCCAGTACTGAAATTAGATATGCTAATACTGAACTAGCAAGATGTTGACAATATACCAACACTGGCATTTCGAAATTTTTATGCATCAATATGTGTGTTGCCTGGAGTAGTGACTTTGACTGAAACTAAGAAATGCATTCACAAAGTTGTTGATAATACATTTTTAAGTAAATATATCCCAGATTTTTAGGTCCTGACTAAAAAACCTGGCACCTGAAAACCTGGGATACAGCCCTGTCCAGCTATTCCACTATGTAAACTATGCAAAGTAGCTAATATAATAATCTCTTTTCATTGCACAAAGACTTGTTTACTTTTTTGTAGTTCAAGGTAAACTAACAATTTCTTTATTGATACTAGGGATTAACATTGGTCACCTGACTAAAAGATTAGCTCACAACCTTCTTTTGATTGGTCCTGCTATCATCTGTCCTTATCCCTGACCCAAAGTACTCACTTAAACAGCTATTACACAAATCTACTTATCACACACTAAAAGAGCAAAGATAATTTTCTTATACAGCTTCTGAGCACATTTAATGTTATCTTATCTGGGAAAAATAACACATAACAAATGACCAGTCAAAAGAAAATAATTTTTCAATTAGGTAGAATATGACTGTAAACATTTGTGACATCTATTCTACAACAGATAATTTGAATATTGTTTATTACGTTCTAAATCTAATAAAAAAAACATCCAAAAGTTTAATTCAATTCTTTTGAATTAAATGAGATTTCTCTTTTATTATTTTTTATAGTTGAAATTTATGTTTGGCTGGATTTCAGGGAGTGTAAAATGGAGCTGGGACCATGATAAAGCGGTCGATGCCCGAATGAGAGGGCGAATCTACTATTAGTTTATACTGAAGGGGTTTGGATCCCGGAAATTTGCCCGGTTTTGAGGATCGTTCTAGTAGAAGTTCAGTTCGCTATAATCAAATTCATCAGAATAATCGGTTTGTCTTTCAAAAACGTCAAGAAACGGCCGGAACACCAAATCACAAGAGAAACCAAATAAAAAATAAAAAAATTCATGGACCCAAAATCCTCCTTCTGCGTGGATAACCCATTTTATCATATCAGCATTTTAACATATCAGTACTTGAATATTACACTGCTAACTTCATTTAAAGATACAATACAAGGTACAAAAGAAAATAAAAGAAAAAATTATAGAAAAAGAAAATCCTGTGAGTTGTTGAACAAACTCAGTCAATTCTAAGAGAGAGAAAAAAAATGAGAATTTTTTTTTTAGAAAAAAAAAAAAACTAAATCCCAAAAAAACATCAACACAAACATGTCGGTTCAAACGATTCAAAGACTAAAGAAAAGAAAAAAAGAATAAAAAATTCTTTCACATTAGGACTATTCCCAAACGTGTAATTTTCACATTCTTCAACCAGAACCTGAATACACCACGTTGATGATAAAGCAATACGGAGTTATAAGCACGCGATCACAAGTGTCTTTCACCCAGAGTCGGGCAGTCGCCAACCAGAAGCAGATGTTACCACTAAATCGATAAGAAAAGGTGATTGATGACAGAAGTAATCATCTTTCGGATGAAAGAAAGTTGTTGTAGGAACGAGAAACCTTATAAATTAAAAAGGTCGTTCTTTTTGTTCGTAAAAATAGAAAGTTTTTAAACTGCACATGCGCAATTAAGTATTTCCTGTTTTCACTAACTTATTATTTCTGCCAATTTACGCGTGTTTTCTCACTCAAGTTGACTTACATTTCAATGGGTGTGAATCAATGATCAATCATTTAGATTTAAGCAGCGATCAGTTTTTGGGCACCATTTTCAATTTCCTGTTCAATTTTTCCTCACATTGCAAATTATTGGTTTTTCAGAGGTAATTCCACTGGTGTAAAGTTTTAATGCACAACATTCGGTGCATTTTTGTGCATATTCCAAAGGAAGTGTCTGTTTAGTACGAAATACATCTACAATGAGCCAAGGTGAAGGCCGGGACTATTATACGCACTTAATACCATATACCAATACAATATAGTATGTAAAAAATCGAATAGATAGGACTTTTTGATTTTTCAAACAATTTCATTTGAAATAATGATCAAATTAAAAGTTTAAGTACCTTAATACTTTACCTCGAATTTCGGTTCGCCGCATTTTAACGATACCCTCGACGATACCCCACATCTCTTGTTTTGGGATTAAAAATGTGCATCTATTAAGAGTGATGTTATTACTAAGTTGAGTTAATCATCAAAGAATGATTACAAACCTGATGTTTTTAACCTTTGATTACGAATAGAATAGGTTTTATCGATGCAGTATACGCCGACATGTTGGAATTGTCACGTGATTTCGGATTAAAATGACGTAATCAGATCTAATCCCGCATTGTTTGGAAAAAAAGTGACCAAAAAAAATTCTAGACTGACTTACGATTGTCATTTTATAGTTTTATGAATATTCACATATTCTATTTACACGTGGATTTATTTTTTTTTAGTTTCTTTTAACTTGGTCTTAAGTTACAAATGAGTTGTAAACAGTTTGGAACAACAAATTAGTAAACACTTCATGAATCACGTCATATGATCTAAAAAGATTTCTCTTGGGAGGTTAAGTAAATTTGTTGCAGTAAAACTACCAAAAACAAATTAATTTAATGATTTGGGATATATACCCATGAGACATCCAGTTAATAGTGACCAAAATAAATATGTTCCTAGACCTCTCTCATCCATATTTTCAAATTTCCTATAACATCACTAAATAAACAAACTTATACACAACAAATAAATAATATTTTATTCGCGACGTGTCAATTTCCCATGAAATTCGGGCCTGGCGCTGTCAATCGGCGCATCGATCCACTTTTGTTTACTGTTCAAGAAAAACATCTCTACAACCTCCTTTCGGTGACCAACTCTTGGGATTTCATCTCTTTCGATATAGGAATAAGTCAACGTTGCGTCGCTGCGAGATAGATAGAGTATTAAAAAATAAAGAAAATAAAAGGCGGTGATCAGGAAAGAATAAACAGATAGTGGGCGACGGAACGATACAGACAAACGCAATCCACTTCCTACCTGTACCTCTGGGTACAAGGTCGAATCGTGGAACACATCGTTTCAAATTGAATTATTGGTCAAATAAAACAAACCACTGCCCTCACGTGTCATTGATGAGCACGCCAAGAGCCACATCCTCTAGACAAGGTTCAGACTGGGAAATGAAACCGAAATATCAAACAAAAACACCGAAAAAAATATATTTATTTATTTTATTTAATTAAAAAAAAAAATTATTATGACAAAAAACATTAAAAACAATTTATTTTAATTAAAAATATGAATTTGACAATTCTTAAATTTCCTCTTCGGGATCTTCAATGCGCCAAACTGACCAAACCTGAAAATATACAAACAAAAAAGTATTTTAATAAAAAATTTTCCATATAAAATGAGAATTTTTTTTTTTCAGGACAGGGCGCAGTGTCGTGGGGTGGTAAAAAGAAGAATTAAAATGCCTGAAAAGTACACTGCAAGACAATTGGCAACAAAAGTATAATTAAAATTCACGTATATCGCACTCTGCTTTGTCAATTTCAACTAATGCACTGACGAAGAAATCAAGTGAGGTGCATTTGAAAGCAAATGAGTGTATTTGCACACAAATCGTTTTTTATTTTTCCGTGATAAAATGGCCGGGACAAGCAAATAATAGCTTTATGGGGATTTTACTGTGCTGTGAAACTGTTTGAAGCAATTTTCAATTTTCCCTCAACTTATTCGATTTACCCAATTTCCAGCCAGTAAAACTTTATTGACACTTAATATTAGGTCGCCATCGGGTTTGGTGACTTAAACAACAACAAAAACGCGGAAAAGTGCGGGAAAATGAGTCGAAATTTACGGTAATAGGCTTAAAAATCGATCGATTCAGAGTTTAAAAAAAAAATTGATAGCATGGGGGACAGTGAATAGTCAAAAGCACGCGTCTCCTTCCTTCCTTAAACCGTCTAATGAGACTAGCATTGAACGCATCATTCATCACTCCGAAGAAGACTAGGAACATGGTGTGAATAAGAATAAACAAAAAAAATTACCAAAAAAAATATTTAAAAAAAAAAACAACAAACAAATGGGAAAAGATGGATGAATAGGGTTAATTGTCATGTTGTTTTATTTTGATTTTTTTTAAAAAAAAAATTGAGGTTAAAATCTGAGCAAAAGTTCAGGAAAAGGAAAGAAAAACGCAATAAATCAAATTAAATCCGTTATCCGACTGTGATTGGTCAATCTTTTTATAACTATCAGCTATTCAATCTAGGAAAATCCAATAGAAATAATAAAAAAAATAATATTTTCCACTCATTTAGAGGATTCTGTCAATGTAATTCCACGCTCGGATTACAATTTTGTTGACATTAAAAAAGAAAAAATTGAAACCCCTCAAAAAAAATATCTGAAAACCAATCATCTGACAAGAAATTGCATTTTATCCAATTTCACCCCTCAAATAACAAAAATTAAAAATTAGGAAAAAAAAAAAATTCAATTCGCAATGATAAGAGCGAGAATTAAGTGTTAATTGAACTTCCTTCTCATTCCAATGTCTCAAAAATTCATTAAAATGCGCTATCATCAAGCGCCCCCACACACATAAGTTTACTCTTCACGGACCACAGATGACGACCATGAACGCTTAGTAAACAAAGCCACGGTTGGCCAATAGCATCTTGAAATGACCTCATCATTACGAGCGACTAAGGAATCTGAAAGAAGAGCAACGAGGCTAAAAGCGTAAGTAGGGAGTTGTCTTCCGCCACGCCGCCCACGTATCCCACCCCATCCAACAGGTGAGGGCGGTCGAGCTATCGATCCGAGGCCCGAGCCCAAATCCGAAGATAGGGTGCCGATCGACCCACGCAACCATCTTCGTTGCTTCCCCCCTGTGCGGTTTGTCGACGTGGCTCCATCCACTATATACGCCTACGACATAATCGATGCTCTCGCGATTTCAAGATGAGTTCATTGAATAAACTCAAATTTGCCTACCAAAATTGACAAGCCTCAAATACAAACACTCGAGATTTTCTACGACCTAAAGCTAACCGGAAGACAGACATATTTGCAATGCGAGGCCGAGATGTGTATGATTTAACCTCGGCTTTAATATACGCATGCGTGTCTCCATGCTTTAACAATTTAATTCGCGTGGGGGTATATCGCAAAGCCAAAAGGTTAATCAACATCGCCTTCATTACTTACTTCACAATCAGACCTCATTCAATTGTTTCAACCGTTTGGAAACTCATCCGTAAGATCCACAAACCGAGTTCACACAGATTAAAGAATATTCTGCTTTATGGTTTATCCACGAATAAAGAATCAATTTTTTATTGATTTTTATTGATCTTTTTTTGTAAAAATTCTGTATGAACTTGGTTTGATCCTAACTCTAACCTTAACCCTGATCTTGGTCGATCTTGCGCAATGGTATTTCATCACATTCGCTTTTGTGCCTAATCTTGCCTCGTCTCGTCCAGTCTCGTATCTTCTCTTGCCCAATCTCGCGCCCAACCAAAACCCTTGTCCGTGAACCTTAGCCCTTATATATAAGCGGATTTTCCAAAGTATTTCCGTTTTCTTCGCTAGAAAGAACAGAAATGTGATGCCGTAAAAGGTATATAAGTAGCTCGCAGCAGAGAAATCGAATGGAAACATGATAGGTATGTGAAAAGATAAATAAAAGTTTAATTTCGTCTCCAGTGCAAGAATTTTAACTAAATTATACCCATTTTTGACTTTTGACATGAAAGATCACATTTAACGTTATTTGAGAACTGCGAGCTATTTTGCATTTCTCTTATTTCACGGCAAATTAATTTATTTAATAAATTTAAAACGATTTTAACATTTGACTCGAAACTTCATTTGACTTTTATTTACTGCAATTGATTCAACCTGTTTATTGCTAATTTAATAAAGTAGTGACAGCACTCGAGTGTATGGCAATTGCAATGTAAATCCATAACATCCGCCCACACATTTTTCTCCTCGAATTTTAAATAAACAAAATGAATAAATATGAGTGAAAATATTTTTTAATCATCAACATTTCATTTCTTGCTAACTTTCACTTTATGTAACTAAGGATTAAATCGCGCACATCTTGCTTGTTGATAACGAGCATAAACTCATGTATATGGACGAGAAAACTGAAGCAAAAGAGATGAAGATGCGAAGAGACTCGGTCCACGCCTCAACTCACTAACGATAATGGCTGCGCAAATATTGCTGAATACGACGCTATAGAACCTGGCATAAAGAGAACAAACTGCGACATAATATTATCAACTCGGGCACATGTTTACTCAAACTCCAGCGAACGAGCATCCAACAACTTACTTCAAAACTAGAAATATTGATAGAAATAAAAATAAAAATAAAAACACAGATAAGACGACAAATGCAGTCGCGTGCAGCAGACATGACCAATTTTCGCTGGTCGATTCCAATTTAACAATTCCAGTGGGGCACTGGCAAATGTCAATTTTGATTCGAAAATTTTTTTTTTTTTTATGTATATATTTTCTATGCAGTGTTTCTATTGTATATTCAATTCGAGGGGCAAGTCGAGTGTTAGTCGGTTGGGTGACAACAAGGGCGTTTGTAGTTTTTGTTTATGAAAATTGTGCTCTTCATATGCCAATCACGTGCGTATAGGATAAAGATGAATGGAGGTTTATTTATCGGGGAAAAAGAAAGAAATTATAAGAAAGTCCTTGTGCACGTGCCCTCGAATCAAATGGATGAAAACGAGAGAAAAATATCCGAGGTGCTAAAACAAAATCCCATCTCATATAGTCCCCATTTCCGAATGGTGTTTTTACGTGAGGAATACAAAGATGGAAAAGCAGGAAATGGATTATGAACAAGAAAAATAAAATGTGTCGTAAAAATATATATACAGTGTATAAAAAATAAAAAAATTTAAAATTTAAGAATTTATTTTTTTTTTTTTTTTTTTTTTTTGAAGGAAATAAAAATTCTCGTATTAATTTTTCATTATTTTTGAACTAATTAAAATGTAAATTTATTATTTTATTTATTCATGCAAATTTTGCACAATTTCTTGGAGAATTATTAATATTTGAAATAAAGGGATGTTTTCCCCTACAGACATACGTCAAATATTATAAAAAAATAATGGTAGCACATTTGGACGGAAATTGGCTGCCATCGTAGCCGCTGGAAACGCACCTAAGTCGGCCAAAAGGAAATCCGATATCCGTCCACAACCATCATCATTTTTTTAAATAAACTTTTCCATTTTTTCTTGCGGATTTCTCTTTGAATTCACAAATAATTTATAAAATGTAACATTTCAACTAAATGCAACGATGAATTAATTTAAAAACCCATATTGTTGTCATATCATCCCGACTTAATGCTTAAATCTAAGCAATTGTAACTCAAAAACACTCAAAAACGTGTATAAAAACATACATTAACCTCCTATAGACGCTAATACCAACTTAAAACTACTTAAATTCAGCTTTAGAAAACACAATTTCAGCATGTTTCATGCTTCATTTTTTTCTTAAGATAAGTGTCAGATTTAACTCGGAGAATCTAACTCATAAAAACTATCGATGAGAGCGTACGCGCGGATTTGTTGAATTCGAATTTCTGGTCGAATCTCATTGGTCGGCGCGCCTATTGTTTTGATTATTTAGCACCATGAAAAATATCCGAAAATAAATTTATGTTTTATCCACTTCTGAAACAATTAGCCGTCAGAGCGAGCCACCCCACCCCAATCCCAAAATGGCGATGGCGCGATGTTTCACGGAATTTCACGAGATTCCACGAGATTTCACAAGATTTTTCGATATTTTACGAGATTTCGCGAGATTTTACGGGATTCTACAGGACTTACATTCGCTTGGGTATTTTGTTAAAATCCCGTGATATCTCGCAGAATTTCGTAAAATCTCGTGAAATTTTGTGGAATCCCGTGAAATTTTGTGGAATCTTGTGAAATCTCGTAGAATCTCATAAAATCCCGTGGAATCTCGCGAAATCTCGTAAAGTTCTTTGAGAAATATAGATATAGATTTGTTGTTGTTGTAGTTTTTCTCGTTAGATTCTCTTCCCGAATACATTCGCGCTAGTGATGGCCGAAACAGCTTGCAACCATTCATTTTTTTTACTCATTGGTAAAACCACTCGTGCATCTAAAAATTGCGACCAGAATAAACCACTCGTGCCCTCCGGGCACTCGTGATTTATTCAGGTCGCAATTTTTGATGCACTCGTGATTTCTACCGCGTAAAAAAATTCATCGTTACAAGCTTATTTCGACAATCACACTAGCGCTTATGGTATTACAACTGAGAATAGGAAAATGTTTCTCTTTTTGAATATGCACCTAATGTATTCCAAGCACGTTCCTGTCAAAATTATTAAAGATCAAGTGCCCCAAAATGTAACCTTATTTCCTATTAAAATACAAATTTAAAAAATTCATAATTTACAATTTACACAACATCGACGACGCGATGGATAAACATTTCTTACCACGGCCGTCCAATTTTCCACATTTTACTTCCAAAATAAAAATAAAAAATAAAAAAATAAAATAAAAAAAATAAAATAAAAAAAAATTTATTACAATTGCCTCTATTGTTAAAA